>OW240913.1:355494942-355983606 GCA_933207985.1 Pelobates cultripes
ATAAGACGCACAGACATTTCCCCTCACTTTTGAGGGGAAAAAAAGTGCGTCTTATGGAGCGAAAAATACGGTATATCAAAATACACTTGAATTGAAATTATATATATATCTATGTATATATAAATAAATACAAATAATACGAAATATACATATGTCCATATACATAATTACATAAATAATTTCATAAAAAAACATGTAGACTTTTAAATATATAAATATGTATATATATATATTTAAATTCTATGTGCACATTTATGTAATATTTTTACATAATTAAGTAATTTTATTGATTGCAATTTGGGGGACCTGCCTGACAACCCAGTCTAAAAGTCCAGAGAATTTAATTTGCTAGCACTATATTTAACCCTGTAACTTCCCAAGACACCCTAAAAGCTGTACATGGGGGGTACTGTTTTACTCAGTAGACTTCGCTAAACACAGATATTAGTGTTTCAAAACAGTAAAACATATCACAGCGATGATATTGTCAGTGAAAGTGACTTTTTTGCATTTTTCACACACACATACAGCACTTTCACTGATGATATCATTGTTGTGATACATTTTACTCTTTTTAAACACTAATATTTGTATTCAGCAAAGTCTCCCGAGTGTAACAGTACCCCCACATGTACAGGTTTTATAGTGGTTTTGAAAGTTACAGGGTCAAATCAAAGCCCCCTTTTTAAATTGAAATTTGCCAGATTGGTTATGTTGCCTTTGAGAGCGTTATGGTAGCCCAGGAATGAGAATTACCCCCACGATGACATACCATTTGCAAAAGAAGACAACCCAAGGTATTGCAAATGGGGTATGTTCAGTCTTTTTTAGTAGCCACTTAATCACAAACACTGGCCAAAGTTAGCGTTCATAATAGTTTTTTGCATTTTTAACACACAAACAAATATAAATGCTAAGTTTGTCCAGTGTTTGTGACTAAGTGGGTACTAAAAAAGACTGAACATACCCCACATTGAATAGAAACATAGAAACATAGAATGTGACGGCAGATAAGAACCATTCGGCCCATCTAGTCTGTCCAATTTTCTAAATACTTTCATTAGTCCCTGGCCTTATCTTATAGTTAGGATAGCCTTATGCATATCCCACGCATGCTTAAACTTCTTTACAGTGTTAACCTCTACCACTTCAGCTGGAAGGCTATTCCATGCATCCACTACCCTCTCAGTAAAGTAATACTTCCTGATATTATTTTTAAACCTTTGCCCTCTAATTTAAGACTATGTCCTCTTGTTGTGGTAGTTTTTCTTCTTTTAAATATAGTCTCCTCCTTTACTGTGTTGATTCCCTTTATATATTTAAATGTTTCTATCATATCCCCCCTGTCTCGTCTTTCCTCCAAGCTATACATGTTAAGATCCTTTAACCTTTCCTGGTAAGTTTTATCCCGCAATCCATGAACCAGTTTAGTAGCCCTTCTCTGAACCCTCTCTAAGGTATCAATATCCTTCTGAAGATACGGTCTCCAGTACTGTGTACAATACTCCAAGTGAGGTCTCACCAGTGTTCTGTACAATGGCATGAGCACTTCCCTCTTTCTACTGCTAATACCTCTCCCTATACAACCAAGCATACTGCTAGCATTTCCTGCTGCTCTATTACATTGTCTGCCTACCTTTAAGTCATCAGAAATAATCACCCCTAAATCCCTTTCCTCATATGTTGAGGTTAGGACTCTATCAAATATTCTGTACTCTGCCCTTGGGTTTTTACGTCCAAGATGCATTATCTTGCACTTATCCACATTAAATGTCAGTTGCCACAATTCTGACCATTTTTCTAGTTTACCTAAATCATTTGTCATTTGGCTTATCCCTCCTGGAACATCAACCCTGTTACATATCTTAGTATCATCAGCAAAAAGACATACCTTACCATCAAGACCTTCTGCAATATCACTAATAAAAATATTAAAGAGAATGGGTCCAAGTACAGATCCCTGAGGTACCCCACTGGTGAGAAGTCCAAGCTTCAAATATATTCCATTAACTGCAACCCTCTGTTGCCCTGGGTTGCCTACTTTTCAAAAATATATGGTTTGATGGGGGTAAATTACATTGTCTGACTTCAAAAATGTCCCAAATAGGACATGGGTGCATGATGACCAACTGTGAAAATTCCAAGTTGGAAAACTGGAATGCGCACCCTCCAAATAAGGTCTTTTAATCCCCGGGGGAACCCGACACACCTATACATGGGTGATATCACTATAGGAGAGATGTTGCTGAAGAGAGATGTTGCTGAACACATATTGGGATGTTCTTTGGCAGTAACCCTTAAAGTTCTCCGTACATTTATTCTTAAATTGCTAGGTGTGTCAAAAAAATCACCAATTATTATTTCTTCTTTTAAATTTGACATAAATTGGTGGTAAAATGGCTGCATGAAAAGATTCAAAATACCCCAGGTTTAATACCTAAGGTTGTCTTCTTTTAAAACATCTATACACATGAAGGGTTATTCAGGGATTCCTGACAGATATCAGTGTTACAATGTAACTTGAGTTAATTTTGAAAAAGAATGTTTTGGAAATAGCAAAGTGCTACTTGTACTTATACAAGTAAAAAGAAAAGATGGAGGATGCAGCTATGTACAAATATGACTGAAATGCAGTACAGTGAAGATTAAGTGTTTAAAACATTTAATAAATTGGCTAAAAAGAACAAGAAAATCCTAAGGCAAAAAGGTGTAAAAACAATACTGTACACCAACAAAAACGATACACACAAAGATAGATATCACTTGACTGGCACCTTAATGCATCCTCGTAAGAATATGGGATCTGCAAACCTTAGGTAAAAGGTGTCTGAGCTCAATATCTATGGTGATTTGGTGCAATAAATAATAAAATGAACTGTAATATACCTAGTCTGGCAAGGTACAAAATGCAGAGCTAGTGAAGGTTAGCCCACTCAGCTTTCTCACAGCCTCTGGATGGAGAGCAGAGTGTACAATGATTGTATTAAATTTGTCACAGTATCTGTGTACTACAATACTGCTATGTTACAGCAATTATATGCTGATCTGGCTGCCCTTAAAGGACCACTATACGCACCCAGACCACTTCAGCTTAATGAAGTGGTCTGGGTGCCAGGTCCAGCTAGGTTTAACCCTTTTTTTTTATAAACATAGCAGTTTCAGAGAAACTTCTATGTTTATATTAGGGTTAATCCAGCCTCTAGCGGCTGTCTCATTGACTTTCACAGTGAGAAGACGCCAGCGTCCATAGGAAAGCATTGTGAATGCTTTCCTATGGACTGGCTGAATGTGTGCGCGCGGCTCTTGCCGCTCATGTGCATTCAGCCGGTGACGGGAGAGGAGGAGGATAGCTCCCCGTCCGGTGCTGGAGAAAGAGGTAAGTTTAACCCCTTCCTCCCCCCAGAGCTCGGCGGGAGCGGGTCCCTGAGGGTGGGGGCACCCTCAGGGCACTAAAGTGCCAGGAAAACGAGTATGTTTTCCTGGCACTATAGTGGTCCTTTAAGATCAAATGATGAGCCCACATTAAGTGAAGATTTTGCGCTATGTACCCCCGTGCTTGCCCTATGTACTATGCGTAAACCCAAAAACTATACTTCATATCAGCAGTAATATGGGGTAAATAGCAGGATTAACTGAAATCACATTGGGAAAAGGCCAATTTGAATGCACCTCTAGGCTCACAGTGCATCGGAGGGAGTGGTTTCACAAAATGAATGAGAAAAAGATCATGAAAAGCCGGAGGAGACGGAGTGAAAACATTTTCTTTTTTTTATCTTTTAAATTTGTGTACTTGTACTTATTGCCTTATAACTTTCCAAAAAAAGCTAAGTACATGTTAACATTGGGTATTTCTAAACTCAGGACAAAATTTATAAACTATTTAGCATGGGTGTTTTATGGCGGTTGTAGATGTGTAACAGATTTTGGGGGTCAAAGTTAGAAAAGGTGTGTGTTTTTTTTCATTTTTAATCATATTTCAGAATTTGTTTTATAGTAAATGCTATGATATGATGAAAATAATGGTATCTTTAGAAAGACCATTTAATGGCGAGAAACACAGTATATAATATGTGTGGGCACAGTAAATGAGTAAGAGGAAAATTACAGCTAAACACAAACACAGCAGAAATGTAAAAACAGCCCTGGTCCCGAACAGTAAGAAAATTGAAAAGCTGTCTGGTCACTAAGGGGTTAAAGTAAGTTACATCTGATAGAAAATGAATCCATTTTGTTTTCATGCAGGCTATGTCAGTCACAGCCAGGGGAGGTGTGGCTAGGGCTGCATAAACAGAAACAAAAGTGATTTAACTCATACATTAAGGTGAATTGAGCAGTGAAACTTCATAGACCCGATCTATACACAAAAACTGCTTTATTAAGCTAAGGTTGGTTTGCTGTCCCTTTAAAACATCACTTGCCTTAAGATACAAGGAAGCTGCTGAAATATTTTAACCATTACTTGTTTTCCCAGAGTCTTTAGTGGGGGAGCCGTGCATATTTACCAAGCCCCTAACTGCAGCCTGGCTTGTGTTGGATTGTCAAATAGCTTTCAGATGCCACCATTTTTGTAAATTGCGGCTGTTATAGTAAATATACAGTGCTGTAATGTCCCTTTAGTTACGCTGTTATTCTGCTACACAAAGTGCTAGAAAAGACATCAGTTAGCAAACGAGCCACCTGAACAGTATAGTTATTTGATATTTAGCTTAATGGTTGCTATTAGCAACACGCAAGTCAACAGGGGTTGATGTACCTTGCATCCCTTCTCAATGGTTCCCCCTTAACTCAGAGACTAGCTGTCACAAAATTATATTTTAGGCTATAAATGTGTTTAGTACATTTGGTACATAAACTGGATTGTATTTGGAGTAGGGCATTTTCACACATTGTTACAGGGAACATAATTTGGTAAGCAATTATGTAGCACTCTGAAAGTTTGTTTTGACTATAGAATATCATAACTGTCACTTATGTCCACAGAATTGGGAGGATTTTTTGCAGTGGTAAAAAGAAAATGATTGCAATTCCAAAAATAATACTATAATACTTCCGATGATATCTGTACTATTTTGGACACAACATTCATATTTTATTAATTATCTATTCATTGGAAACTTTGTTCTGATCTAATACTTTGCACCCATCTTGAGTTTCCTTTTAACTGAACGATCACCTGTCTTTGTTATTTTTGGGGGGATTAAAGGACAGTGGCTTAAGAAAGGTTACACTGAACAAAACAAAGCCTTGCTTAGAGTGGAATAAAACCACACCACTAAAGACTAATTCTTGGAGTTGTGAATTTTTATTCTAATAGTTGTAGTCGTCCACTGGAGTCTCAGAATCTGTCAGAATAAGCTGTGCCACACTGAGCAGAGCAAGCCTACTCTGTCCACTAAGACCCAAGACATGGACTAAGACATGCTTCCAATGGGTCAAAGCAATACATTCTTCCCTGAAAACTGTTTTTTTTTCAACATTGGTGAGAATTAATCTTATTACTAAATAGATATGGCCAAGAGGTACTAAAATTTTGATTCCCAGGCAGTGTAGACAAACAGTTGCTAGGTTAAAATTGGCAAAGCGTAATAGTAATCATTGTCCTGATGGCAATCTACCCTTTCGATACTCATGGCTTAGACCGTTTTTGCAACCAAATTGCCCTGGTAAAGTTTCTGAATAATATTGTTGCAGAAGTTGAGAAAGTGCTTTATTGACTTTCTCGAAGAACAATTGCTGTAATAAGAACGGAATTGGCTGAAATAGCACAAGTGGCTGATTTTAGATATTGTTCTAAAGACATATTGTAAAGTATAATTTCTACAGTAGAATTTGGCCCGTATCTCTATTCATTCAAAAAGACAATTTTTGTTTTTTTAATACACTTATCTCTGCAATTAGCAGCTTTTAAGTCTATTGTTTCATACTGTTGTTTTCTTTTGTATTACTTCGTTTTAGTTTAGTTTAGTTTTTTTCCTATTCCGATTTTATTCTGGTCACAATTTGGCTTTTATAAAAAGCTAAAATAGGTTTCTATTTCCAGAGCTGCTTTGTAACTCAGAAGTGACCAGCGTATCATTCGTGTCTCGCTATTTACGAATACGCCTCATTAGCCTCTAACAATAGCTATGCATATTGTTCATTACTTTGGTATTTTGTTGTTGTGCTATTCCGAGTTTCGGCTATAAATTGGAAAAGCTATTAAGCATATCTTGAATTATGGACACAAATTGAGAGAGGGGAGAAACTCAGTGCTCTCTGCTAAACTGCAGCTGTAGGATCTAATGCTAACATAAGATGTTACCGTACAGTTGAGTAGCAGAGGTTACTGTAGTTTACTGATTGACTATAGGACGTGTGTTTGCTGGGTTAAAGGGAAACCTATAGTCTCGATAATATCACCCACCTTTGCTCAGTAAAATGAAGGTAAATTAACTCATCTTGTTTCCAGTGTTGGGACTCCTCCGCTGCAGGGTCCGGTACATCCTCCGGCAATGTCACCATCCAAGGTATGATGCTTTCATACCTTGAAACAAGGTATGCATTTCCTAGCACCGTGCTCCTCCAATCAAATTCTACTATCTGCAGCTTTGATTTCAGGAACAGGTATTACTTGGTTCTGAAGGAGACAATGCCCCTTTGCAGCTGTCTGTAGGTGCATTTAGCCCTGCAATGTAAATATTGCAGTTTCTCCAAAACTCAATGAAGTGGTCTAGGTGCCTTTAGTGTCCTTTAAATGAACATTCCAAAGTATGTAAATTGTATACATTTCTTTTTCATGTAGAAGGGTTCCTTCTACAGTTTAGTTTACTGGAGTCTACCTGTAAAGTACAATCCAACACGCAGTGAGAATAAATTGAGACGAATAGAAAGTCCCTAAATCAATCCTAAGAATGGCCGGATAAAGAATAATAATAATAATTTAAGGATAGTCATAAAGAGCCAAGGTCAAGTGAAGCCAGAAATACACTAAATCTAGAGTCAAAAGCCGAGTCAGGGGAGCCAGAGATACACAAGAACGATAAACAAAGCCGAGTCATGGGAGCCAGAAAACGGAGTAGTCGAGAACAAGCCGGGTCAATACCAATGAATACCAAAAGGGACAAAATAATGCGTTATAGGGACACTAGTAAAGGTGCATATGTGGGCTTGGCTCTATTACTTAGAGCTCTTGTGACGTCATGACACCGACTCGCGTACCTCACATCAGTAAAAGGGACCAGGGGAACAGCACCGGCATCCATGAGGCTGTCAGGAGCTTCATACTGCGTGGAAACAGCAGTCTGCCGGATCGGAGCGTCAGGCATCTCGGCGGACCGCCAGGGTAAGTATACAGGGGCTGACACTCCCCAATTCACCATAAAAGCTGTTACCACTATTCTAGTGGCAAGATAGTTTATTTTCTACAATTCAACTCTGCCTTCAGGAAATCATCTCACATAGAGAAGAATTAGAGGCAGAGGGGCATGTATGTCAATCTCCATGCTTTGCTTGCAATACTTTTCATAGAGTCCTCACACTTTGAGCGAGTTCTTAAGCAAGTGAGCAAGAGATCTCTCCAGGCTGTCTTGAAATCAGCTCAATTATAACTTATGACAAAGGGCACAGCCATTTAACCTCTAAGGCACTTTTAGCAAACTGAAGTTCCTTTAATAGGGCTCTGTAACCTTCTTGAATTTTTGTATATTTTGCAAACTCCGACGGTGATTTCACCACTTACAGTGTAGTGGCTCTGGGGTGCAGAGTAAGGTACATTTACTTACCTAAAGCTGTCCCTGGCTGCAGCCGATGCAGTGTGTGCAGGGGAAGGTACATTTTACTTTACCTGAAGCTGTCCTTCAATGCTGCTGATGAGCCGGTGGATCATCTTCAGCTCCTGGTGCTTCCTCTGCCAGGAAGAGCAGTTTGAGCAGTAGCGGTGCTAGCCTGTTACTGAGGAGCTTAGCGTATATCTTTGCATCACCATTAAGCAAAGAAATGGGCCGGAGTTCTTGCACAGGGTTGAGGACTTCCCCGGTTTGGGTAAGGTAGATATGTGAGCTAATAACAACATTTCTCTGGTAGGGGGGCCTCTGCTGCCTCCTGATTAAATATGGTCAGGAGGTGCGGTGACAGGATACTAGAAAATGTGCGGTAATAACTATTAGAGAGCCCATCTGGGCCCGGGGCCTTGTGTGCTGGTAGGGAGGCGATCAGGGAAGAGACTGGTAAGGTGTGTGATGTCTTCTAAACCCAATGTAGGGAGGTTTACGTCAGAGAGAAAAGCATTTTTCCTGTCAATAGTAGGGACACATGTCTGAGGGTCATTTTTTGGATTATACAATGAACTGTAGTAATGAGCAAATTCATTCACTATATTCTGTGGGTCCATAATCTTTTCTCCCCAAGTGGTTTCAAGGTAAGCGATTCTGGAGGCTACAGTTCTCCTTTTAAGCTGGGAAGCCAATTTGGTGCCCACTCTATTACCCGCTGCGAAGAAGCCATGCTTCAGTTTTCTAAGGAGAAAGGTTGTTTTAGCAAGTTCTAAGTCACAGAGCTGGGACTGCAAATGGAGAATTTTAGCATGACAGGATGGAGTGGGGTTTTGTTTGTTGGAATGTGTTAGGGATGTTAGTTCCGTTATTATGGAAGTATATTTCTTTAGGCATTTCTTTTTGGAGTAGCTTGCATGTTTAATGAAGCATCCTCTGACATTCGCCTTATGCGCTAGCCAAATTTGGTCTACTGGGGAGTCGGGTTTTCTGTTCTCTTTAAAGTAGTTGTGCAATTCCTGTTCAATTTGTGAGACTATGGTTGGGTCGGTAAGCAAGTGGTCATATAATCTCCAGCTACCCCTGACTCGAGTATTAAATTGTTATTTTAGGGACAAGGTAACCGGGGCATGCTCTGACCAGTTTAGCAGGCCTATTTGGGAGTCTTCCACTTTAGGGAAAATGGTAGCGTGTATGAGAAACATCTATTCTTGAATAACTAAGCTGCTGTGTGGCAGGAGTAATTTCGTTCAGTCGGGTGTGACAGCTTCCATGGATTAAAAAGAAAAAATCTCAGGCACTCACTGTGAAAAGTTTCCAGGCAGATTTATTTTCAACGTTTCGACCTCACTAGGTCTTTATCAAGCTGCCATGGATTAACATAATTATTTCCCCGGAGAGTCTGGCAAATGCGTAAGGACTGAGAAGCTCTGCGCCTCAGCGTTCGAGACAATAAGCTCAGGCTCTGAGATGCGTCCATGTCGCTGTCTAGCAAAAAGTTAATGTCGACTCCAATGATCCCTTCTCCGAAGGAGTATGCTGTGACCAACGTAAATACATTTTCAACAAATTCAAATTGATTGTCATTAGGACCATATACATTAGTGTTATTTGCCCTCCCATTCCATATAGTCCCTTCCCTCCTCCCTCATAGTGTTCTTTCCCCCCTTCCCCATCCCATAGTGTTCTTTCCCCCTTCGCCTGTACCATAGTGTTCTTTTGCCCCCCTGCCCTGTCCCATCGTGTTTTCCCGATTAATCGATTATAGTAACCCTTTAATATAATTTGACTTTACTATGTTATGAATCATGTATTATATCCTAATTTTTACATAATTTAAATTGCGGGTTGAATTTTAGGAAGGTTCCTTAATACATAGGCTCATTAAAAAATATACAGAAGGAGGTTAATTTGATACCCGTGGACATTTTTAAGTGTTTACTATATGACAATGATCGTACTACTTCTATGCCGAGATTTTAAAAATATTTGATAAGACTGAACTTTTCCTTTTTCAGTATTTCTAGAAATGATTAATGAACACAATTTTTTTGTTCTCTCTAACGCTGTCTATACATGAAATGTTTGTTTTTGTGTTGTGTTTTTTTTTTAATCCAATACATGTTAGTTATGCTATTATAAAAATAAAACATAGTTCTTTAAAAAAAAATCATACATGTTATAATAAAGATGTAAATATTTTTTTAGGAGCTCTGAAGTTTTCTTTTCTTTTGGCAAGATCTATCCCTCACAAAATTGCATTTATTTGATTTCATTTTGTTTACCGGTATATCTTTTCCCACTGCGTATCCAAGTGTAGCATCGCAAATAATTCCTTGAAATATTTCCATCAATATTCAGTGTACTGTTATGTAATCCTCAAATTAGGTTTTCCGGAGCTGTGTTAGTTAAGTGAAACATTGCTCATTTAATTTCCAATGAAAGTTTTACCACTGGTTTTAGAATGAACTGAAGATGATGCTTCTTCCAAAAAGCTACCCAAAGTTTATCCCCCATTGATTACACACAGTGGCACTTCAGGTCTCGGTGCTCTCATGAATTCCAACTATACGTTTTAATCCTATGTATCCACATCATAATAACTGACAGGTGGTTCTCTGGTGACAGACACATAATTGATTTGAAGCCCACAGTGTGTTTAATTGTTTAATTGGATAGAGATTCATTTACATATTGTGAATATTATTGTATTTTTGCAGCATTAACGTATTATGCATGAAATGTAAAAACAGATTTGTGTGGAGAGAGACAAGGAATGACAAGGAGCCTGCTCAAATGTTCTTGGTGATGGTAATTAGTGCCATGCCAACCCCGGGACAAGGAGAGTTGGACCAAATTCCTTCACAGTTTCAGCTGCCTGTGACGAATTGATCATATATATAAATTAACTACACTCTGCCAGGTGATATATGCGCTGACACCTGCAATATATGTCCACTCTCCATGCTTTCATAGCTCTTGTGCCCTCTATATTGACGCCATGTGCCATTCTGGCATAAATTTTGATGTGGATTGTTCCTATTGGCACTATATTTATAGGCCCTGATGCCTGCTTAATTCTTTGGCATCACATTGGTCCACGTTGATCCAACAATGCAAAGGTCCCTCTGCTCTTTGGTTATAATATCATATTTTCGTTATACATTGGCATAATGTAGTGATTTTGGCATAGACACTGTCTATTTTCCTTGGAATGTAATATCGGTCACATCTTATATTTGGTCAAAAATATGCCTCTAGTGAATGTCAGACAGACAGACAGACAGACAAAGGCTGGTCAGAGCAAGGAGAAGTAAAAAAGTCTCCCAATATACAGCTTCATTGAGCACCACTGAAGTGTGATCACCGTTTTACCAGTTCTTTTGCCGTCTTCACCTTTATTGTTTATACATCTGGATGTTTCTAATGATCCTGCACTTGGTTACAGTGAGGTGGATGCTGAGAACACCTCGAGTGCAATGGGTTGCTAACTGATTTAAGGTTCCTCAGTGATTACCAAGGTTATGTGTCCACTGACTTCATTAGGGTCTGGCTGAAGATCTTCTCTGGTGTATCTTGCAATACATGTTTTGGCAGTTCTCTCCAGTGTTGAATTGCATGTACACAGTGTACTTTGATATGACCTTGACATTATGCCAGCTGGCAAGGAACCCTTAAAGATTAACCTCCCAATGTCTTCAAATTGGACTTGTGATATTTTTTCAGATCAACTAAGCTATCACCCCAGTTGGGGCCAGAGGGAATAAACATTGACACAACCCCACATTCACCTCACTTGGGTACTTTTAATTATTTTGTTTATCCATGAGAGGCCGATGGTTGCTCAAAAGTAATAAAAACTCTCTAATTTAGGTATAAATTTCCATTAACATCATCTTTCCTTTGGCTACCGCAGAAAGAGGAACATATGCAAATGTACCACTTTAAATAACATTTCTACTCTTTATTGGAGGAAACGTGTATAAGCAGTCATCCAGTCTACTTGAAACAGATGTTTACTGTAAAACATATTAGCGCATTAGTATTCAGTGCTATTCAACTTTTATATAACGGCACAAACACCATCCTAATACCCTTCTGTTAGCTTCCCTGAAATCTATTTTTCTTGCATGCATGAACGTCTGTGGTATTACAGCAGCCACTTGTCAATCAAGAGTTATACTGTAGATGCCTCTTGCAATCAGATAAGTTTTCAAAGGACAGTCAATTGCTGTGATTGAGATAAAGCATTATTTGACATTGTTACCATGCTACCAAATATACCTCTGAGACTATTTATGGTTTTAATCTCCTAGTGTATAATGACCATACAGGGTAGTGTTCGACTCCAGCCCATCGATGATTTTGGTGTAAGAGAGTAGAATGAATAAATACAATGAAAATATTGAGTTCGATTCCAGCCCATTGATGATTTAGGTGTAAGAGAGTAGAATGAATAAATACAATGAAAAAATTGAGTTCGATTCCAGCCCATTGATGATTTAGGTGTAAGAGAGTAGAATGAATAAATACAATGGAAAAATTTAGTCATGCAATTTTCATTTTATGGGAAGACATGCTCAAGTGATAACGAAGCAAACAATGACTAAAAATAATACCAGGAAGTATTACTTTACTGAGAGGGTAGTGGATGCATGGAATAGCCTTCCAGCTGAAGTGGTAAAGTTTAACACAGTAAAGGAGTTTAAGCATGCATGGGATAGGCATAAGGCTATCCTAACTATAAGATAAGTCCAGGGACTAATGACAGTATTTAGAAAATTGGGCAGACTAGATGGGCCGAATGGTTCTTATCTGCCGTCACATTCTATGTTTCTATGTTAAAACTTACGGTTTTTGCTCAATATAACTTGTCATTAAAAATACAGGTCGAATGTGACCCAAAACTGTGTACTTAGTTCCAACCTCTTTCACTAGCTGATCCAGGCTCATGTTTTACTAACTAATGGGACTAGTTATCAATTTTAACAATGAGATCGATCTGACTTACTGTCAGATAGTAACACCTGAATTTTTATCTATATATCAGTAGTTTTCCATCAAATGTTAAATGTGGAAGGCTAAATACCATTCCCAAATGGGAATCAGATACTATAGAGTTAAAGAGGAACCCAAACTGCTCACCCTCTTCCCCAAACAAATAATATTTGTGTTGCAGCTGCCCAAAGAATGCAAAGCACCAATTTTACATTCTTTAGAAGCTATCAACCAACAGAAGGGATGTCTACGACACTAATATGGTTAATCAAGAAAGTAAGAATTCAAAGTGAGTTTTAAATAAATCCCAAATGTCAAAATAGCCTAACTGGAAATATCAGTCAGCTATGCTTCCAGTTTGGCTTTCTTTGCCCTTAAATTTCAAATTCACTTTGAATTCCCTCCTTAGTAAATGGCCATGTTATATAGGAGGAGCCCTCAGTGGTTGATATCTCCCATAAATGGGACAGCTTGCCGGCCAAAACACTGGTTGACCTTTCCAGCAATATATATAAAAAACCTCCTATAATATTACACTTTATGAGCAACGGTACAGATAATGCCAACTTTATATTCCACAGTAACACAGTGTAATCAATACGATCAATACTACATGATATGAAACAAAAGATCAATATGTTGTACAGAGCCTTTCAGCAATCAATTTAAGAGTTAAACTTAATATGTACATGCTATGGTAAATACATGTCATAGGTAAGGAATATACAATTACATGTATACATTGTGCTGGCGAAATTGCTTACACATGTATAGATTTTAATATAGCCCTTACTAAAACAACCTTCCCCTCACCTGTCAATCAAATGAGTGATGGAAGAGAGCAGTAGAACCCTCTTACATGTGCTAGAGCAGGGGAAGGCAACCCACGGCACTAGTGCCATGCACGGCACTCATGGTGCCTTTGCACGGCACTCAAGGCTGCTAGAGTCAAACAGGCTCTGGCCTATCAGGAGTCCCAGTAAAACTTCAGATATCTGCTAATATGAAGAGGTGGTGAAGAACAATCCTCAATTTATGCATTGCAGCACGTAGAGGAAGTGATCTCAGAGCACTTCATTCCAGCACTTGTGAATGGGAATCCACACAGTAGTAGAGCAGCTCGCAGTTGTTGTTGCAGCTCCTGTCCTTGACCTGTACCTGGCCGGCCTGGTCCCCACTGGAACCCAGGGAAGCCACCCACACTGCTAGATGTACACAGAAATGCAGAAAGACCCTCCCTTCATACAAATAATACGGACAGCCCACACACAAACATACACACAATCTGCACAAACATACACACAATCCGCACAAACGCAACACCACTAACAATCCACATACATGCACACAACCTCACATGCAGCCTCTCACATGCTATACCCCAAACAGCCCCCACACATACACACACTACCAAACACACAATGTGACATATCCATCCACACACACAATTCCACAAGCTGCCCCCATACACAGCCCACATTCATATGTATCATATACGATACCACAATCTACTCATGAACATATACAATGTAACAGCTCATATACGCACAAATACAACGATACAAAGCAATTACAGTATAAATAACACAAGCAGAATATGGCAGCATAAACACCTCAATTTAAAAATAAAAAGGACTGGCACGCTATGGGACATCACAATTCTATATCGGCACAGTGCTGCTAAAAGGTTGCCTACCCATGTGCTAGAGTATAAAGTGACAGATGGACAACTGCCAGTATATTGGAATCATAGGGAGAAATTCCAGATCGTGGCAATACCAGTTGTTTAGTATCACTTTGATAAATATTTTCTTTGCATAAATAGTTGTTATGACTTAAAGTGAAGCTGTTGTGATAAAAGTTGACAAAGTACTTCTTGCTTTGTTTTAACTATATATATATATATATATATATATTTCTTTGTTTCCATTTTAAAAAAAAAAAAGAAAAAAAAATGTTATGCAAACCATAGAAACCAGCATTGAAAATAGGCCGTAATAACATATTATTTTCAAGTAATAATGAAGTAAACAATAAGACTTAAAATATTAAGGTAATATGTAGATAACACGACAGGGAATAGAAAAATAAAAAAATAAAAGAACAAACACCAGTTAGGTAGCACAAGGTGGCTGCAGCCAAGACGGGACGACATTTTGTTATTCATTATTTTAATATATAATTAAAATTAAAAAAAATAGTCACCACTTTCCTTAAGGCTTGTAGGGGATTAGAACGTCTGATTAATTGTTACCAACAACATTGGGCTAAATCCTGGTATATACTGCAGGGATATAGGGGCTGAGTTGACCCAAAATATTCACAAAGAGGTAAATTTGCTAAATTCTCTACCCTTAAATGAGACCCAACTCAAGGAGAAACCTGTCGAGAGTTACTTGTAATCTTGGTTTCTAACAAGATTAATGTATTTCTGAGATGGTAAAGAGGTAAGCTCAATTTAGGATGCTGGGTATCCATACTCCAGAAAAATTCAACGTCCGAGCTGAGCCCACCTTAAAAATGAATGGGGTCTGGGGGCAGTATCCCGGAAAATCTGGGAGAACACGCACAACAAATAGAGAACTTGCCAATCACTGAGAGGCTTCAAGTTACCCAAATATCTTAACAAGTATTAAACTTACAATTTAGTATATGACCCGTGACATGTGTTTGCTACAGGTCATGTCTTACCTGCCCAAGTCAATAGTTAGATATATCTATATCAGTGAGGTCAGCAACATGGGTGCTAAAGGATTAACTTGCCTTTCGTACTTCAATAATTATGTATTTTGAGTGTTTCAAAGGTTATCTGGGCTATTTCATTTTATCCTTGTGCCTGATGGATATTTTTATTAAAGCTACGATGAAGGAACATCACAGCGTTCCTCGTAACAGCCACATTTTTACATCCTTGTCAATTTGTACATTTCTTAGAATGCTAAAACATAAACCAAAGGCACTGACTTGAATAGTGTACTTTCATGTAAAAGGTTATTAAATATTAGTTCTTATATTGACCTCTTTTTTGTTGGGTTGACGTTCATAGGAGGTCAAGTGTGAGCTTTCTGTGTCAAATTAAAGTGCTTTTAAGAAATACAGACAGAAACGTAAAGAATGTTTGGCACCAAACACATAAAACAACCCATACAAATAATAGCAGGAGGCAGAGAAAGATTGTATCAACAGCAATGCTTCATGCTTTATGTACTGCTGGGATACATTTACAACTAACAGGCAAACCGTATCATCAAACAAAAATTGGGGAAACTAACAATTATCTCATCATATCTGGTAGAAATGACAACTGCTGTTATCTGAAAGATGGTGAAAATACACGAGAAAGGAAGATCACGCCCTTCCTTTCTTGGCAATGAGATATAATGCAAGTGATTATAGTTTGATCCATGCTACAAAAAAAAAACATTGTCTTTTCAGACTCCCGGAATCTTTTATTCTGCTATGAATTGTTTGACCTTTGCAGACATTTTGTTCTTTATTGGATGTCGTTATATAATTATTATTTGTTTGTAAACGGCATATTTTGCTTTCATAATTTGGTTGTCATTGTTAAAGGTACACTCCAAGCACCAATGCTTCCAGGGCTCAGTTTTCAAGTCCTGAGCTACTAGCCGGGCCTAATATGTACTTGCCAACTCAAACCGCACATGAACAGTATTATGTGTGTATTTGTGGAGTGTGTGAATGCAGGAGCTTAGCAGCTCATCCATCTTCCCATGTCATCTCTCCCCATCAATATTCCTTGCTCTCTACTTTCATGTCCCCTTTCTATATGTCCTTTCCTCTGCTCACCCATCCCCCTCTTTCTATAGGTCATTCCTTTATTCATCAGTGCTCCTTATCTACATTCTCCTAAATCTCTCCATCCATTTACCTTTCAGTGCACCCCTCAGCTGACTGAAGAAGAACAGGAAGGAGTGAAACGTGTTTTGGTTGATATTAGGACTTCTTTTGTACACCCGTATAATATATAGATTTTATGTTTTTTTGATGTTTTAACTTTCCTTTATAAGAAATTGAGTAGTACTTTTAAAAGTCATCTGAAGCCCCTGGAATGTTCATTGGGATGGTGCCAAACCCCTCTATACTGGCACTATGCCTGCTACCCTCATAGCCAGGAATCTAAGACTCTATACAAGTTGAGTTTATTATCTTTATAGCATTTTTAATGTAATCCTTATTGTATATACTACACATCAGACAACTCTCTCTTTGTTTGTCTCTTTTGGAGTGACTATCAAAGTGGAGGAGTGGCGTGTTGCTGCCCTAAGAGCATAAAAGTACTATTTACGGAGCTAATATGTATAGGCTCTGCTACATGTGAGTGACCTGATTTATATATATATTATCAATGTTTAGCTACCATATGCACTATATCCTATTCCTTTTGGTTTTTATGTATTTGTCGTGTATTCCTGTATACATCAAGACTGTGAGGGGTAAGGTACCCCACTAATATATATTACACTATGCCACTAAGGGTATAGGTTTTCACTTGTACCACTTTGAGTTTTTTGTTTAGTGTGGTGTGTGGAGAGGAAGGTATCCCACACGAGTGTGTAGAGCTGTTGGTTCACGTTTCTTACTTAAGCGCTTTTGAAGTAACACATTCCCTCCTGGAGATTTTTTTTTTTGTATACTACTCCCCTTTCTCTACCCATGCATGCTTCTTTTCTCTTTGTCCCTTCCACTTTTTTGGCACGTCCCCTTCTTTTCTTGTCTTTTTCAATACCTGCCCCTTCTCTCTCGCATAATAGTACCCCTTCCAATCAGTTAACTTTAATTTTCCATGAGGTCCCTCTTACTTTCTTGCTGGAGTGGATGAGCCTCATCCCTGACATCTGATGGTGTGAGGGAGTCATAAGGAGCTGGCTTTGGCTAGTCATAACACAGCTCCCTTTCTGGCTCGCTCTCTAGTGACATCATGCTTCACTACAGTGCGAGCCGCCGGGAGCTGTGTTTCAATCAGCCTAGGAACAACACTTTACTGTTGTGGTTTATTTAATAGGGCAGAAAGGGGGTCTGGTCTCCAAGTGTACATTGCCCATGCGAACTTACTGGTACCCAGCAACTGTAAGCAGTGATTCTATAAGAAGAAGTGGTTATGGTGGTTGGAATAACCCTTTAAGCATAAATAAAGTATGCCTGCTAACTGTCCTGGATTTCAGGACTGACACAAATTCAGTTTCCTTTCCTTCTGTACAATGTTTGTCCCTAGATGCAGGATTGTCTCCCAACGGCTTTTTCAGAGTATCCTTAGGGCACTGGACACATGGCATGCTGCTTTATAAGTACGCTGCATATACACTGCTCTGAGTGTGGTCCTCCAGTGCAAATGCCAGTCAGCCTGGAGCATGTGCAAAAAAGGCTGTCACTCCTTGTTTTTAGCAGGGATCCTAACCCCTTTACTGCATTAATATTGAAAATGACCCATGGACCCATACCTGATTACTGGATGCTGTGGTGGAAAAAAAGCTCCATCACAGTTATATAACGGTGGGATAGGCTAAGCTCGCCTGGTGTCTATACGCTTTGTGTTCCAGATGTCTGCTAAATGCTCCAAATGATGACCCTTCACTTCTTGTATTATTGCATTAAATGTAGCTTGAGTCTGCCCAATGAAACTGGTTACAAAAAATAAAAACCATCAAACACTGACCTCACAGACAGGCGAGCCAGGGCTGCAAACAAAACAATTATTCCCTATTGTTAACTTGAACATAAGTGGTAATCAAACCAATTAGCTTTTCCAGGCAATGCTTTCCATTTGTGTCAAAGGATTGGATGCCTGAGCACCATGGGAAATGTAGTAAGCAGAGTTACGGTCATTAATCAACCCCACTGTGTGGTTTCTAGTGACCAAAATCTCATTCTGTGTAATAAAACAGAATCTGCTCTTAAAGCCTGGCCAAAAGTATTCTCAGTGCTTCCATCGCGCAACACTGGTTTACCTGTAATTAATAAAATGGGATTACCGTTGGGTCCAAATCTAGAAGTTTGTTGCCACAAGATAGCTGTCTTAAGTAAACTAGCCAAAAGCCATCCAGAATTGCAAGTTGCATGGTTGAATAATTAACTTTTCACGGTGGCCTCCTGGCATATTTTTGACAGTGTGAAATTGCTTTTGAATACACCTAAAAAGAATTGCCCGAGCAGCCTTTGTGCTCCTGGTTTCAGTAATTATATATTTGTTCTGCATTAACTCATGATCTTTTTCCCATCCTCAGAACATTTTGGCATCCACTGCAGGCTCCTGGCATTGCCTACTAATATCCGGTTTACCTTCCAAATACCAAAATTCTGTGCCAACATTTTTGCAATAGACTCTTCATGGTTTTCAGTGTATTTATGTTACTCTTACTGCTTATTAAAATCTTTATTAAAGCATATTTTCTTTTAAGAAGACATCAATGTATGGGATTACTGGTTTACTTGATTACCCGTTTACGAGGTACATTTTAGTTTATTCGGATATTTACCGTTCTAAACACTAAACACAAGAGCCTCACCTGAATAAACGTATTTATTTATATTTAAAAAAAAATATTCAGGCTGTTGTAGATATTTAATCATTCCGATGTGAAGTCAAAGCATCTTGTAAGCTAGAGAATCATTTTCTTTATACATGCTCTTACTAATTGCTAGTCATTCGTCTAATTCAGGAGCTATTTCCTGTCAAACAAAAGGTGTAACTCAGTGAATTGTACTAAAATCTGAAGCTCACCAGGAAATGTCTAACCTGCTTTGCAATTTAGAAGCAAAATATTCTTTGGAGAGCAACAATTAAATGAATGCCTTTTAACAGAGATTTTCTTTAGGGACTTTCTGCAGATGAGATTGTTGAAAGTCTTATGCATGGCAGTTGTAAATCACACCTCCGGAGAAAATCATGGCTAATTCTCATTCCGCCAACTTGTTATTTAAAGATATATATATATATATATATAAGTTAAACAAATATATGCAAGTAGCTGGCATGAATATGCATGTTGTTTTAATAAAGAGGACTCATTTAATTTCAAAATATCATCTGTTCCTTAAAGAAAAAAAGGCAACACAAAAGATTGCTTTTTGGGCATTTAATAATTTGTGAACCTCAAAACACAACTACTGCATGCCATTTGGCATCCTGTGCATGACGTCTGTTGAAAGACACAATTATATTGAGCTAGTAAATATGAAACGCTGGCTACTATACATAAAATAAAATTCAAAAAGTTAATGTAAAGGGACACTTGGATTCTTGATGGATTTTCCACATTTTATACTCTTGACAGTACAGTGTTGATGGATAGAAAATATTCAGGAAAACAATGGAGCACTGTCCTCCATAATTCCAGAATAACTGTTTTTGAGCTGTGAAACATCATAAACGTACTGTGACTGTAGATCCTATAGTTTAGAAATAAACCAGTAGGATATTAAAGGGGCACTATAGTCACCAGAACAACTGGTTCTCTGCATGGAGGCCCTGACAGTCCAGTGTGGCGTTTTGCTCCCACCCCCAACCCGCCTCCTTGACTGAGATCATCAGAACTGACTATCTCAGCCAAGATCTTCAATTCTGATGATGTCCACTAAGCAGGTGGATGCGGGGCCAGTAGACCCTCATGGCACTGAAATAAATCTGGTAGCCCTTCCGGTAGTCCCTTGTGGCGCTGAAATAAATCCGGTAGACCCTCATGGCACTGACATAAAGGGGAGTTTTAACAATTTTAAAATTTTAATGGGGTTAAGAGGGGTAGGTGGGCAGGGGCCACGTTTGTATTCTTGACCTTAAAGTATTTCTTTACTATTGGCAGAAGGTCACAGCAGCCATCCAATAGAATGATCAATAGTGATAATAACTATATTTTGGTGGGTACTTTCCAGGAGCACAGCAAAGAAGATAAGTACAATGGTTAGCGTGTACATTACTTGGCTGCCTTCATACTCTCACACCCAACTAAGAGTCAAAGGCTTCTGTCTAATGGTGCCTGCTGACAGGCATGGACGGTCAACTGAAATGAATAGAGGAGAACAAGAACAAGTATCCAACACAGTTTGTTTTAAAAAAACATTTACATTTCCCCACCATTAAGTGAATAAACCCCTTATTCATTGACCCCCAAGGTTTTCACGATAAGTAAATGTCCAATTTTTAGAATGTCAATAGGTTGAAGTGGACAATTTAAGTTGCTCATGGAGGAGTAATACAATATATCAAACATCGTCTGCTGATAACTAATCTCAGATATATGGCAAGTCTGTGATCGTAAATCAAAATGATAACCTTTGTAGCAGGCATATGAACAGAACATGTCTCATCATTACCTTTAAATACTTAAACAATGTTTCTCTGTTCCCCATTACTTGGGATATACAGTATATATGAAAGGTTCCATCTTATACAAGTGGGGTTTTTCCACACTTGTATGGTGAATAAAGACCGTGACTATCTGTAGGACATAATAGACAAAATAAAAAGGTTTATATGTTTCTGCATAACCATGACCTGAATCAGAGGCATGCATAGGTCGATTGGCACCAGGGTGGAAATGTCTATTGCCATCCTCCCATTCTAGAATGATATTTTTTACCTGTTTTGTATTTCACCACCTGGTGTGTATCTCCTGACTCCTTTTTACCCCTTGCGAAGTCTCTTCTAATCCCTTGTACCCCTTTGTTTTCACTTCTAACCCACTATACCTCCCTGTGTGTCTCTGCAAACCTCTGAAGCCAAAATGTGTGTCTATCCTAAATGCCTTACGCACTGTGGGATTTCTGATCTTTAACTTCTTGTGTGTCTTTTAACTCCCCTTTCCCCTTGTGTCTCTCCTAACCTCCCTTATGCCCTTGTGTGTCTTTCTTAACTCCCCCTTACCCTTTCTGTGCCCCTTAACAACCCATTTACACTTTATATGTCTTTTACTCCTTGTGTATATATGCTATGTTTATAATAGGGTTAATCCAGCCTCTAGAGCCTCTAGTGGCTGTCTCATTAACAGCCGCTAGAGGCGCTTGCGTGCTTCTCACTGTGAAAATCAGCATGCTTCTCACTGTGTAAATGCTTTCCTATGAACTGGCTGAACGCGCGCGCGGCTCCTGCCGTGCATGCGCATTCAGCCGATGACGTCGCTATGAAGGAGGAGAGCTCCCCACCCAGCGCTGGAGAAAGGTAAGATTTTAACCCCTTCCTCTCCCCAGAGCCTGGCAGGAGGGGGACCCTGAGGGTGGGGGCACCCTCAGGGCAATATAGTGCCAGGAAAACGAGTATGTTTTCCTAGCACTATAGTGGTCCTTTAACCCACCCTACTTATCATTATTGTAGTGTATCTGAGTGGGACTGCAGCAGTAGACGAGGAAGTTGAGAGTACACCAGTCCTGCCTGTCACCCAAGGTGAACCCTGCTTCCTCCTTATTACTTTACTGACTTTACTGACAACATGGTATGATTAGATTCACAAGATCAGTGAAGGTAAGTTTGTTTCATACTTACCTTTACTTCACTATGAACGTCAATAAGTGCTTCAATAGCATTTACTGAAGTGAGGGAGCAGGGAACTGTCTCTTCCAGGGAACTGAATTTTCCACTGTAAGTTAATTTAAATAGCTCCTCAGAAGCCGTGTTTGAAAAGCGTGCTTTTTGTTGTGTCTGTGTAACTAAGTCCCAGAGCAGTGCATAACTCCAAGCATATGATTGCAGGGAAATTGCTACTTTGTTGCTGTGAAATGTTATATATTTGAGATATTCTCCCAGAGAGCTCTTTCCAGCTGACTTACTTGGGAGGAACATCATACCACAGGTGTCACCTGCGATACTGTGTTCACGCAGGCAACTCATTCACGGCCACACTTCCTGCTGCGATTCTGAGGACGTGCCAGTTCGTGCAGACTTTGCCTTATCTACTAATATTGGCACCCTTGGTAAATATGAGCAAAGAAGGTTGTGAAAAATTGTCTTTATTGTTCAACCTTTTGATATTTTGTCAAACAATTGCAAACTTAACACAGGTCTATTAAAAAATATATATATATATTTGATAAGTATATGTGGGGCACAATTAGTGGCACCCTTTTAGTCAATACTTTGTGCTACCTCTCTTTGCCAAGATAACAGCTACGAGTCTTCTCCTACAATGCTTGATAAGGTTGGAGAACACCTGGCAAGGCATCTGAGACCATTCCTCCACACAGAATCTCTCCAGATCCTTCAAATCTTGAGGTCAATGCTGGTGGACTCTACTCCTCAGTTCATCTCACAGGTTTTCCTGTCTTTTAGGACATCAAGGATCTGATGGCTCAATGCAAAACCAATAAGTAATGTCACAAAACCTGTGCAATCAGATTAAGTATATTTAAAGGAATCTATTACTAAAAATTGGGCTTTTTTTTTTCCAAAAACTCCCAGACTCTTACATGTTAAGTTGCTCAGTCTCTCAGCAGCCTCACCAATAGCCAGTCACCAATCACCAAAAAGGAAAGAAGGAACTGCACAGCTAACCGTGACAGACACAACAATTTCCACCATTCACTTATAATTAGCAGGCCACTAAATTAGATTTTTTACCAGGCCACTAAATTAGATTTTTTTCTTTTATTGCAATAAAAACAAAGATTGCAAAGATTGTCACAGTTATTATAACATTTGTAACTCCAAAGATAAAACCAACAATGGTGAGACATATGTTCGAAATTAGGACTGCAATGATGGCATCAGGACTGTTGGGTGTTATATACGCTCATTTAGTATGTATGCCTCAGAGACAAACTCTGCTTGCCTTTACATGATAGAGCCTATCCAGTAAACATGTGATTTAATGAGATCTATCAGATTACCAGCCCAATAGACCATTAGAGAAGGGATGGTGATGGTACCCTGCTACTAGCTCTGAAAACCAAAAGAATACTTCTAATGCTGCTAGAGTCAAAGGATACCTTGTAACATTCATAACTGTAACAAAAACTGTAAACATAAAAAGGCAAACAAATGTTTCACAGTCACTTTCTTTTAACCCCTTCCTGACCGCAGACGGAAATTTTCCGTCAACCTTGTCCTTCAGTTGAGGACCATTGACGGAAAATTTCCATCATTTACTAAAGTTAACCCCAGATCGCCGCGATTGCGGCGATCGCGGGGTTAACGGTGCTCCGGTCCACCTCTGTATTAGAGGCAGACCGGGAGCACCCGATTGGGCTGCCCCAGCATTGGTGCTCGCTCTGACAGGATGTCAGAGCAAGCACATGTGCTCAGTATACTCACCTTCCGCCTCCCTGCACTTCCGGGTTCTGTGTGAAGTGCAGGGAGACGGATCAGTGCTGCTGATCTTCTCCCTGTGTAAAAAAATAAAAATAAAGTTAAATCCCACCCCCCCTTTCCCCTGCTTTAATAAAAGTAACCTCTTCCCTGCCAATTGATCACTGACTACAGTGATCAATTGGCAGGGTATACATTTTAATGTAATCTGATTATTTTTTTTTAACCCCTGAGGGTTAATTATTTTTTTTTAACCCTCAGGGGTTAAATTTATTTTATTAATTAATTTAAATATTTAAAAATTATATATTTAGCTAGCTGGGGTGGGTGAAAGTTAGTGGAGAATTGGGGAATTTGGTGTTAGGCTAACTAGGGGTTAACGTTAAAAAGGTTTTAAAATAAGCTTTAACCCCTTAAGGACCAAACATCTGGAATAAAAGAGAATCATGACATGTCACACATGTCATGTGTCCTTAAGGGGTTAAAAAAGAAAAAAGTTTTTTAAGAAATGTTTTAGTAACGTTTAAGTAAAAAAAAAAAAAAAACACCTCTCTTTACCCAGTCTACATAAAAATTAACCCCTTCAAAATACAGATCACAGTATTATACTGTAATCTAATTTCTTTTAACCCCTGAGGATTAACTTTTATTTATTTTTTAACCCTCAGGGGTTCTATTTATTTAATTAATTAATTTAAATATTTTATAATTATATATATTTTGCTAGCTGGAGTGGGTGGGAGTTATGGGAAAGGGGGGAATTTACTGTTAGTGCTACTTACTGCTAGTTAGGGGTTAACGGTAAAAGAAAAGTTTTGAAATTTTTTTAAAAGTGTTAAAAAAAGTTAAGAAAGTGTAAAACCTTTAATAAGTAAAAAAAAGTTTAAAAACATTTTAAAGTAAAAAAATACATAAACAAATGCTCATTACCACTACACTTGGTACAAGCTAGCGGAAAAATGATCCCACGATAAGGTTCAAAATATTCTTCTTAAGGAAATGGTATGCCTTTATGGTGTAATTGGATTATATAGCCTTGTAAAATACTCTAAAATGGGACATGGATACAGCGTAAAAATTCAAAATTTGAGAAAAACTGGAATGGCTGTGTCTCAAATGTGCCCCTTCAATGTCCACATATACCTGGCAAAGGTACATACGGGGGTATTACTGTAGTCAGCCGACATAGCTGAGCAACATATGAAGTATTATACAGTCATAGTACACATAAGGTTTGCAAAATATATTGTGTAAACTCACTTTGTATGTCAAAAAGGCAGAAAAAATGCTTATTACCACTACACTTGGTACAAGCTAGCGGAAAAATGATTTCACGCTAAGGTTCAAAATATGCCTTTTGAATTGCCCTGGGATGTGTTCTTTAAGTAATTGTATGGCTTTATGGGGTATTTGGATTATATAGCCTGGTAAAATACTCTAAAATAGGACATGGGCACAGTGTAAAAAGTCAAAGTTTGAAAAGAACTGGAATGGCTGTGTCTCAAACGTGCCCCTCCGATGTCCACATATACCTGGCAAAGGTACATACGGGGGTATTGCTGTACTCAGCCGACATAGCTGAGCAACATATGAAGTATTATACAGTCGTAGCACACATACGATTTGCAAAATATACTGTGCAAACTCACTTTGTGTGTCAAAAAGGCAAAATAAAAATTATCCCACGCTAACGTTCAAAATATGCCTTTTGAAATACTCTGGGATGAGTTCTTTAAGAAATGGTATGCCTTTATGGTGTAGTTGTAATATGTAGCCTGCTCAAGTGCTCTAAAGTGGGACACAGACGCATCAAAACCCTCCATGAAAATTCACACTTAAAAACCTTAACTTGTCACGTCTCTTTTACAGCATTGTAACTTCACAAAATAGTGTCTAGGTCATACATTGAGCATATTGTTTTACTCAGAAGACTTAGCTGAGCATAATTTGGGGGGTTTGAACTTAGTGGCACATATGAAATTTGCAAAATGCCCTGCAAAAATGTAACCCATATGTAAAAAATGCCCCAAATTATTTTTTACCACATACTTTGGCATATATTGGTGAAAAAATGGGGGCCTGTTAAGGCACAATATGCACCATATTAGATACTCTGGAGTGTCTACTTTTACAAATGGTAGGCCTTTGTGGGGTTTTTTTGAACAGTCAAACTGTTATAATACCCCAAATTGAAGCATAGGCCCATTAAATCCGCCTCTCAAAATTCTACTGTCAATGTTGAAACGGACAGGTCTCCTATATGGCACTGTAGCTTCACGAAATAGTGCCAAAGACATACAATGGGGGTATTGTTGTACTCAGCAGAAGTAACTGAACACAAAATAAAACTTTGTACAGGAATAGCACACACCAACTTTACAAAATACACATGATAATTTCTTTGTTATAAGTTTGTGTGCCAAAAACCCCAAAAAACTAAATGTTACTCCAGAATTTAGCAGAGGTTGGCGGTGAAATGGCTACTTAGAAAGTGTCAAAACAACCCTAGGTAAATAGCCCGTGATGTCTACTTTATATAAATATATACTTTTGTGTGGCAATTTTGTTTTCTTTTATGGCTATTAAGCTTACAAGACAAACATACCAAATTCTAGCATTGCTCCACATTAAAAGTTTATTTTACTCCTTGTGCTTTGTGACCTGTAACTACCAAAAAAAAACTTAAAATCCCAGACACATTATATATTCTGTAAATCAGAACTAAATGAATTTATTTTTAATTACTTTCTTTAACCTGCACTAATTAGGCACACATTATTACTGCAAAAACTGTACAAAAAACACCACATTTGTCTTTTTTTTGTGTGCATTTTTCTGTATTTTTTTTAATAAATAAGCATTTTTATATATATATGTTACATCAAATTAAAGCCCTTTCTGTCCTTTAAAAAACAGTATATAATATGTGTCGGTGCAATAAACGAGAGAGATGCAAATTGCAGTTGAACGCATACAGCAAGAAAATGCAAAAATTGCTTGTGTCAGTAAGCGTAAGACAAGCTTCTGAAGCTGTGTCCTTAAGGGGTTAAACTACGCAGCATGCGCGTTGTATAAATCTGACTGCACCTTATTTCCAATCTTAATCCATTAACGTACTCGCCAACATTTCAAATGGACAAAGAGGGAACACTATAATTTTAGCGGTGTGTTTGGGGTGTGTCCAAAGGCTCATCAGTTATGGAACTAAAATGTAATGAAGCTGTAATTTAAAAGAAGAACAATGTATCTTATTTACCTACTGATTTCTAAACACATTTATTGTAGTTTAAAGGCACATCACTGGGAGTGTTAATGCTGTGGAGCTCTGGTATACACTCAGGAAATTAGGAGAAAAAAAGTAACTGAGAGATTTGGGCCCAAAATAGGGACAAGTGACATGTATGTATTGATGCTGATACTGGGGTGTTTTGTTGAATAAATTAGCGCTCTTTCACTCAGTAGAAAATGCTGGACATAAACAGTTTCTTTATCCATTCGCCTCAAGTGCCAAAGTTGTCTGGAAGCAGAATTAAAGAAACTAACTGTAACTAAAATAGGATTTTTCTTATGCCCAGAGAAGAAAGTAGGAATAAAGAGATATTGGGTTCTAAATCTGTATTAAATTGACATGTCACGGTCTCTACAGCCCTCCACCTCTCCGCAAGTGTTTCATGCCTTGTTCATACATATAACGTCACGGCTTGATGGAACGGCTTCGCATGAAGAACAGTCCAAGGCAGTTTGTCCTTACGCAGTTGATTTTTATAGAGCGCAGTGGCTGGCGAATTTAATTTCTCTTGGGAGAGAAATATAAGGTACGATAGATGAATAGTTTCAAAAGTGATTTTCAGAACAGCTTGCAATCCAGGGTTTTAGCAATCTAATTACAATCTTCTCACAGGCTTTCAGCAGGATTCAGATGAGGCTTGACTTGAGCTGCCTCGCCACAATTTGTTTATGCTTGTCTTCTCAGTGAGTGGCATACAAAATGTATTCTTTGTATACTCTGTCTGGAGCGTATAGCATTGGCAACATTATCGGAGCTTTGGGAGGTGTTGACGTGAAGTTGCACTTTTTCTATTTTAAAATAATATTTGAAGTGTTGATGGTGTGAGGGGGGGGCAGCTTAGTACATTGTCTCAGAGTTGTACAGATAATCACATAGTGAAACGTGGTAGAGAGGTATTAAGAGTCCTTTCAGCACTATGCAAATTAGATCAGCAACCTTTTAACACATGTGCAGTCATATTAGCAGTAGGTATGGTGTGAATGGGAAATGTCATATCATGTATCGTTACTAGGATGAAGGCGATCGGAGATAGGGTCTAGCTTATAACCTAAATTGTACTTAGTTGGTTATTCTGCATGGTTTTTTGGTTTTTTTTGTGTTTGGACTTCCCATGCAATTTTTAATGGGTCCCATTGGTTGGGGTAGCCAGTTCCAGCTAACTGCTCACAATCAATAGTTTACTATGGTGACCTTATCTTCCAAAGAGAACGGGAGACTTTTAAACACAGGAAGAGTCTAGTAAAGGTGTTTTGCAATAATTATTTTGTTCTGCAATTTTTGTGAATAATAACATAGTATCACGGAAACATAGTATCTAGGTGGAAGGAAGATTATTAAATCCATCCTTAAACATGTATGTTTCTGCGGCGATCCAAAAGAAACCAAAAACCCAGTTTGAAGCCATCTCCATTTTTTTCACAAACAGGGAATCCGTCAGCAAAAAAAAAGAAAAAAAAGAACCACTGTGTTAAACAAACGCACTATGGACTTGACTTAATATTGTTGGATAAGCTTTTAAAACCATTTTTTTTTTAAATATAAAAATACCCCCCAAAAAATTCTATACTTTAAAAAAAAAAAAGAATCAGAAATATTTTTGGGAACATTAAATCATTTTAAAGGTTTATGCCAAACTATTAACTCTTTTTAAAAGCATATACAAAAATATTACATTGAGACCCTAAGTATGTAAGGCTGCATTTGACAGATCATCAAGTAGTGTGCTTTATCCTTGATTGATGCAAAATACACATTGTTTTACAGAAATTGCAGAAAACAATTGCAATGTAGCCCAAGCTCCATGTCTCCATCTTCCAACAGGGAAAGAACAAGCAATTTGGAATTGAACAATCCTAGAAGCATTGCATGACAGTCCAACGTTAGCGCGTACAACAGCAGACGCATGCACTCGCAGAGCCATTCGTTGTGTCTCATTCATGAAAAAATAAATGGTTTCAAAGTTGCCGCTTGCACAGACATAGCAGATCCACAATGCAGCTACACACAAAGATATGTGCAAATGACAATCTCACAAACGTGCCAATAGTTCATGCTGGAGATGTGGGTTCTCATAACAGAACTGCATACTTCCCCACATTTTAAATAGCCAAATAAAAACACATTCATTTTAGGGGTGTGAGTGGGGCTGTGGCCAGGGGTGAGACAGTTCTGAGAATTTTTAGTTATTAATAACAATTTATATAATTGATGTAATTTAGAACAAGAGCAATGTATCTTATTTACACAGACTGATTTCTATACACATTTATTGTAGTTGAAAGACATATTACTATGAGTATTATTGCTGTGGAGCTCTGTTAAACACTCAGACACATTACTGAGAGTATTATTACTGTGGAGCTCTGTTATACACTCAGACACATTACTGGGAGTATTATTGCTGTGGAGCTCTGTTAAACACTCAGACACTTTACTGGGAGTATTATTGCTGTGGAGCTCTGTTATACACTCAGACACATTACTGGGAGTATTATTGCTGTGGAGCTCTGTTACACACTCAGACACATTACTGGGAGTATTATTGTTGTGGAGCTCTGTTATACACTCAGACACATTACTGGGAGTATGCCTTAGATGCAATCATTTTAGTCAAAAAAAGTTGAAGAATGTGTGTGGCGGTAACTGTTCAATCCTCATTTTTACACACGCACACTGCTTTTTGACTGTGATTTAGGAGAGCCTGTTGTTGGTTATTGCAAGAAAACACCCCAGGTTGTTTTCTGCAAGGCCTTCTTAGGACACCCATGCCCCCCATGCATAGGTTTACCAGGATTTGGGGAAGGTACGGTTACAATTGTATGACTTGCAATTTGAGTTGAAATTGGGAGTATTTCTTCTGATGGGCCTTTCTTTAGCTTGGGGCTTATCACATACCCCAGTTTTATATATCGCCATGAAAGGGCACATACTTGAAACGTAGACAACCACGAGGTATTGCATGTGGAGTGCTTTGATGCAACTTTTTTTTTAGCCAGACAAAAAATAAAAAAAGTTGAAGAATGTGTGTGGAGGTAACTGTTCAATCCTCATTTTTACACACGCACACTGCTTTTTGACTGTGATTTAGGAGAGCCTGTTGTTGGTTATTGCAAGAAAACACCCCAGGTTGTTTTCTGCAAGGCCTCCTTAGGACACCCATGCCCAGGGCCGTCTTTAACGCGGGGCAAACGGGGCAGCTGCCCCGGGCCCAGTTTCTCTTGGGGGGCCCGAGGCACCTGCCCCGTGGGCCCAGCTGACCCCGGCGGGCGGGTGGTCGGTCGGGCAGGAAGGCGGGCGCGCGAGGGAGCACTCACTGCTTCCTCTTCAGCTCCCTCGCGCACCGCACTGATGCCGGAGCCAGTTCCCTCACAAGATGTCGCGACTGAGCTGCCGCGAGCCAACATATAGTTACCTTCCGCGCCATCCCCTACGCCAAGACGAGGGGAGCTGGAAGAGTGAAGCAGGAGGCTCCCCAAGACGCTCCACCTTCCCGCTCCGACTCAGCCAATTCAGCCCAGGAGCCTGGGTAAGCAGCACCACTGGACCCTTAGAATCCTCCCAGCACCCAAAAAAAGGTAAGGAGGTTGGGGGGACGGTTACTTTTAAAAATGTGTGTTTGTGTGTATGTGTGTGTTAGGTGTATGTGCTTGTGTGTTAGTGTATGCAAGTGTGTGTGTGTTTGTGTATGTGTGTGCTAGGTGTGTGTGTGTGCTAGGTGTATGCTTGTGTGTGTGTGTATGTGTGTATGTGTGTGTTTGTTTAGTGTGCAAAAAGTTAGTGTTTGTGTGTTAGTGTATGTGTGTGTTAGTGTATGTGTGTGTTAGTGTATGTGTGTGTTAGTGTATGTATATGTGTGTTAGTGTGTGTGTTTGTGTGTGTTAGTGTTTTTGTGTGTGTTAGTGTTTTTGTGTTAGTGTATGTGTGTTAGTGTGTGTGTGTTTGTGTGTTAGTGTATGAGTGTGTGTGTTTGTGTGTTAGTGTATGTGTGTGTTAGTGTATCTGTGTGTTAGTGTATGTGTGTGTGTCAGCATGTCTGTGTGTGTGTCAGTATGTCTGTGTGTGTGTCAGTATGTCTGTCTGTCTGTGTGTCAGTATATATGTGTGTGTATATCTGTGTGCGTCAGTATGTGTATGTGTCAGTATGTCTGTCAGTGCGTCAGTATGTCTGTTAGTGCATGTGTATGCATGTGTCAGTATATCTGTCTGTGTGCCAGTATGTCTGTGTGTGTGTGTGTCAGTATATCAGTCTGTGTGTGTCAGTGTATGTGCCTGTGTGTGTGTGTCAGTATTTCTCAGTGTATGTGGGTGTCAGTATATCTGTCAGTGTGGGTGTCAGTATTTCTGTCAGTGTGTGTGTGTCAGTATGTTGATCAGTGTATGTGTCTGTGTGTGTGTGTCAGTATGTCAGTATATGTGTCTGTGTGTCAGTATGTCTGTATATGTGCCTGTGTCAGTATGTCTGTCAGTACATCTACCAGTGTATGTGTCTGTGTGTGTGTCAATATATGTACCTGTGTCAGTGTGTCTGTCAGTGTATGTGCCTGTTTATCTGTATGTAGTCAGTGTATGTATCTGTGTATCTGCTTGTGCGTCAGAGTGTGTACCTGTGCATCTGAGCCGCAACTTTAAATACAAATACACCCCTCCATTCAAACTTCAACACTACATATAAAACACACTCCTGCATTGAAACGTCAACACTACATACAAGCACACTCCTACATTCAAAAACAAACACTACACATAAATGCACACTTGCATTCAAACTCCAGTACCACATACAAACACATTCACACAAACATACTCCATACAAACACATGCTTACATTCAAACATACTAACATGGCTCAGTGCTAAATACAACCCTGCAAGCATGGGAAATTGGTAGAGTCCCAGCTGTCAAAGCATTGTTGGAGTTGCACGACAGATGGGGTTCTACCTTTAGTCCAACCTTGCAATTGGGGTCCCAATAAAATTCATTCTACTTTAGTACCGCCACTGCGTTGGGATGGATGCCGTGATTGCATACCAGGGAGTGAGGGGCGAGAGCGGCAGGGCACAGGGGGCCCAAGCAAACACTTGCCCAGGGTCCATTCGTTATTAAAGACGGCCCTGCCCATGCCCCCCATGCATAGGTTTGCCAGGATTTTGGGAAGGTGCGGTTACAATTAAAAAAAGACAAAAAATAAAAAAAGTTGAAGAACGTGTGTGGAGGTAACTGTTCAATCCTCATTTTTACACACACATTGCTTTTTGACTGTGATTTAGGAGAACCCGTTGTTGGTTATTGCAAGAAAACAACCCAGGTTGTTTTCTGCAAGGCCTCCAAAGGACACCCATGCCCCCCATGCATGGGGTAAATGTAACAAAACCAAAAAAAAGACACCAAAAAAAACTGAAAGGCAAATGTTAAAAAATAAATTAAAAATGGACCAGCGTGTGGTATCGTTTGAAGCAGTCTCCAATGCAGAGTCTGTATAATTAGGTAGGGCTGCAGCAGCTGATCTGCCAGATCAACCCCACCCATATGCCGGTTATAGGCCTTGATGCACACTGGCTTCCTTGTTCTCTCAGCTCTGCCACGTACAGGGACCTCCACAGTCCCCTCAGTGTGGATGGTGGTAAGACGGTACCCATCCTTCTTGTCTCTGTACTTAACTGCCAACAGCTCCCCTTGGTGCAGAGCTGAGGTCTCCCCCCTTCGTAGCCGGGTGCATGCAAGTTGTCCTGGGAAACCTGTGCTGTTCTTTTTGATTATGCCGCAAGCTACTATATCAAAACAGTACAGTAGCTTGAACAAAGGGACACTTGTATAAAAATTGTCAGTATACAAGTGGTACCCTTTGTTCATCAGGGGGAATATCAGGTCCCAGACAATCTTGCCACTGGTTCCCATATGTTCTGGGCAACCTGGAGGGTCAGGCGGCTATCCTTTCCCTCGTACACCCGGAAGGCCTGAGTATATCCAGTCTCGCTATCACAGAGCTTATACATCTTTACACCATACCTAGAGCGCTTAGAACATACTGCTTGAATCCCAGCCTTCCCTTTTACTTCATCAGGGATTCATGCACGCAAATATTCCTTCCAGGTGTATAAGCCTCTGCAAACCTAGCAGCGAAGTGGGTAATCAGGGGGCAGATTCTATACAGCCTGTCAAACTGGGGATGCTCCCTAGGGGGGGACAGGCTGTTGTCGCTGAAGTGCATGAAATGCAAAATCATTTCATACGTCTTCCTCGACATACATTGGGAGTAAATGGGGGTAGAGCAGACGGGGCTACTGCTCCAGTATGAGCGGATGGAGGGCTTCTTTATGATGCCCATCAGTATAGTCAATGCCCAGAATCTTTTAAATTCTGGCACATCGATGGGGGCACATTGCTGCTTTGCCAAAAAAGAGTCAGGATTTGTAGCTCGGAATTGATGGGCATATAAATTAGTTTGGGTGACAATGTTCCCCAATACATAATCTCCCAGAAACACCTCCATAAACTGCTGAGGGCTAAATCCTGTGAGATCCAAATTAATGCCAGGATTTGCAGTAAAGGATGGGATGTCTGGCCTCTGGTGATGAGGCACTACCCACTCCTCATCAGTTCTGCCAGCTGAGCAGCATGTCTCCTTCTGGCAGTGGGACTGGTAGGCACAGATACAACATCACTAGATACATCACTAGCAGCAGACACTGTATCTAGTGATGATGTATCGGAGTACCTGGCTGGGTCAAAATCAGGGTCAGAGTCTGACATAGACGCGTCAGACTCTAGTGCAAGGATGGCATATGACTGCTCAGCGCTGGTTGACTTCCGTGACCCATGTGACATGATCACAATCACTTTACTTGGTGACCTGTCACAAAAAAAAAAGACAAAAAAATTAACCCCTAAAAAAATGAACAGACAGCAAAATAAGTGCTGCTGTGCAAGAACCTGTGATCTGTATAGTGATCACTGGCAGGACAGGGGTTAATCGTTCTGAAAATAGCTTTTGGGTCAAAAAAAAAAAAAGATCAGAAAAAAATGAACCCCTAAACAAAAATGCACAAACAGCAGAAAAGTGCTGCTGTGCAAGAGGCAGTGATTATAGTGATCACTGGCAAGACAGGGGTTACAAATCCCTACCTGAAAATACCTAAATCTCTCTAGCTAAACCACAGATTTCTCTCCCTCTCTCACTAAAACACAAATGAAGAGAGGGAGGCAGATCCACACTAATCAGAGAAATGGGGAACACACTTGGGATGAAATTGCTAATGGGGCAAGCTGTGATTGGATGACCCCAGCCTGCCCCTTTTGATGAGGCAGGTTAGGGACACCCCCAGAAGACCCATGATTCACTTCCTTTAGAAAGGGAGAGGGGGTTAATATTGATCATTTTATTTATTTTATATTTATTTTTTTATATATATTATTATATATACACTGAGTGCCAGGACCCCTCAAGGCACTCAGCACATGCAGAGCATCACTGCAATACTATCAGAGCTTCCAGCGCTCAAAATAGCTGTGGACGTACCAGGTACGTCCAAGGTCATTATGGACCGTTTTTTGCCAGACGTACCTGATACGTCCGCGGTCGGGAAGGGGTTAATAGAGACACTTGGGAGCTATGGAATCAGAGTAACACTGGTTTGCAGTGTATGCATTTGGCCTATTGATCTCTTAGACATGTTATTAAACAACATAATTGAATTATACACTGCCTTTCCTCTAGCCATAGGTCTAGTACACAGTATGTTTTAGAGGCGCTGTTTCCTGTTTTCGACAAGTAATTTATAGATTTTAAGAAAAGTGATGGACATTTCCATTTGCATAGTCATAAATCAATGCTTATTTAGGTACAACTGAAAACCTTCCGCAATGAACAAGGCATTAGATCATAAGTACATCACAAAATACGGCTCATAATGCAGTTGTCAATGTTGTTACATTAAACAGTGTAAATATACGTTCCATTCATGGCACTCACAAACGCTGCATTGCATGCAGGAATAAAGCACGCTAGGCTTTCTACAGCCTTTTAAGGACATAATGTAACTTGAAGGATCTCCAAGGACCAAGCCCAGGTTAAAGTTATTGAGTCCCACTGGGTTTGTCATTTTGAGTTGTCTTTCTCAGTAGTAACTGCATTGCAAACCATTATGGCAGAAAGCTTGAAAGCATATTCTTGATGGGCAACTTTTAATTCTATCTTGAAAAGCAAAAATGCTGAATAATTTATTTTCCATTTGGCTTGATATTCTCTGCCTAATTTTGAGTAGTTATGCTATTATGTCTTTGTCTGTGTCAATGTACTAACTGCCAACCCCAAGAGACCCTCGCTCTGCTCATATGGATAAGCTTAGCTGTATAGTTTAGCAGTATTGCAGGATAATTGGTTGACCTATCCTGGTGTGGGTAGAACTCCCAGCTGAAGCTGCAAAGCCTGATTATTTACAGCCATTTTTTTCATTAATTAATTAATTTATTTATTTTGTATATATTTTCAAAGTATTGTTTTTTATAATATGATAAAACCACACGTGGGCTGCACTAGAACATTTCCATTTTTGTTTATTTGTTTATTTGTAGTTATATTGGTGTCGCCAGTTTGTTACTGCAAAGACAATCAAAACCACATAGAAATCCAGTCCATGCCTCCCATCAGTTCAGATACAGCAGGACACACACAAATTGAGACCACCATCCTGGAAACAAAGCGTGCTGAGCGACTGCATGATTAAAGGGGCACTTTAAGTACCTTAGCATGCCTCCCAACTGCCCCGATTTTGGCGGCACAATTCTGATTTTGTGTCCTGTTCCCATCTTAGTTCCCTGTCGTCCCGTTTTTGGAGATACCAAGGAACTGGCATATATTTACACCATGCTGACATGCCATTTACTGAGTCGGACTCGCCCCCTTTCTGGATGGGTCCACCCCTTTTGGGGCAGAGTTCTAGTGATGCAGTCGCAACACAGGCCCACCCCCATTACCTTCCTCCCACTGGCATCCCGATGCTCATTACACCGGAGTTTTGAAGTACGCCAGAACCATTATAGTTTATTTTGCAATGTCAGCATTAGCAATATGACAAGCAAGGGGCCTGGCCGTAGGTGTCACACTACTCAAAAATGGTTTGACACACAGCCAACAAGTGGAAACAGCCACCTTCTACCACCATAACAACTTCAATACGCTGTTTAGTGCATCCATTACAGGGTAGCTCTTCTGATGATGACAGCTTCTTTGGAGGTGTGCAGATTGGCAGGCCTAGCAGGCCGGGTGGCTGGCTTTGAATTCTGGATGTTGGCCTGGGGTGTATAAGCATCGTGTGACATTCCCCCTTGTACCAATTCATATCCCTCCTGGGTTATTCCCCACTCCTGTTCTGCTTTCATACCTCCCAATGGTTAAAATAGATGTAGTCATCTGTTATCTGTAGTTAGTACCTCATTTTTAATGCCGTGCTGCAGTGGATCTCAAACCGAAAGGTCGTATAGGAAGATGCCATCCTTTTTGATGCATGCCCTCTGTTTGTTTGGTGATGTCTAACCATAAGGACTGTGAATATGTGCTCCTGTGCGAAGAGAAATAAAGAAATAATGCGAACATATTTTTGGCACGGAAGTAGATGAGCGACAATCTTTCAAACGCTGCCGTTAGTGCTCAGCTGGTAACATTGGCAAAAGAACTAAAGTAACTTAGCAACAGATCTGTCGATAATTCTAGGAAAAAACTGTATTGAATTAATTTAATATCCTATCTTTTACCTGTTAAAGTGCTACTTGTAATCATGTGTATTCCTTTCTTTACAAAAATAAACATTTTTACAAAGCAGCTTTCAGGAAAATTGGCTAAAACATTTGGAACAGATTTAGAAGGGGAGGGGGGTCATTGTACGTGGTTTCTGTACATTAATATGAATATGAAAATTTTACTTTTTAACTCTTTACCTGCTGGGAAATCCATAGAGTATTTTTTTTTGGGGGGGGAGAAATCAAGCTCCTTCAAATAAATAAGTGGTTCTTGGGTAACAGAGTGCACAGCATAACAAACAGTGTCAAATACTGAACTGGTTAAAAAAAGGAATTGTTAAAATCTAGAATCAGAGTTGCCTGGTACTTAATGAGTTACATGGTTATAATTATTCACTTGAAAAATGTAAAAAAATAGGATTATGCAGTCATGTATGGGCCAGTAATGATTAAATGAATAACATTATTCATTGCTATGTGACACTAAAACATTTACAAGTATTAAATTATTCAATTCAAACTTGGATGCTGAGTTATGTGAATAGTTCCAAGTGTCCTATTTTAGTTTGATCTGTCACCAAAATGATTAGACAAATTACAGTGTCCAGGGCTGTTTGGCATTGGAATAGTTACAAGAATGAAATTACTCAGTAAATGAAACCTTTTCAGTTATGTGTGGCACATTCACTACAGACTGGAACTGAAAGGTTATAATAATTAAATGATTCAATGCTTGCTGGCATTGAAATGGTTAATTACATGAAATTATTCTGCACCTACTCCTAAAATACTGCTAATCATTACAATAAATAAATAATTCTAATTCAATCCTGGAAGCAGAGTTAGTCAAGTGTTTAGAAATCTAGCAATTTTAATAGGATCTGGTTAAAGAATGAAAAGATGGTTAAAGAATGAAAATAACGAGTTTGTTCATTTCAAAACTAAAAGCAGAATAATCGGAAAGGTTCTGAATATACGATTGTCTATGCTATACGGCACTGAAACAGTTACTAGAATGAAATTGTTCCTTTCAAACCTACAAGCATGCTTATACAAAGGCTCCAGATCTCCCAGTACATCTCTAGCCTAGCCTCGGATAAGCTTGCTTTTAATGTTCCTGGTGAAATTGCTTAGCAGTGGAAGTGTGTTCCCACTAGACACATTCTGATTTAGGAATGGGGATTATAATTTGCTTCAATTTGGGGTTTCCTGCTTGCAAGTACATGTCCAAATATCTCATAATTCTGAATACTAGTAGAATACATTTTGACGGCCAGTCCGTCCGTTAAGAGCATTAAATATAATTGGCTGTCCCAAATCTTTTCCATGGGTAGCATCCGTAATGTGTTTCCAGTTGTAGGTCTGCAGATCCACTTTATTTTCACTAAGTGTTCGGTGAGTTTCTCCTGGCTATTTATAGGCCATGCAGTCATTTTAATGGAAGTTGCTAAATGAAGATGGATTGCCGCTAGAAGATAGCGGAGCTTTCTAGTAAAAGTCACTTGGCTATCTCACAAGGAGAAGGACCCATAAGTTGTCGGAAGATGAGAAGCACTTGGCCAATGTAATCTACTTTAGACAGTTGGTCTGATAGTGTACAGAAACCGACCACTGAGTTCTGTTTCAGACCATGTATGAGATAGATTTATATCTGTTTATTTATAAACATACACAAGTATATGTATACACATAATGGTAACTATCTTATTTTTCATTTAGCAAAGAAGTCATCTGTCGGTCTGTCTGTCTTTCAGTCTATGTCTCTCTGTCTGTCCAGTAACCTCTGTGCCTATCTGTCTATATGATATATTATATGTTTTGATATGTTGTGATATTTTTATTAACATGCAGATCATGTTTTTGAATCCTGTGTTGCATAGTCACCACACTGTGTTCAATAGCATTTATTCTGCTTACCTGTTCCTGCCGCCCGCGCTACTCCCCTTGTCAGGCTGCGTGAGCCGAATGCTTTGTGTGGCCAAGCAGCTCCCCTCCGCAGACTCTCCATGTGGCCGTTATGTGCATAAGGGCTGCACAGTGTGCTGTGCATGTATGTGCACATGGGCTACAGTGTGTGTATTTGTATAAACGCTGTAGTGTGTGTATATGTACAGGAGCTGTTGTATGTGCTGCAAAGATAGGAGCAAAATATTAATAAATATTAATTATATTAATAATGGGTACACACTCCCTAGGACTGAAAGTAAAAAAAAATGTGCATACACCCATATGTTAATACTATATAGATGTATAAGCACAAGTAATAAAGAGTATCAATAAATCTCTAAGGTACTACTGATTTCAGCACACAGTGAGAATGTAGCTAAACTGTGCCTTTTAGGGCACCTGGGCTATCAAAGTAAGCCAGAACTATCTGTCTAGATTCAGTGGTGCTGAAAGAGTGTAATGGATTGCTTCCATGTGTGAAAATCGTCTGGTAAATATAGGGATATTGTTAAAGCGGATATAAGTCAATTTGTATCTCTATTAGTATTAGTATTGACTAGGTATTATTTTCTCTATACTGCATGCAACTAATATAGATACAAATTGACCTATATCCACTTTAATATTTACCAGAGGATTTTCATCTGCATGTAGGAAGCATATTTTCACACACAGAAGATAAGACATTCTTAATTACACAGAATATGCAAAACAGGAAGTTTAAATATTAGAAGACTCTTTACAGGAAGTGTTTAGGAAGGCTGTATAAGTCATATGCAGATGTGTGTGACTAGGGCTGTATATAGAAAGGGATTCAACTCCTAAACGACAGAGAATTGAGCAGTGAGAATTCAGGAGCATGATCTATACACCAAAACCATTCCATTAAGCTAAAGTTGTTTTAGTGCAAAAAAAGGTTTTCTAAAAAAATAAATAAAAAATATTTAAATGTTGTTCATACTTAATTTTAAAATGTTGTTCATAATTCATTTTGTGTTACATATAAATGTAAGATATCACACAAAAGCCCTATGCGGCCTTTACAAAAACAATATTATATATATGTATGGGTTTAAACACAACAAAAGAGCTGAAATGGTCTCAGTCTTGTATGCACAGAATCTCGGAAAAGAATGGTCACTAACGGGTTAGAAAATAATTAGCATTTTATTCATCTTGTGCTATTTAAAAAAAAAAAAAAAAAAGCACAAAAGAAAAGCCTGGAAATATTATCTTTCCTCTAAACGGCACATGTTTAGAAAAGGCTTTATGCTGCTGTAAAGCTATTGATTTACTTAGAGTAAAATTGAAAACAGTATTTTTCATGTGCAGTATGTTCTGATTCACTTGGGCAGTGTGAGGGAGAGTGGAAAATGTCCCCAAGCCAGACAATTTGCCATTAATTACAGAGAAAAAAATAAATCAAAATAATCTATGCCCCTGGAGAGGTCTGCCACAGGTACAACAGTAAATCTTACACCAGAGAGGTTGGGACAGTATTTAGGAATAGAACATCCAAGTCTTAAAGTCCTGTCAAAATATGCTGATTTCTACAGTTCGCCCTGAGCGAAACTCATTGTATTAAAACCCTTGGACCGAAACGTGATGCCATTTATGTCGTCCACCTCCAGAGTGGTTTTTGTAGTATATAAACCCAAAGTAAACAGCTGTCAGTTTGAAAACCTCTGAAGAGCCCCATCGATAGGCATTGCTGAGCTCCGTTGCTCTGCGTCTTTGAAGAACGTGTCAGCCGGTCCTGGCAACTTGAAGAAGATGCTGGATCTTAAGCAGCTGAGAGCAGTGGATTAGAACAGCTTACATCTTTTGACTTTGTAGTGGATCATTGGATTGAAATCTCTTTGATAGCTGCTTTTTGAGGATTTTGTGTTTTTCGAGGTCCATGAAATTATAAGTTGAGTTTCTGCCCTTTACTCTTGGCCTTTCCCAAGTAGCTTAATTTACGGTGGTATTAAGGCCATGGGATGCAGACGTACCATATCAACAGGCTATTTGTGAATTGCTTCACTAGGAATAAGCTCTGAAGTAGCCTTCAAGAACTCATTAACAAACTAATATTCTTAGTAGAAACTTGCCTTTAAGCAGTTGACTGCTTACGAGTTGTTTAAAACCACTACACACAAACACTGCATTTTCCAGAAAATATTTAACGTAAGAGATTTTTTTTCCCCCATGGATGAATTTGAGTACTTGTTATGAAAACATAAATTTGTATCCCTTTATACAAAGCAAAATGTTATCTATTTTCTGAGTGTTGATTGTGTGTGAGGGGGACTGAGTCTTCTGTTTGAGAGTATGTGTAGCGGCTGAGTGTTAAGTGTGTGGGGAGTGTGTCTGTGTGCTGGTTGAGTGTTGTGTATGGTGATTGATTTTTGTGTGTGGACTCTAAAGTGTTGTGTGTAGGGGAGTCTGAGTGTGCCTGTCTGAGTGTGTGTGTTGTACCCTCCTGTGTACCTTTCTCTGGTGCTCCAGTGGAGAAACACTGAGATCAGAATTCCTGGGGGTCCAGTGGGTGAGGATTGTTATGCATATCATTTTAAGAGCTCCCTCACAGTTCAGTGCTCAGTCAATGACTCAGAGTACCAGCTGTGGTGCTCTGAGTCTTTTAGAAGAGCTGGGGTACCACAATGGAGTTCTTAAAGTGGTGTGCACCCGAATGATTTAGATTTTTTTCTTCATTTAATGTTACAAATATTGGTGTTTAGTGGATAACCTCAACAACATTTTACACTGAGAAAGACATTTTACATTGATAATATATATATATATATATATACACACACATACCAAAGGAGTTGTGGTGGGGAAAAATGTGTGGATGAAAACCCCTTCCACCTGAAGTAAGTGGATAGTTAATACATTGCTAAACACATATATATATACACCAGTCAAACCATAAGACTTTCTTTTCCCACAGAAATCTCACTTTAACAGTGCTCTCACTACTGCAAGGGATTCTGGGTAGGCGTATACAAATGAGCTCAACAAAGAACCACATTGTTGCCTCATAATTCCACTTTATACATGGATTCCTTGAAAGCATGTATTTACCATGTAGCAAACAAGACATTTTCCTTGGGCGGCAATTTCCAGGGGCCGGCAAAAAATGCTAGAAAAGGCTAATGCCTTGTTTACCTCCTTTGGGCCCCCTGGTGCAGGAGGCTAGTTGTTTCCCGGGCAAGTGGCGAGGGAGCACTTTCCCCTGAGCTCTCTCTGCTCAGCTCCCTCGCGCGAGCCGCAGTGATGCCGGGAGCCCGAATATGACATCAGTCCGGCTCCCGGCATCACTCTTTGACACGTGAGGGAGCTGAGCAGAGCGATCACAGCTCCCTACCTGAAAACATAGAGCGCCCACCCGCCTGCACGTCCAGCCGCCTTCCTGCTCAGCAGCCCTGCCAGGAGCCCCACTGTAACGAGAATATACCCCAACACGCAGGATTCAGCTAAACAAAAGACAACACAGAGGAGAGATACGTCTACCGGACCTTAGAATGGCCGGACTCGACGGATATGAGAGGAGACAGAGTCAGGAACAATCCGAAATCAAGGGCACAGAGAGACAGCGTAAACTAGGACAAGCCGGGGTCTGGTACACAGTAAACAACAAGCCGACAACCAGAACAGAAGGATAAAGAGAAAACGTAGTCAGAAACAAAGCCAAGGTCAATACGGAGAAACACAACTGAACACAACAAGCGCTAAAGGGAACTGATACAGAAACCACGATAGGGCAGGGAGTAAAGGGAGAGGTAAGTTTAAATAGCTTCAAAACTAATGTGATTGGCTCCTGTCATATCCACACCCCCAAAAGGTAAGTGTATGGGGAGTGTGGCATGACAGGGGCCAATGGGAGCCTTTTGACAATTTAGGCTCCCACTGTCTCTTTAAGAGCCCGCCCGAGACTCGCGGCGCGCTCTTAGATTCAGGCAGGACACGTGACCGCTTCTCGCGGTCACTGCCCGCCTTGCTAGTGGAGCCGTCGGATGAGCCGCGCGCGGCTCGTGCAGCAGCAGGACCGCGCGCGGCTTGAAGAGAGGACCGCGGCCGGCCCCTGGAGAAGGTGAGTAACGCTACAGTACCCCTCCCTGAGGACACGCCCTCCGGGCGGGTAGGGCCAGGCCTGGCCGGAAAATGAGAATGGTAAGAACGCACAAGGCGGGGAGCGTGAACAGCATCAGCTGAAATCCAACTGCTCTCCTCAGGCCCATAACCCTTCCAATGCACCAAGTACTGAATTCGACCCCTAAGGTAACGAGAGTCAAGAACAGCAGAGACTTCGAATTCCTCATGACCCTCCACGGAGACAGGAGGAGGAGGTGGAGAATGCCGGGTATAGCGGTTGCGTACGTAAGGTTTTAATAACGAAGTGTGAAACACATTAGGAATACGCAGATTCCTAGGAAGACCCAAGGCGTATGAAACAGGATTAACCTTATGTAGTATACGATAAGGACCTATGAAGCGGGGAGCCAATTTCATAGAAGGCACCCGCAGGCGAATATTCCGCGTGGAAAGCAAAACCCTGTCCCCCACAACATAAGTAGGAGCTGCCCTGCGATGCTTGTCAGCCTGAGCCTTCTGGCGAGCAGCGGAATCCACCAAAGAACGCTGAACCTGCTCCCAAGTATTACGCAAACCGGCCAAATGTTCATCCAGAACTGGCATGCCCTGTGAGGAGAATGCAGCCGGAAGAACAACGGGATGCTGGCCATAGACAACGTAAAAAGGGCTTTTGCCGGAAGAATCATGAGTGGCATTATTTCGAGCAAACTCAGCCCAAGGAAGTAGGTCAGACCAATTGTCCTGATGGTGAGACACAAAACAATGAAGGTACTGCTCCAGAGACTGGTTGGCACGTTCAGCGGCTCCATTAGACTGGGGATGGTAAGCGGAAGAAAATGAGAGAGAAATACCCATTTCTGAGCAAAAGGCTTTCCAGAACCTAGAAATAAATTGACTACCCCTATCGGACACAATAGATACAGGGATACCATGTAACCGAAATACTTCTCTAGCGAATATAAGAGCCAGTTCCTTGGATGTGGGCAACTTGCTAAGAGACACAAAGTGAGCCATCTTGGAAAACCGATGTACTATCATCAGGATGACTGTGTTACCATTCAAAGGGGGTAATTCAACAATAAAATCCATGGATAGGTTAGACCAAGGTCTCTCGGGAACTGGTAAGGGATGCAGAAGCCCACAAGGAACTCTACGCGACGTTTTCATACATGCACAAGTAGTACAAGCACTTATATAGTCAGTGACATCTTTACGTAAGGAACCCCACCAAAAATTTCGAGAAACGGCTGACATCGTTTTGGTAATACCAGGATGTCCAGCAGTCTTAGTATCATGATATAATGACAGAATCTCCCGTCTCTCGGGAACATCAACAAACAATTTATCAATAGGCCTCTCACTAGGTGCCATACTTTGTTTTGCCTGTATGGTCTGCAAGAGGGATGAAGAAATAGACAACATAGTAGTGGCTATTATCCTGTCTGGGGGAATGACAGGAGTAACATCAACCTCCTGTTTGTCAGTAGTTTCGAACTGTCTGGACAGAGCATCTGCTTTAATGTTGCGATCACCTGGCCTATAGGTGATAATATAATTGAAACGGGACAAAAATAGTGACCATCTGGCCTGTCTAGAAGATAATCTTTTAGCTTCACCAAGGTAGGATAGATTCTTGTGATCAGTAAAAATTAGAATAGGATCCTTAGTTCCTTCTAACAGATGTCTCCATTCTTTAAGGGCTAAGATAATAGCAAGGAGTTCACGATTACCCACATCATAATTCCTTTCAGCTTTGGACATTTGTCTAGAAAAGAAGCCACAAGGATGCAATGGCTTTTCAGGCAATTCTCTTTGGGACAAAACAGCACCTACCCCGATTTCAGAAGCATCAACTTCAAGAATATAAGGCAGTGAGGGGATAGGGTGCTGTAAAATAGGTGCCAAGGCGAATGTAGTTTTAAGAAAGTCGAAAGCCTGAAGTGCCTCGGGAGACCAGACACGAGTATTACCACCCTTTTTTGTCATACGGGTAATAGGTGCTACAATAGAAGAAAAACCCTTAATAAAACGTCTATAATAGTTAGAGAAACCAAGAAAACGTTGAATTGCTTTCAAACCCTGTGGTAGAGGCCACTCTATAACCGCTGAAAGCTTCTGGGGATCCATCCGAAACCCTTTGGCGGAAATCAAATACCCCAAGAACTGGACTTCGGATTGGTCAAATAAACATTTTTCTAGTTTACAGTAAAGACCATTATTAAGAAGGGTCTTCAATACCGTTGTGACATGCCTGTGATGAGTGTGTAAATCTGTAGAATATATCAATATGTCGTCCAAATATACAATTACAAATGTGTGAATAAAATCTCTTAGGACGTCATTAATAAATTCCTGAAATACTGCTGGGGCATTGCAAAGACCAAATGGCATAACAGTATATTTGTAATGACCGGATCTAGTGTTGAATGCAGTCTTCCATTCGTGACCTTCCTTTATGCGTATTAAATTGTATGCACCTCTAAGGTCCAATTTGGTGAACACAGTAGCATGTTTCAGCCTGTCAAATAACTCTGTAATTAAAGGTATAGGGTATGCATTTTTGATAGTGATTTTGTTTAGACCTCTATAATCGATGCACGGTCTTAAATCACCCTCTTTCTTAGATACGAAGAAAAACCCTGCTCCAGCCGGAGAAGAGGATCTCCTAATGAACCCCTTTTCTAGTGATTCTTTAACATACTCCTCCATGATACGGTTCTCTTGAATAGATAAGGGGTACACCCTGCCCTTAGGAGGTATAGTGCCAGGCAATAAATCGATAGCACAATCATAGGATCTGTGAGGCGGTAATTTATCAGCTTCCCTTTTATCGAATACAGTCTTGAGAAACAAGTATTGAGGAGGTATAACAGTAGACAAAGGAGGAGTGGTAGGAACATTAATGGTATTTAAAGGGGTGACTTTAATCATACAAGAGTCGTGGCAGGTTTTACCCCATGATTTTAATTGTCCCAATTCCCAGTCAAAAATGGGATTGTGAGAACACAACCATGGGTACCCTAACACGATATGAGAAGAGGGAGAGGTGATAACCTGAAACCGAATGGTCTCAAAGTGTAAAACCCCTGTGTACATGAATAATGGTACAGTTTCATGGGTAATGACTGGAGTTTTTAAAGGTCTACCATCTATGGCCTCAATGGCCAAGGGTATCTCCCTTTCTCTGACGGGAATGTTATTTTTCGTAACAAACTCAGAGTCAATAAAGTTCTCAGCAGCCCCAGAATCAACCAAGGCTAATATGCATTCTGCTATACAACTCACCCCCGTATGAAGGGAAACAGGGAGAAGCAAACGATTAGGAGGCAATTTAGGAGACTTAGAGATCACACCCAAGGCCAGTCCCCTATAAGGTCTTAGGTGCGAGAGTTTTCCGGACGCAAAGGACATTCCCTTACCATATGGTCTCGCCTACCACAGTATAGGCAGAGTCCATTCCTTCTTCTAAGTAGTTTTTCAGTATCCGAGAGTTTGGCAACCCCTAATTGCATGGGTTCCTCCTCAGGTACTTTAACACTCTCAGGTTTATCAACTCTGGGGTTAATAGATGTGACCAGACGTCTATTCTTGTTTTTGGTATAGAGCCTGTCGCGAATTCTATTATCTATATCAATGAGGTAGTCAATAAGATCCTCTAATGGAATAGGAAGCTCCCTTGCAGCTACCTCATCTAATATAGTGTCAGATAAACCTTCCATGAACGCAGTAGTTAACCCATTATTGGTCCAATCTACCTGTGAAGCAAGGGTACGAAACTGAATAGCATAATCCACCACAGACCTAGACCCCTGTTTAATCCTCATTAATGCTCTTGCGGCATTCTTTGACCTCTTTGTTGTGTCAAAAGTTCTACGAAAAGCCGCAAGAAAACTATTGAAATCATGAACCATAGGTCCATTGGCCTCCCAAATAGGATTTGCCCACTCTAGTGCTTTGTCAGTAAGTTGATGCATCAAAAACCCCACTTTAAACCTATCAGTGGGAAAGGAATGAGGACACATCTCAAGGTGGAATTCTATTTGATTAATAAAACCTCTGCATGTCTTGGCTTCCCCTCCATACCTAGGAGGAGGTGTTAAATGGGGCGAAGCATTGGTTGAATTGGATACTTCGGGAGGATGAGGTGTAGGAGGGTTCGTTGTGGTTGCAGGAATGGTTCTAGACAAGAGCGTCTGGAGAGCCTGTGCTATCTGATCCATACGGTGATCCTGCTCTACAAACCTTGCCTCGTGAGAAGCCATTTGCTGAGCCAAATCTGCGGGGTCCAGGGCCCTATCGTAATGTAACGAGAATATACCCCAACATGCAGGATTCAGCTAAACAAAAGACAACACAGAGGAGAGATACGTCTACCGGACCTTAGAATGGCCGGACTCGACGTATATGAGAGGAGACAGAGTCAGGAACAATCCGAAATCAAGGGCACAGAGACAGCGTAAACTAGGACAAGCCGGGGTCTGGTACACAGTAAACAACAAGCCGACAACCAGAACAGAAGGATAAAGAGAAAACGTAGTCAGAAACAAAGCCAAGGTCAATACGGAGAAACACAACTGAACACAACAAGCGCTAAAGGGAACTGATACAGAAACCACTATAGGGCAGGGAGTAGAGGGAGAGGTAAGTTTAAATAGCTTCAAAACTAATGTGATTGGCTCCTGTCATATCCACACCCCCAAAAGGTAAGTGTATGGGGAGTGTGGTATGACAGGGGCCAATGGGAGCCTTTTGACAATTTAGGCTCCCACTGTCTCTTTAAGAGCTCTTAGATTCAGGCGGGACACGTGACCGCTTCTCGCGGTCACTGCCCGCCTTGCTAGTGGAGCTGTCGGATGAGCCGCGCGCGGCTCGTGCAGCAGCAGGACCGCGCGCGGCTTGAAGAGAGGACCGCGGCCGGCCCCTGGAGAAGTTGAGTAACGCTACACCCACTGGACCCCAGGTGAAAAATCCACCCAGCTATCCCACAACTAGCGAGGCTGGGTGGATTTAAATAATAATAATAATAATAATAATAATAATAATAATAATAATAGCGAGTGTTGGGAAAATGTGTGTGTTTGTCAATGAATGTGACTGTGTGTGTGTGTCAGTTAATGTGAGGAAGTGATTGTGTGTGTGTCAGTGAATGTGAGTGTGTGTGTGTCAGTGAATGTAAGTGTGTGTGTCAGTGAATGTGAGTGTGTGTGTCAGTGAAGTTGAGTGTGAGTGAGTGTGTGTGTGTCAGTGAATGTGAGTGTGTGTGTCAGTGAATGTGAGTGAGTGTGTGTGTGTCAGTGAATTTGAGTGTGAGTGTGTGTGTCTGTCAGTGAGTGTGTGTGTCTCAGTGAATGTGTGTGTGTCTGTCTGTCTGTGAGTGTGTGTGTCTAAGTGATTGTGCGTGTCTATCAGTAAGTGTATGCATCTGTCAGTGAGTGTATGTGTCTGTCAGTGTGTGTCTAAATTATTCTATGTGTGTCCGATTGTGTATGTGTATGTATGTCAGTGTATGTCAGTCAAAATGTAAGTTAACAGGAAGAGGTGTCCCTTGCAGAAGTGAGAGCACTGTTAAAGTGAGACTTCTGTGGGAAAAGCAAGTCTTATGGCTTGACTGGTGTGTATATTTGTGTTTAGCAATGTATTAACTATAGCACTATATATGTATTTATACTATGACATTGCCAGCCATATGGTCCATGGTAAATTCAGACAGCCACTCTACCCAAAAATTTTAGCTTAACCTTCAGCTGTGATCAGTACGGCTTCCAAGCCCAGGTGGGGGTAATCCTAAATCTTGCCCCTATGGTGGTTTGACCGTGGTATAAAAACCACAGCTGTGAAAATAAAAGAATTCAGAGAAATAGTTGGGGAGGGGAGGGGCAGACACAAGCGTGTCTTGCTCTAATGCCAGCAAAGAAAAAGCAGCCAGACCCCCTAAGATCAAGAAACTTTTTCTTAAAAAAAAAAAAAAAAGATATTCAAGGAAATATGTACTCTTATCTAGCCAAGCAGAAATCTTGTTCAAATCCCATAGAGAATCACTCATGGCATTAGTAAGCAGTCACTGCCCCCTTCCTTATCTGCACAGAGGGGGGCTTTCTTTTTGTGTCTTTTCTATCTACTGGCTAGATAGCTCAAGGGCTGTCTCAGTTTACACCCTGCTAAAATAATGCAGCACATTTATGGGAGAGTTCTTTCAGAATGTGTTCACACGTCAACAGTCAGCGTTCGTATTGAAGCATGCGGGTTCCGAGCAGCAAGATACAATGTATTAAATAAAATATATATAAAATAAATCACAAAAAGTAGACTGCAAGTACGTTTAAAGATACATAGTATAACATCACTACAAATGTGAGATTAAAGGTAACAGGCTTTAATGTTATTTTTAACTGTATCTTTTTAACTTTTTACCCATAATTGTGATTAATTGCCAAATGTATAAAGCATTCTGGGGAATGGATCTGCAGTACATACAGTTTTTTGCTTTCGCTATTGATTCTAAATGAGAGCAAATAAAAGTTAAATGATATTTTTACTCTGGGCTGTGAGCCTGATCCCATTTCAGAGGCAGATTTAACATTTGTTTATTTTGTTTCTAATCCCATGTATCATGCATTTGAGAAAATGCATTGATTATTCTTAAACCCAGCATGCTGATGATCTCTGAGTAAATGTTTTGCCTAAATGAATTTAAGTTCACGTATAATTTAAGTGTAAACACTACACAACCTTATATGCTGACCTGTATTAAGAAATATATCATATAACACCTACATTGGTTCTTTTTCCCCCTTTTGTTGGTATTGTACATCTAGTACTTTGGGAAACTGCATAGACCATTGCAGAGTATGCACAAGACAACTTTTCCAGCACATGTATTTTGGTCTAAACTCTACAGTTTCCCCTTGTGCTGTGATCGAAACCATTTTTTGTTAAGGGTACAATGCAATACATCAATTATCCTTCTGTCATTGGAAGGGTCACACCTGCCCCAGCCTTTGGTTAGATACTGTGTACTGCCATAGAGGTTGTGGTGCCCATAGGCTGGAACTCGAAGGGTGAACCTTAGCATCTACAATTTCCTACATAAAATTAAATCTCAATTGTCACCATTATAGTTTAATGATGCTATCAGAAAGATATTGTGTAACAAAATAACACGGCTGTAGGGTGACACTCAATACGGCTCATCTCTGCTTAATTCATTGCCTGGCTTAAAATGACCACCTTTCCTTTTTAAGCTTTGGTGACATCTGACCCTTCCATGATCACCCTAGAGCTACAAAGACATGGTCTTGTGCACTCCAGTGTCTCCTATTGTATGCGACTTTTACATTGTATCAATAGTTCTGACCACCTCATTGGTTCATATGACAAACTGGAAAAGTTTTTGAGCTAAGAGCCAAATTTGGAGTGATCTGATCACCATTTAAACGGACTAGATATGTCTGGTTAAAGTGCCAAAGGCAGATTTCTTTCCCAAATTTCCCAGGAGGTACCTGAGGTATAAAAGACTACATGAAATGTACCCAAACTCACGAGAGAGCCAAGATCTGCACGTGAAGTAATACAAAGCTCCATTATTGCCCTATGGGCCAGTCTTAATAAAGGCCATTGCAGCAAGCAGGACTGGATTAAGAAGGAGCACTGAACGAGATCTGAGCCACGTGGACACAGATCTCCACTCTCTTGCCATAAAATAACAAGGCATTAAGATGCTACTATCCCCCCAGTCTGTGAGTTTAATATATATACACACACACATATATGTACATATATATCATCCATTGTACAATAGCTAAGGTGGAATATTCCATTAGGTACCATAAGTGACTGCCTATGACTTAAGACAGATGAGTGATCACAGCAGTGAGAATGGCCAGCGGCTAGAGTGTGAGAAAATAATCTTCCTCACCCTGCCAAGCATTCTATTTCAAAAAGCCAGTTACATATACCTCCTGTTCCACAAACCTTAATTTAGACAAACTACAATGCTCTGTAATGCACCAGTGTACGCCCCCGAAACAGAGTGATAGGATATGACATTATAATCATCACATATGACATCATTATAATCATAACTTACTTATGATAGGAGTTATATAATGCATCATCATCCCCATTATCGTATGCCCCTCTGTATTGGACAGAACAGACCCATCACTGGCAGAGAACGGTGCTTTCAGACATACAAATAATTTTTCAAAACTTGGTTGCCCCAACACACATGCCTGTAAAATCAGGATCTAAGAGGGAGAGCATATACCTAAATTAGGGAATGTTTGATGGAGGAAGTGTACAGCCAGTACAGGACCGCAAGTGGGGATTTAAAAGGTTATCCCAAGCATTATGACCACTTTAATTGATTTTTAAGTAGTCATGGTACCTGGAGTCTGTATGTGCAGCATTTTGCTTTGGAAATGAATCAAAACTACATTCTAGTCAATTTATCCATTATAAAAAATAAACTTTTACTCAACGGTTCCAATTAAATATCTCCATGTGTTAGATTTTACTCCGGGAACATTGTAGAAATTCTTTCGAGGATGACAGCTATGTACATACTTTCTCCGAGACATACTCTTTCTGACCTTTTGTAGTAGTACATTTTGACATAACCTTGTCACATTTGTAAAATAACTTGTTGCTATTGGCAATCTTTCTGAAGGTTCTAAAATCATTTATTTTGGTTTCTGGTATAATCTCACTAATCCATTCATTGCTGGTCATTAATGTACTCTGCCGCAGAGAGAATTTTTCATTTTTTGGACATATGCATTATTTACAGTCACCTTATACTGCTCTATGTCTGTAAAATAGTGTGTTTTCCCTTTCTGCAAGAAGATTGTAGAAGACACTCTAGACCTCAGCATCTGAATTAAATCAGTTTATTTTCTCAGTCAAAATGTTTCATTATATTCTTAATGTGATTTACCTTTTTGGGCTGAGTTTATGTATTACGGTGCAGTCATTTACTAAAAATAGGAATTGATGGGACCTGACAACAGAATTGCAAAGTTTGCCTGTACTCGGGTGAGTGAATAAACCTCACATTATTATTATTATTATTATTAATATTATTACTGGTATTTATATAGCACCAGCATATGCTAAAGCGCTTTACAATATTATCAAAGGGGGAGATTTGAAAAAAGACAATTACAAGAAAACTTACAGGAATGATAGGTTGAAGAGTAACAGGTTAACACAGTGAAGGAGTTTAACCCCTTAAGGACACATGACATGTGTGAAATGTCATGATTCCCTTTTATTCCAGAAGTTTGGTCCTTAAGGGGTTAAGCATGTGTGGGATAGGCATAAGGCTATCCTAACTATAAGATAAGGCCAGGGACTAATGAAAGTATTTAGAAAATTGGGCAGACTAGATGGGCCGAATGGTTCTTATCTGCCGTCACATTCTATGTTTCTATGTTTCTAATAGGGCCCTGCTCAAATGAGCTTGCAGTCTATATGACTCAGAAAATAAGATTTGTTCTAAACTGCAAGCATAGCACGTGCATATACTTATGATTATTTTATTATTTATATAGCGCCAGCAGGTTCCGTAGCACTGTACAATGGGTGGACTAACAGACAAGTAATTATAACCAGACAAGTTGGACACACAGCAATAGAGGGGTTGAGGGCCACATTTGAAAATTATTTCAAAGCAGTACCACGGACATACCTCTGAGTAGTCCTGCATTTTAAGGCACAGTTCCAACTTTGGGTCTCCATTCCGCCATATTTGTAAAATGGAAAGTGCAGATAGAGAGCACGAATGAAAAATGCTTTGACAACTTACCTGAATTCCTCAGGTACCTGTGTCACATTAGATTGTCTCCTGCTGAAGAAACCAGATTTTTCACATGAGCTAAGCATGACCCGATACAGCTGACACGGTCAGTGAATGAGAGGGGACCCGCATGGCTTTGCTTAGCTCAGCAAAACTAATCAGATTCTTCTTCCAGGAAAATCCAAAGGGCAGGGGGGTGGCTGCCCAGTAGAACTCACATTTATTTGTGAGAGTGCACTGATGGTACCATAACCACTGCAGTGGGCCACAATGATTAAGGTGCTTGCAGTATTCCTTTAATTCATCCTTTCATGATTCCAAGGTAGATAAAATAGTATTCTTAAACTAATTAATAATATCTAGATCCAGGACTAAGTTAGAAATTAAAGAGCTAAACATACATTTCCAGGTTTAATACTTTGATATTATTTTTATGGTTGTACAGCAGACATGAGGTTTATCGCGCTAGCATTTTGAACTCAGAAAGCTCTTAATGGATGGGGGGCTGATAGAGCAGCATCTAATGTCAGATCTATAATACAGTGAGTATATTACAATTATCTTATAAACAGCCATTGGCATGCAGGGGTTGGCAACCTTTGGCACTCCAATAATGTGGACTACATCTCCCAGAATTCTTACAATCATAATGCTGGCAAAGCATCAGGGAATATTCATTCATTCATTAAACAATTGAGAAATAATACAGTATACTACGTCCAGTACAAAATAGCGAAATTTGGGGTATTAATGCACTGGAAATGTTTTTTTCCCATTTAATTTATTTTGGCTTAAGTTTTGGATTTTGATTCGCCATTAATTTATTGGTTGTTGATTAGTGAATAAGATCCTTAGTGTTTCTTTTAAAAGTATGAATGTTCAGAAATACATTTTTATAAACAAAAATAAGCTTTCTTTATATTTTCACATAATGCTATTATGTATTATTTGACTAGGTATATATTTAAATTGTATTTTGAGACTTCCTCCATTTTTAAAATGCCTTTATTGACTGCCTTTTTCATCTTCCCTTTTTTATTAAATGGCTGTATGATTTGATATATGCTTGCTAAGTGATTACCTATATCTAAAGTACAAATTGTGTGAGATAGTCTGTAAATATACAAATTGTGTGTGACTGTCTACAAACAGGATATACATTGTGTGTGACTATCTACATACAAGATATGAATTGTGTGATTGTCTACAGCAATGGTAGTCAACCTTTTAATACCTACCGCCCACTTTTGTATCTTGGTTGATGGTAAAATTGCCTTACCGCCCATCGGTGCCGCAGTAACTCATTTTATAGCACAAGTGCAATTTTTTATTTTTTTTAAAGGATGTTTTTTTTTAATATGTACTTTCATTTATCTATTTTTTTTCCTTTTTTTCTATTTTGTATTATACTTTTTGTTTCTATGTGTGTCTGTGAGGTGCTGTGTCTGTGTTTGGTGCTGTGTGTGTGTTTATGTGTAGTGTGTGAGAGCGGGTGCAGTGTGTGTGAGAGGGCAGGTGTGTGTGAAGGGTGCTGTGTGTGTGTGTGTGTGTGTGTGAGAGCGGGTGCAGTGTGTGTGAGAGGGCAGGTGTGTGTGAAGGGTGCTGTGTGTGTGTGTGAAGGATGCTGTGTGTGTGTGAAGGGTGCTGTGTGTAAGGGGTGCTGTATGTTTGTGAAGGGGCAGTGTGTGTGAGAGGTGCTGTGTGTGTGTGTGTGTGAGAGGTGTAATGTGTGTTTGTGTGTGAAGGGTGCATAGGGTCTATGCTGTTTGTAGATGGGTGAGATGTGAAAATCTATATTAATGTCTCCCCCTCCCTTCTTCTTACCTTTTACCAGGGAGGGGGGACATAATGCTGCAAGCCCTGGTGGTCCAGTGGTGGCATGTTCACTTTAGCCTGCAGCTCCTCCAGCTTCAAGCTGGCTCCTGTCATCCTGTGAGCACAGCACTGTATCGGAGCATTGCTATGGTAACACACGGCAACCCTCTGACCAGCCTGCTCGCGGGAGGAACACAGAGAGCCTCCCAGGCTTATTCCTCCTTTGCTGGCACTAAGTGCCAGCAGGTCGGTGAGGGATATCTTTGACTCCGACCTCTCCTTCAACCCTCATGTCCAATCGATCGCCAAATCCTGCCGCTTCCATCTCAAAAGCATAGCTTGCATCCGCCCTTATTTAACACCAGACGCAGCTAAGATGCTGGTCCATGCTGTTGTTCTCGCTCGCCTTGACTACTTCAATACCCTTCTCAGTGGTCTTACGTGTTCCCAGATTGCACCGCTGCAATCTGTATTTGCTCATTTTCCTGTCCGCCCACACCTCCCACGCCTCCCCGCTCTGCCAGTCCCTACATTGGCTTCCCGTTAGATATAGGGCTCAATAAGATTCTAGTGCTTGCTTACAAGTCCCTACACGCTGCTCCAACCTACCTATCCTCCCTGATACACAAATATGTCCCATCGAGGCCCCTGCACTCTGCCGAAGACCTACGCCTATCCTCTGTCCGTACTCCCACATCTGATGCTTCCCTCCAAGACTTCTCCAGGGCTATATGTTTTCTGTAAAACTCCCTTCCCTTCTCCGTTAGAATTTCACCCAGTCTCCACTCCTTCAAAAAAATCTTTGAAAACACACTTCTTCAGGAAAGCATATAATTTAAACTGTTAGCGGGTTTTCATCCCCCCACCCGCCGCCAATGACTCCTCTCCTGCAACTGTCACTGTCAAAAATAACCTACTAAGTTCTCAGTGATTACTTTTCTAGCAACCTATTTCATTACCCCTACTTATACCCTTTGTGTCACTATACCCCACTCCCTCTAGCATGTAAGCACCTTGAGCAGGGCCCCTAACCCCTCTGTTCCTGTGTGTCCAACTAATCTGGTACAATTATGTGTCTGTTAGTCCACCCATTGAACAGCGCCACGGAATTTGCTGGCGCTATATAAATAATAAAATAATAATAATGAGGATCTCCCTTGCCGGCCTTGGTCCATCGAGGACCACTGGACGCTTTCTGCAGAACCCACCACTGCCCACCTGAAATCCCAAACTCATAGTCTATCCTGGATATTCTAGCATACACATAGCCATTCAGTTTACCAAATCACGGTAGGGACCAGGTTGACTACCCCTGGTCTACAGACACGATATGAATTGTGTGATTGTCTACAGACAGGACATGAATTGTGTGTGGTTGTCTACAGACACAATATGAATTGTGTGTGATTGTCTTCAGACACGATATGAATTGTGTGTGATTGTCTACAGACAGGATATGAATTGCGTGTGGTTGTCTACAGACACAATATGAATTGTGTGTGATTGTCTAAGGACATGATATATATTGTGTGTGATTGTCTACAGACACGATATGAATTGTGTGTGATTGTCTACGGACATGATATATATTGTGTGTGATTGTCTACAGACATGATATATATTGTGTGTGATTGTCTACAGACAAGGTATGAATTGTGTGTGATTGCCTATAGCCAATATATGAATTATATTTGCTTTCACCTATAGTCAATATATAACTTGTATGAACTGCATGTGAGTTTACCTATAGCCAGTGTATAAATTATATGTGTGACGGTATACAGTAAATAATAAATATAACTTTTGTTTGTGCGGTTTTCTATTTCCAACATATTACACAATGTCCATGTGTGATAATGTTGTGCATTGTGGCATGTAGGCACGCTATGTCATTCCCTTGTGGCTCTTTAAGTTTTAGTAGGATGATATTTAAAGGAGCACTCCACTGCCCAAATACACAATAATAAAATTCACTGTTCAGTAGTTATGCCTCCAATGACAATATGCACGCATTTAATTATGCATTTTTCATTGGGGTTATATGTAAAAACAGCTTGCAAAAGCTGCAGATATCTTGTCTGTAGCCTTTACAAGCCATCCCCTTTGAGCCCCACCCAGAGTTTCTGTGGCTGTCCAATCACTCTCAATGAAGCTCAATGAGAAGTCTTTGCAAGGCAGGTGCTCTGGACAATTGCTGCTACTTGACTTTAGTTTCACTGGGAAAAACAACCAGGAAAAAAGATGACCATTTGCCTGATAAACAGCCAGGGTGGAGTAACAAGGTTAATTTACAGACAGGGGGTGTAACAAGGTTAATTTATAAAAGTGTCAATTTTTATTGAAATCTGCCTTTCATGTTTAATTGGAGAAAAAAAACATTTTCACACATAAAGCATTTAACAAGCTGGAATGCATTAGGGATCTGGAGTTACCCTTTAATTAAGCATTTTTAAGTTGAGCTAATGATTCTTTCTAACTTTGCTGGTCCCAGTTTAGTGAATAAGCCTCACAATATACATCTTGTTGAGAAGTATACGTATGTACACAAACTCACTATTGTGCATAAATATTAGTTATGTATTCTATATATATATGTATATAAAATGAGTTATCAGTATAATATTAGTTACGTATTATATATATGAGTTATCAATATAATATGGGTTATAAATTGTATATATTATAAAAATATGAGTTATCAGTATAATATGACACTATTGATATCAGTGGAACACTGACATAACACTGACTAAACTTGTAATCTATTGTGTGTTACTGGTTATAGAGCACCAACATAGTCTGCAATGCTGTACAACAGGAATATATCAGACAAACTATGACAAACACATTACTGTGTGTAGACTTCAATTAAGATTACATCTTTACGTTGAACCTGCTGCTAGTATAACAAATGACAAATAATTAAAAGCAAGTGTCAAATACTGAGGTTCATTTGCTTAACAGTAAATTGTAATCTGGTTTGGTTTGAGCAAGAGTAGCTGGTTTTGAAAATTCTCCGACTGATAGTTACATGTCATAGTCTATCCTGGATACACATAGCCATTCAGTTTACCAAATCATTTTTACTTTGTTTATACAGAGCACAGATTGGTGCCAGTACTTTTATTTGAAATGTAAATCTGTAATCATATCAGCACTGGGCAGGCTTTTCATTTATACAACTGGAATTGTATCCTATTTTTTTTTTAAATGAGATCTATCTAGGACACACTTGCACGCACACGGTGGTTTATCTGTTTTAGGAGTAAGTTTGTTGTTTATTTACTTTCTGTCCTGTGTTGTTCTTGGATAAAATGGCGTCCATGAGAGTGCCTAAGGCTTCTCTCTACAGGAATCGATACCATTCAATCCAGTTTACACCATGACATTTTTAGAACAATGGGACATGCTACTTCCAAACTATGGGATTAGTTAAATGGCTCCCTTTTGGTTTCGAGTCAAACGTGTAAACCACCGTTGGATTTTTGTTTCTGCATTAAAAATAAAGTTTTCAGTGAAATGAAAACAAACACTGCACAACAAAACGGTGACATGCTACAAATAAAAACACATCTCAGCAACAAGATGAGATGTATGCTGTTATTAAAACTTTATGATTCCCGTATGTTCAGGTAATGAAGACAAAATAACAAATCTCTATTGCCAGGAGCATGATCATTTCAGCATTATTATTGTGTTTGTTCTGTTTGCTACATAAAAAAAAAAAAAGTCTAATTTTTCAATATGCGAACGTACATCCTATTATAAATAAATCCATATGGAGCCGCGAGGAAGAAAATAAAATAAAACAAATATTAATAAATAGAAAATATTATTGGAATATGGTAGTAAAAACACTGATTAAAAACTAAATGTATTTTTTTATTAACATTAAGAGAGCTTTAAGATCAAGCATGGTTTGTGGATTTGTGGGCCATGTATTCTACAAGATAATTTCAATTCAGATGTTAATATTAAGTTATGGAGATGATCAATATATCAAGACAACTCTTTAACTCCCTCATCATATGCTGTCTTAAAGGAACTCTATAGTGTTATAAATATAAGCGTATCCATAACACTATGGTTTAGACTACCTATTAGGGCCCCCAAGCCCTTGGCCCCCCTCAGAGTGAACACATTAAATGAGATTACCTTTTCTCCATCGCCAGCGACCAGTCTCACCGACGCTGGTCCTGCCTCCATGGCTGAGATAATCAAAGTTGATACAAAACACATTTCCTGATTACCAGGCAGCCACTAGAGGCACTGTCTGGCGTTTTTAAATAACTATGGCATCCTCACGCTCTGCAGGAGGACATCCAGTGTCACAGGCAATGCTTTCCTATGAGTGAAGCCTATTGCGCTGGCTGTGCTCACCGTTCATGCACATTAGTTCCCCCCATCAGATGACATCAGAGGAGACGGTCTGCGACCCAACACTGAGGGACCTATGAATGCTGAGGAGGCTGAGAAACACATTGCTGTTAGGATTCCTAACACTAAAGTATTCCTTTAACTTTCTCCTCCATGCACATTGCTACTTGTTTTCAGTACACAGAGCCATTACCACAGGGTGATAATGTGTGTTTCCTATGTTTTTCTATTATTCTGTTGCCAGCTAAACCTTAACTATTTATTTAAAAGCACCATAACCACTACAGATTGCTATAGTAGTTAGTGTGCCAGGAGTACCCTGGCCCCATTTCCCAGTAATTGGGCAAACCATTTTGCAGAGTTTTACTCTCTTACCTAGGTCACTGCCTCTATAGCCAGTGACATCTGACTTCTGCAGAGTTTCAGAAGCCTGATGTCTATCCAGCCGGCGTTCCATTAGCTGAAAATGTCGGCTGAAAAATCTCTGTCAATGAGTCAATTCTGTGCATAGAATTGACATTATCCAGCCTAAAACTCTTGTTCTGGTCAGGCTAGTGATGCTCTAATGATGCTGCCAGAGGTGGAGTTACAGCAAAGAGGTTAAACGCTGTATGTGCAGCGTTTCAAAGAGAAATGCTGAATATACAGACTCCAGGCACCATAATCACTTCAAATCACATACGTGGTCATGGTGCTTGGAGTAACACTTTAACAGTTTATCTTGATAAGAACTGTATATCTGAAACAACCACAAATCCAACTTATCCCTGATGTATTTTTGCATGGCCTCCTCTCTTATTATTATTATTGCCATTTATATAGCGCCAACAGATTCTGTAGCGCTTTACAATATTATGGGGGGGGGGGGTTAACTATAAATAGTAGAGTCACAAAACATACAGTAATGATAGGTTGAAGAGGAGCTTACAGTCTATCTTAAAAACACGTTTTATATTAGATAATTGATTCTAGTATTTCTGAATGATAAACCTCCTATCCCATTGTAGAGTTGTACACAGTATAACAGTAGTATGCTCAGTATTAGTGCAAGTTCAAAATGATAGTAATACCCTGTGCTCTGCACTTTTTTATTTTATTATAGTAATAATAATTTAGATATAGATTTTGTGAGTTTTCACATATATTCTGGTAACTGTATGTTATTATTACTATTATTATGTTATTATTACAATGTTATTGATCATGGAAAGATGAGTCAAAGTTGGTGTAAGGTTTGCTTTGTGAAATTAGAGATTGTTGGCATTTAAAAAAAAATGGATTTAAAGAGTCGGGTCACAGTTGCTGCATGTGTCATTGTGTTGAGGACATTCTGACGTTCACATCACTGAACTACTTTTTCTTTTTCACAAAAACTTAATAAAACTGTAAGAAAATAAAATTTTCATATGACTTTTTAGAAATTGTGGCTGGTTCCATCCCAGCTGTAATACTGTGAATATTTTTTTTTTTTTTTTAAAGAATATTGAATATCCTGCTAAATTAAAATATTTAGTGCTTAATTATTAAAATGATCACTGGTTAGCAGATTCAACCTTTCAGTTATACCCCAATTACTTAAACTGACGTCCTAGGGTATGAAGTGATACATTAAATGTGCTATATTGTTAAAGTAAATTTTAATTAAAGAAAGGGCTATTAAAATCATTGTAGGATAACTTCTCTGGAATTTCCACCATTGAAAAAAACATTGAAAACTACATATAACCCGTGTGACCTTTTTATTGTGAGATGCTCTGATTCCTTTTTAATTTATCTAAAAAATTTTAGCAAATTACATCATAATTCTGTACAGGCAAGGCGAAACCAGGCCGATAGGTTGCAAATAAAGAGGAGGAATAGAAACATTGTTTCTGAATCAGTTTTCTCAAAGCTGACAGCTTGTAACAATGATTGACAAGACCTAAGATGGAGGTGCCCAGTTGGAGGATGATGGTGGGGGTTTCTACATTTCAATTTATGTTTTCAAATTTTTCAAATAGATATTTGTTAAATATAGGGGATAAGTAATACAGAATATTAAAAATCCTTGGGAGTGACAGGTTCCCTTTAAACATCTCAATGTTTTATTGTAAACACATTTCCAGATTTTAGATATATTATTTCTCAGGATTTATGACATTCGGATGTATATGGAGTGACGGTGGTACTAATCCATCTAATGGTGTACATGCAGAAGTAGAATGTATTTACTTGTTTTGAACAGGTGGAATGTCCATCCCCAGTGATTGCTCACCATCCACATTGCATTCAATCATTCTCTCCAGTGTCATAGGGTATTGTAGAACCAAAACCCAAGGGCACACAGCATTGTTGTACATTAGTATGTATAGACTTTGATAAATGACGTTACAGGATTTTGTAGCATTGTTTATATGTTCTACAACTGGAATGTAGCATCCTGGTTATAGAAACGCCAGCCATTCGTTCAGTGTGACGTTACAGGATTTTGTTGCATAATAACCTGCAATAGTGATACTTACTACAATGTGTAACATTATGTTCTAGCTATAGAGGAGCATCATTTCAGCGTGACATTACAGAATTTATTTGCATTATTCATTACTTTTTTTATATTCATTTTATTCCAGTGGTGAAGGCTGCGTCTCTGCACCACTACTTAGAAATCCTCAAAGGCTCCCACTTTTTCCTTTTTAACGAAGGATCTGTGCTCATTTCTGTTTCCTATTTTCCATATCGTTATATTTATTTTGAATAAGACAAGATCAGACCATGTTTCAACCTTGGCGTATTCAGTTTAAACACTGCAAAGCAACAATTTAAATATTGATATAAATTAACAAGGAATTCTAAGTCTGTAACTCATTTGCAAAAATAGCCGAATGTAATTAGCACTGACAGCACCTGCTGATTAAGGTGACAAATTACATTTATCTACAATTTAGCTAAAAAGAAAATACAACTCATATGTAAGAAAAATATATTTAAACACAGAGGGAACCAATATTTTCAGTATTTATAACAGTATTTTCAACAATTTTATTCTGTTTTTGGAACACACTTTTTGGTGGCTGTGCATCTTGGGTAATATAGTCCAGTACCATATGTGTGCTGTCACATCAGTAAAAATTTTCTTTTTTTCCTTTCTATTTTATGTATGAGAGCATAGTAATTGCCAACCAATCAATTACGTCTATGCGCAGGAAATTCATACTAGAGATATGTCAACATCATTTTAAAAAACGTTGTTGGCTATGTACAGGCAATGAAAAAATGCTCTGTCTTAAGAGCCATAAATTAAGCTAATTCCTTAGGTCAATCAATTCTCCTCTTCTTTTAACCATCCAAACTTAGTCTTGCCTATGAACACAAGTGATGTTTAGACAGTTGGGTACTTATGCGTTCCCTAGAGATAGACCTTTGCCTCTCGCTTGCCTTCTGCTGGTATGTTTGCAATTCTGAGGTTGTGTGACATTTAATCCGTTCGATAGTCTGACGGTGAAAATTGCAGATACAAAATGATGGGACTTCACAGAACAAAGAAGCTATAGAAATCTGCACATAATTGCTTCTGATTAGATTCCCAAATAATAGTTTGCAAATGTGGTCAGGTTTTGGAAATACAGAACGTGTTTTTTTTTTTCTCCCCTTCCCCCGTCTCATTTATAAAAGGAACTTAAAAAAAAAGAAATTCATAGAATTAATGTACTTTTTTTTTGTTTTATTCAGCAATAAGATCAATATTTTTCATAGTTTGACATGTATGAAAAAATTGTCACTGAAAGAAAGCTGAATACATGTAGCATTGGATCAAGGCACATACAAGACTGGCCAAAGGGCATACAACGCACTTTGGTTATTATCTAGAAACAAAAATGAAATAAAGGTATGGCAACATATGTGTTTAATTTGTTCTTTTTAAATATTAAATTGCTTGTAACAAATAGGAAGGGAAAAACATGGTATGCATGTTTTAGTAAAGGGCTTTATTCTGTTTGTGTTTTTCTCAAATTATTGGTTTTTAAGCAAAATACAAAAAAAAAACCCAAAAAGTGGGAGTCGATTTTCTGCACGATTTATCAATTTAATTAATTGACTTTAATTTGAGGTTGGCTCTGTATATCTAGTGCTATTGTGCATATTGGTACATTGTGATATTGTTCTTTATTTTATATATATTTGTATATGTTTTTTAAACCTTTAACATTTGGGTTGTTGTATGTTTAATGCTTCATTACGACTTGGTATATTTATTTAATACATGCAATGGGGTTTGAGTATTCACAATTTAATCCTTTGAGCAATAGGGTTCCTTGTTATAGTTCTGTTTTTATATTATTGTTCCTAAAAGGATGAAAATATAGTGGTGTGACAATGTGAGGTTTATTCCAACACATTTTCTTTTCTGATTTGAAAAAGTAAATGGATGATATAAATATGACAGGAAATAAATATTGTTTAAAAACTTTTTTAAATGGATGGCATAACAAATGTTAATGAGAATAAATTTGGTGTTCCAGTTTTGAAATTGTATTGGATTATAATGCAATTTGTAGTTAAGTAAAGCAAAATAATAATGATATTAATATTTAATTTGGAATGGTTTTTTTTTTGTAATATTTTGTATCTTTAAAGGCCCTAATGCTCTCAGAAATAATTAACGGGTTTATTTCTGCTTATTAAATTAATGAAAAAGTGAAATATTGAGTGGTTCTTGTTAAAAACAGATAATGCCCATTTACTAAACACATTTGTTTATTGAGCGTTACAGATGTGTACAGTTTTTACAGAGCCAATGGTTTAATCTATTTTATTTTTGTTTTGTTTTTGTAGCTACATTTTATATTTTTGTTTAAAAAAAAATGAAATGCAAAAAAAAAAACGGTCTGTGCTTTATACTACAACAATCTTGAAAAAAAAAATCATTTAAAAAAAAATAAAAAATCCTGATTGTTCAACACAGCAAAAAAATTCACTTTCACAGTCGACAAGTCGTTTTACTCAGTAGAACACAAAAAAAAAAAAAGATAAATGGTTCGTAACTTTCAATATTAGCAAGGAAAATACAGTACAAATTACAAAAAAATACTAAAATAGAGAATTGTGGTCAGGCGTCAGGCTACATTTAATTGTAGCAGCAACTTGAAATTTGAAACTTTTAATAAAAAGTTCTTAAATATAAATTATATGGCAAATGCACAGTACATTGCTCCTTCAAATGTTTATCCAGTGTTTTACAGTGGAACAGTGAATTCCAGTCACTCACAGAAGTTCCTATAAAATGTCCTGTGCCATCAAGCATCATGAATGTGAGTGATCAGAATCTGGTATACCACTGTCTCTGTAACTTCTGTTACTGCTGCTCTCACTGTGACTGGTTTTATACAGACTTACTCCATTGGGTGGAAATATAGTGTGTATTATAAATTCCTCCTTAGACATTGGATCACTGTTTATTGGTATCATCTGAAAAGAAGTCTCCCTGATTTCTAAAATTGAGTTGTCCTTCTTAGTTCCAGCTTCTGCATAGTCATCTTTTCTTCTCCGCCCCTTGCTGTAAGCACAGTTCCTAGAAAACAGAGATCCATTCCGATGTACATACCAGCAAACCAAGGCAAGGAGTGTAATGGCCACCAATGCCACTGCCCCCCCTATGATGGCAGCCAACGGTAAACTGGAGTTCTTATAGGGTTCCTTCTCCTGCTCTCTGTTCAATGTTGTGGTAGGGTTGTATATTTTAAGAGATGCTGTCTCTGTTTCGATGCAAACAGGTGTTTCATCCAACAAGTAGAAATTATCGGTTTCCATGGGAACCATACATATACGGTATGGGGACTCTGGTTCAAGGGCTGTAAGCAAATACTCAGTCCTGTCCCCAGTTACTATTGTCTCTGTTATAGATCCAAAAACAGGGCTGTGGCCAAGTTGCCAGCTAAGTCTCAGTGCTGTCAAAGGCAATGTAATTTTCCAAGATATGTGTATAGTTTCTATAGTGACAGATTTCACATTAATAGTTATTATCTTACGAACTGGTATTGGAGTGGTTCGATAGATTCTACTGAGATCGGGAAGTCTAATGTCTGGCTGTTTGGTCACAGGCACCACTGGCCACTGTCCTTGTGCTGGAAGTAAAGTATTTAGCATCGTGGTTGTGACCTGCACAGTATTGATATCATTCCTGTCTTTACAATCAAATAATTCTTTGTTAAGATCTTTAATGGTCATTCCTCGAACTCGTTCTGGAGCCTGACACATTAGTCCTCGGACGTTAACTTTGGAAGGCAATGACTGGAGCCAGTCACGTACCCATTTCATTTTACACCCACAGTACCAAGGATTGCTGCGTAGGAATAGCTGGGTTAAATTATCCAGGTCATCAAAGATACCCTGAGGTAAAGATGTTATATTATTATTCGACATATCAAGTCGGTACAGTTGTGTCAAATCAGCAAACGCGTTGGGTGGCACATAGTTCATGTGGTTCTCTTGTAGATAAAGCTTTCTCAGGTTTGTGCCTGGCAGATTTGCAGGTGGTGAAGTGAGAGAATTGCGAACTAATGAGAGCTCTGTCAAGTTGATTAAGTTCATAAAGACCCTCTCCCCAAGGCCATAATTGTTTAAAAGATTTCCATCCAAAACGAGGCGCTTTAAATTGGTAAGATCTTGCAGAGAAATCTCTGAAATAGTCGAAATCCGATTATCGTCCAAACGTAGTTCTTCAATTGTTCGAGGCAAACCCCAGGGTATTGTGCTTAGATGATTTCGTGAAAGGAAGAGAAGACGAAGATATATGTTGTCTCGGAATGCTCCGTCCTCAATGCTAACAGCAGATACTGAGTTATCATCTAGATGCAGTTCTTCAATGGAAGGAATTTGTGAAAGTGCATCATAGGTAATAGTCCGTATATTGTTTTCTTGCAGGTGCAATTCTTTAACATTCTTGGGGAGGTTAATTGGAAATTCATCTAAATTGTTATGATATAAATATATTCTTTCAACTTTATCTAGGCCTTTTAGGTCAGAAGGTATCCCGGCATTGTTGATATGATTATTCTGAAGGTATAGAATAGTAGCATCATCCGGTATTCCAGAAGGAATAGATGTCAACTCCCGATCATTGCAATATATGAAACCTCCATCACATCGACATACTGAAGTGCAGGCCTTAGCATCAACATATTCTGGCACCATTCGAAATAGTAGTAACAGCTGAGTCCAAGCAATGAAATAGTTCCATGTTTCCATAGTCATGGTCATCGATGATGAAGCCCTTTTTTTTTACTGTAACAATCCACGACTCCCAGACTGTAAAAAAAAAAAAGGAAACCTTAATTAGTGATAAATTACTCGTGTTGACCATACCAGCTTATCTAATATGTTATAAATATTACAATAAAATTGTATTTTTGGTCAAACATTAATAAAAAAACGGAGCTTTTGAAATGAAATCTTGGGCTTAACAAATCCAGGGTCAAAAAACCATGGCTGACAAAACAATGATGGCCTAACTTTTATATTGCTTTATATTAAGCACTTTACAACATAAAAACAACAAAACAATACAACAATAATGCACCTCTAGTTGACAGCTGGTTGTATCTAAAACAAAGTAGCAATGAATGTAGACAATATAATGGTCCATCAATAAACCTAATTTACATTCATCTATCTATAAACCTTCTTCTTATACAAAGTGCAAAGTGTTTAGGAAGTCCAACTCCACTCTCCATATTCTCGAACTGCAATCCAATATTCAATTCTGCATCAGAGAATTTTTCAATTTGTAGTGTTGATTATGCAAGATTAGCTATTAATTCAGGTCTCCTCGTAATTAAGGTGTATTCCAATTATTCTACCTAGAGAGAAGACTGTTGCCTGTGTATATTTTGCACTTCAAGGTTAGATACGCACAAGTGACATTTATAAGTGAATCTTAGAAGTTGTGATTAAGGAGGGCTATAGTTATGTGGAAGGACCATTTTCCAACAAGTGGAGACAAGTAGTTACTATGGGCTGAAAACACCACATAGACTTCATGGGAGATCCCAACAGATAGCTAAAAAACAATGGTATCTTTTGCAAAACTTGTACATGATATGGTTGCTGTAGGCATTTATTATATCATGCAAGAAGTTACCTGTGATGTTCACGGTCATGGCAAACAGCTGATGAATATGCGGGACATGGAAGAGATGGAAGAGATCTCCACCTTCCCGAGAGGTTTTTTTTTAGCAATACTAATACAAAGTAGTCTCTACTATTTTGCTTTAAAGGAAAAAATGAAATAGAAAGCTATGGAATTGCTTTCATTATTTTCAACCTTTATCCTTTAAAAGTACTTTTGGCTCTGACAAGCCTTTCAAACAATTATCAATTATTTCAGACTTGTGAATATAGGTGTAATGGGTTCATTAATTTTATTGAATGATTCCATAGCAGTGTATAATTATGTTGTAATGGTTCTATATCCAAGTATAATTACACTGTTAAGAACAGTGATCGTGTTAAGGTAGTGGTCCTGTTAACATGTACTGAAAAATTAACCAACTAGCCATAGTTATAAAGGAGCAGTCATGGGAATATTCTGTGTTAATTCTGGAATGAAATATGGTATTTGTTTAGGAACATCTATGGGTTCATAATCTTGGTCTAAATACATTTGGCCTAGTCTAGTTATGCAAGTTGTTTTTGGCACAGATAGCATTAAAGTGGCTCTGTCCCTTCAAATTTTGGGGTGTAAATAATGCATTAAAATTTCATTGAAATTCCATCACAGACAAAATATATCATCAAACAAAGTAGGGACTTCGTTTTCATTTGGTAAAATCATATCTCGACACAACTTGACAAAAGAAGGGGCTACCACCAACAAGTTGCCACTTCTCCCCACGGCTGTTGCAAGTGATGGCTGTGGAAAGAAGGCATAATCTCTCTCATCCCAAAATAATATCTCTGGAGGCTTCCACAGTCTCACAGGATCCTCTATAGACATTAGTGTTATACCCTCATTTACCAATCCACCTTAGCTGCAGTCCTGGGCTACTACGCCCCCAAGCAGTGATGTCACCATCAAGGGGTTCTTTGCAAAGTATGCAAAGTCCCCAGAAGGTGACACAGCTGCTTTTAAAGATTCCATGTATACCATTTAGCAAACTCCCACCATCAATTCTTACTGTATCATATCGCTCCCATCTTGCAAAAGCCAAAGTTAGACAAGGACATACCTGCTTAGAAAGTGTGTGCTGAGGTTCTCTTGATGTCTCTCACAGCTAGAGCAAAATATGGTGAAGACTTGGTTTGGGTTATCTTATTCAACAGACCACTGTTCACAGTATCTATTCAAACAATTCCAAATGGAAGGATTTACCAGACTGTCCGCATCCCAGCCTTTCGATCACCATTGACTAATATGAACAAGGCAGGCTGCACAGCTAGATCTTTCTGGATTATGTGCTATACCCACCTCCAGAAAACAAACTGTTTCTATATAAATTCCCTTTGCTTGGCTTGATTTCCTCACCAGAAATTGTTTTTCTTCTTACAAATGCTCCTCAGTAATATCAGTAAAACAACCTCCGCATCTGGGAAACCATTCATAATGTTGAAGTTTAGATGAATAGGGTATTCAGGTTAAGAACATGTTTTTTCTTCTCTCTCTCTTTCCTGTTCACAATCAAAACGTGAAGACTTTGTATAGGAGTTACATCTCAAAAAAGGTCCACACCCATTAGAAAAACATCACACGTTTCCAAGTTGCACTTGTTTCAAAAGTATGTAATGGAAGAAAGATGTTCGGAAGAATTGTAGGTTACACTGTAGCTTTCCGTAAGAATGTTGGATATTTCCCTTGTAGATAGATGTATATTCCTTTTAGGATATCCTAATTCCACTAATTTCCTGGGGACAAGAAAAAAGGAGAGAAAAAAGCAAAACAAATGTTAATTAACAATTAGTAACAGCGCACTTTGGCATATTAAACGCAAATTGAATTACATTCTTATGGTGATTGATGAACATTCATTAGTTTTTAGAATGAACAAATCCATTGACTATGCAACATGGTTAAACTCCGAGTTCTCTAGAGGTCACACCGGTACCACGCATTGCCACGTTTTCTAGGGTTTCACATCAGCCATTCCTGTGCACTCATCCAAGCACAGCTGTAATTGAAGTCAGCTTCAATCAACCAACTGCAGAGAAATTACTTTAGCGAGCGGTGACACCTGTCTTTTTCGATTACAAACTGAAAGCACAATCACATTGTGTCCACCACTTTCTACATGTAATAGATAACTCACGATGAGAGCCAAACCCTGGTTCTGGTGCTCGCCTCGGTTGGGGGTTATGTTGTGTACGTTTAAGGCCTTGGATAAAGAATTCCCAAATCCATACGAACAGAGAGTTAATGCTATGTAGAAAGTGTGGATCTTTGTAAATCACTCCCATAGGTTAAATAAAATGTGGCCTGTGTAACATCTGTGCACATGTCCCTATTCAAGGATTTACTGAACACTGTAATCTATCACAGGATTTAATCACCACTAATAGGGCTGTTTCATACTATAATCTTCCTGGATTTTTAGCCAATTGCTTATATTTCTATGTCGATAGCTATATATACATGCACACAAACAAATATAAATACATAGACACACGCACACATATATATTTGTTTGCTCGTGTGTGTGTGCATATGTATACACACACACAAACAAACACAAACATACAAACGAGTCAAGCCTTCTGTATGCAGTGGAGCATGTACCATGGCACACAATTTTTTAAATAACATTACAGAAGCATAAAAGAGTATTATGCTGTTACCTTGCAATTTCCATCACTCTCTGATTTGACAAAATCTCTTTTGTTTTTATGGATGTGAAAGGTCATTCTGCCAAGGTGCTTAGATTGACATGTAAAAGAATCCGAGTGCACTGGAAATACTTGACCCTGAAATTAAGGTATACCGTAGCAAACAATTTGCATTTTCACTCAGTAATTACATGGCACCCAGCAAGTGCAGCATCTGTTCCAGAATAAAAATGTGCTACAGTTGCCAGTCCTCGGAATAACTGCGGCAATCCGAAAAAAATCCTGTTCCAAGTGATCTGTCTTTAAATGTGGAACGTTGGCATAACTCCGGGGCTTATTCGCTAAACTGTGCCTTGTGGTGGATTAGAGCTTTTTTTCAATGAGACCACATTGGCTGAAAAATGTCAACACCCATAATTCTCAATTTAGTATGTAATCCCCACTTAGAAATAGAACACGTTAACAGTAGTGACTACATTTCCCATCATCCTTGTCTCCTACAAGCTATCCCATGACAGATGGGAACTCCAAGATTAAAGAGCGTTAATTTGATAATATGGAAATCCCCTTGACACAAAATGCAAATGAATTATATAAATACTATAAGCACATGAAATATATAAAATTCTTACTAATGCCTAACTCTAACTGACAGTTTCTGTAAAAGCAAATCACCCCCTCCCCCCCCTCCATATTTTAATCAGGCTCGGCTTAGGTTTCTCTCTTATATTATTATTTTTTTAATACTGCCACTTTAAGATTATGTATATTTGTTCATATATAAATTATTTTAGCATCTAAAAAAAATATTACAGATTTTCTTGTCTATATTTTTAATCTATTATTTATTTTAAAAAAAGTTTCATTGACCTTTTTTGATCATTTTTTATAGCCTCCACTCCAGCAATAACTATTTAAAATAACTACCGGGCTTCCTCGCTATTCTGTTTCCTTACAAATGCTGTATCAAAAAGTTATTAAAAATATGTAAAATAAAAAATAAAAATACAAACACACACTTTTACAACCGTCACCTTTGAACTTGTAAATTTGCTTAAATTAACTTTTAACACAAGAGGAAATGACTGCACTGTGTGTGAAATGCAGTTCATATAATACTGTTTGTTTTTTGTTTTTTTTATGGTAGCTGTTAAACTGTTTCTTTTTCATCAATTGTTATGCAAAACATGTCCTAATACTCCTATTGTACTACAGCCAATGTTGAATTTAACCGAAAGCTCATTAAGATCAGCGACGATTGTAACCCTGTTTTTCTTGCAAAAACATCAACAAACACAAAAAGTCAGCCAATGGCTCTGACAGAGGAAAATGTGGATTAAAATATTTATTTCTCAGTCCTTTCTTTTGCCCAATAAAACTCTCACATAACTCCCTTTTACATCTGTTTGCCAAGTTCTTGGGTACACCAGTTGTTTTTGCATTTGAATAGCTGGTCGTGATGTCAAATTTACAATCCTGAACAATACCACGGCTACTGGCAGTCCTCACCTCCCTTTAATTCTTTGTGTATGCCTTCAATGACCTTGAGCCATTATACAGAAGAATTGGCCCATTTGTGCTTTAATCAGGGTAGGCTGACTTGAGAGGCTTACTAGGCCTGAAGCTAGCACCATTACATTTACACTACAAGCAAAAGGCACTAAGTAGAAAGGATGTATGGAATACTTGGAGACACCAATACATTCAAAACATTTCCTTAACAGTCACAACATGAATGAAATGCTACCTTTATATAGAGAAAACAAAGGCATATCTAAGATTTGGGGGGATTTAAGAAATTTACTAGAATTAACATTTTCATTAAGCTCTCTTGCCATTCACAGTTTGGGATTCCTGACAATTTGGGCAAAACATTTCCCAAGTGCCTTGTCTGCCAGATGGGATTTTCCACCATTCTCTGATTTCATGATGGATCACGAAAGGCAGCCATCTTGGCTACGGTTGGCTGCCTTGTGTTTTGCATAGCGTCTAAGAAAGTCAGCTGACACTGATGCACTGAGTTGTGGTGACCTGACTACAGAATTATATGATTTAAAAGAGAAATGTCACCTGTCGCGTCCTCTCCCAAGTAAACACTGAGGTGAGGGGTGCAGCGGAGAACTTGTGTACTCAGATATTGCTTCTACAGTAATGTATGTACTCATGCACATACATACACACAGACACTGTGTTAAATATAAAATATATGTAAAAAAATTAACTCAAAGCTAACTTTTAGTTAGTTGTTGTTGTTGTTCAGATAACCCAACCTGGCTGTGGTGGAGATTTTCCAAATCTTCTATTTGCATCCAAAACCAATCATATCACTACTACTCACTTTTAGTGACAAAGCATCACTGATTTACCTACCACAGTTAAAAGTGCCACGTAAAGAGCCACAAATCAGTAATTGCTCAGGACGGAACTCGGATGTTTGTGTAATACAGTCTCCATGATGATACTCTACTACCAAGTATCCCGGATGGGCACAGAGACTTGAGATTGGACTACAAAGCCCATCACTGTCTGCTTCATATACACCGAGATATACAGTCCACTATACTTATACTGAACCTATACTAGACACTAAGGAGTTGTGACTGTGCAAATCCTTCAAATAGGAAAGTAATATACAACAGATGATATTAGCAAAGATCATATATTGACCTGCTTTAAAATCTTTGTATATTATGTCTAGAGAGGACGCAGGAAATGTCTGTGTTAGTGAATGGGTAAACATATCAAGGTATATATTGGACATATGATGGGAAACCCAATCTGGATTCCATTATACCTTTTGCATTCGTAACTAATACGAACTTGTAAAATGTTTGATAGAAAAAAAAAATAATAATAACACAGACTGGTTCGTTTTTTGTTTTCCTTAGGAAAATGACAGCCAGAGGCTAATGGAAGCAGACTAGTTTTCAATTATATGCTACCCATTTAGCAAGCCGAAGAAACACTAGTGTTACAAATCACATATTTATACAAATGGTTTAAGACTCCCTCTTTAAAGTTGTCAAGGAAACGTAACTCCACTTAAGGCGGGGAGAAGGTAACACAATGCCGGCCATTGTCTCAACAAGTGCAGGAAATATGTGAGTTTAAGTGGAGTGCTACCTTGCTTTGCCTTTAACAAATACCTGACACTTAAAATTCAAGGTGTGACCGCTGGTGATGAGTTAACTCAAAGAATTTAGGATTACGACAGCTCTGGCCTGACACTTTTTGTGTGACTCTTTTTACATTTTATAGAATGTGTCTGCATATCAATTTTGTAGCATATACATCCTACAAGTGTGTGTGGCCTTAAATGTACGTACCAGCCTAAGGCCTACAAAACAAATTGAATCATGCATTTGAGGTGAAAAAAAAATCAGCTTGGGCAAATTGCGTCAGTAGAAGTACTCATATAGTTGTGTTTTTTCTAGAAATGTAGAATTGTAAAAAAAAAAGAAAAAAATTTGCTACTTAAATATTTACATGTAAGGCAAAACTAAAATCCAAATTTGGAAACCGTATCTGTTTTTGTTTTGTACATTTTCCCCTTTTCTCCACAATGTTTTGTTTGGCCTATATAACTGCCTGTAAGACGAGTACTAATTGCATCGTTAAATAATACAGACTGTAAAAGATTGTTTGAGCCATAAAATACAAACTGACATTTGGTCTTATATATATTAAAAGGAGTTTCAGAAATTGGAAATTACAAAACTGGTCGTTCTTTAAAAAAAAATAAAGCAAGGAAAAATTAAAAGTAAAAAAAAAGCAAAACGTATTTCAGATATTCTAAACTCAGAAAGTCGTGCTGAAAAAAAGCCTATTTTGCAGATTTCTCAAATGTTTATATTTCTCTTTGTCAGCTTTGGGTATCAGGGACCTGATCTATAATGAATAAAATATAACGATAAAAAAAAAACAACACAACAAAACACAACACCAAACACACACACACAAAAAATCTATTTCTGCGGGAATATAAAGCTGAAACGCAAGCATCTGACTTCTCTTTGTTCTTTAAAAAGGGGGAAAACACAAGTTATGTATTGAGAGCTTTGCTTCCAGCTGAGTTCATGCCCACTTGGGGGTGATACACTCTAGTAGATGCCTTTTTTCTGTCCAGACCCACAAGTCAGCCCCTTACTGTTTCTGTCCAGATTTCCCTGTCTTTAATTGCAACAAAGCGTCCCGTTGAGCGGAACAGTTGTGTCTGCAGGAACAAGTTAAAGTCCTCCTTTTGAAGGGCTGTGTGGAGCCCTAATAACCATGTTGATTTCATTAAACCGTACTATTTATTTAGTCATTACTGCTACCAACACAGCAAACAAAAAATATCACAAACCGCACGAAATTAAACAGAATGTATTTGCTAAGTGTACTGTATAGCCAATGTGTGAATTATTTCGCCCCCAGGAAATAAAAGAAAATGAAGCAAGATTCCTAAATGATCATATACACAATTACCCATGTAGATTTACCCCTGATTGATTGCACCACCCCACACTATCCAACTTTATTGTACGTGTATTACAAGCTCTAATTTGTGTATCTGTTTGTCTCTGTCTGTCAAATTAAGTTTGTCTTGTAACAAGCACTGTGTAAAATGTACTATAGAGAGACATGTTCTGAATTATTGTCAAAATAGAATCAGAGGTTCATCAAATTGCAACATGAAATTACAATTTAAGGCCAAAACAGAATAGGTGGGAGAAACAAATTGATAATATTTCTGAATTGGAGATTAAGGTCAACTCGGCTATTTCAACCTCAATTTTGGTAAAGTCTGCGTAAATCTCTTCTTAGTGAATAGACCTCTGTATTTTTAATGTACCAGTCTTGTATTTGTGAGATGTGTATTGGTGTTAGTGCCTGGCAATACCGTGGAAGAGTTGACTCAAGCTAGACTTTCTCCAACATACAATAAAATGCAAGGCTTAGTCAAGCAATTCATTACTCGATGACTTTATACAAGATGGCCTTTTCATGGGGAACGTTTTTTTTCATGCAGAGAAGCCTAAACTGATAATTGTGTTTTTTTTATCCGGCGTGAGAGTAATGTTAGTTAGGCCTGTACGCCCTGCAGGCATTAGATGGAAAGCATAATTGGACTTTATCTGATTGGGCAGTGCTGTACAGAGAGAGGGGACCAGGGGAATAGATAATTAATAGTCTGGTAACAAAATCTGACAGCAGCCAGAATCTGACCAAATTTATTTTGCTCGCTTTGATTTAGCCACAAAGCTATCAGAGTGGGGAGACAGCCAATTATATTGCAATAAGTGTCTTGTGTAAAGAAACAGTTCACCAGTACTACAATGCTTTTGTATTATGACAGCAAGTGATGGATTCACGAGCTGTTTGCGTGGTTATTTGGTCACACAAGTTATTATCGTGGCTTTTTGGTGGGGAAGGAGGGGGTCTTAGAGGATTTTTAATTAAACAGAATAGCAGATGACAAGCAGCCAAAAGTGCATGTAAATATTACAGACATGGACAGAGCTGGGTGTATGTAGGTGTTTATATGTATGCATGTATTTGTGTACTACATATCTAATGTACGTGTGTGTATAGTAATACAAGCCTCTCTCACTGTCTATGTAAAGTACTTGCTGTATATTTGTTTCTAGAATTGTGTTGTTTGTAGTGTATGTCCACGTTGATGTAATGTTTAGACATATGTATTATATATTCCATGTTAAATATTATCTATCGTGCCCATATAAGTGTATAGTCAATCTTACATACTGTATAAAGGGATACGGTAAATCATATAAATATATTAATGAATCCTAGAATAACGGATATTCTTTGACGAGGAGAACGTAAATAACCGGTCAGTGATATTAGAGGTATATTGCCCACTTGTAGCATTTTCTCTTTCCCAGATTACTTTTGGAATAACACGATTAAACGATAATGCGGAATGAATATATTTGGAGGGATTAATCTCCTTTACTAGGTAAATGAAGCACCAGTGGGATCTCCAAGTACTGGTGCTGAGCACAGCCCTCGGAGAGGGAGATTTGTTTAATTTGAACATTATGGACTAACAGTGTGGTCTGCTAGCAGCTGCAGATCATGGGTTGCAGCCAGGGAGTAAGAGTGCTGGCAAACAATGCTTCCCCCTCTTGCTTTGTGAAGGTGCAGACAGACTTATGTTCTGTCCCTTTAACATGCATTAACCCTTTAAATGAAAGAGCTTTGCTCGCAATCTCTATCCTTTAACATGCATTAACCATTTAAATGAAAGGAGCCAAGCTCACAATCTCTATCCTTAAACATGCATTAACCCTTTAAATGAAAGGAGCCAAGCTCACAATCTCTACCATTTAACACACATTAACCCTTTAAATGAAAGGAGCTATGCTCACAATCTCTATCCTTTAACATGCTTTAACTCTTTGAAGGAAAGGAGCTATGCTCACAGCCTTTCCCTTAGCAAGTATTAACCCTTTAAATGAAAGGAGCCAAGCTCACAGCCTTTCCCTTAGCACGTATTAACCCTTTAAAGGAATGGGGGCTGTTTTTACAGTCTCACCTTTAGTATACTTTAACCCTATAAAGGATGTGAGCTGTAAGCACATATACCATTAGAAAACAAGAGGGCTGTGCTTGTATTATCTAATGTATGTGTCTTACCCCTTTATAAACAAAGCAAAATAATCTCTCTCTCTCTTCTTACATTAAGAGATGTACCTAAGTTCTCTGCCTAGGCATATCGTAACCCTTTAAAGGTAATATAGATTTAGATAAACAATGTTTAATTCTGTAAAAGTAAGATAGCTGTGCACTGCACATAACTTCTGTATTCAGACCCACAAAAGATAAACAAAGCTTAGAACTGCTTGATATGTGGGGATTTAGGCTAGAATAAGTAAATCTGAAAGAATTGAATCAGATATCTAAAACTATTGGTAATAACTGGACATATCAGCACAAGTTTACCTTTAAGGGGCATATTTGTATCCAGTCAATCTGATAATTTTATGGACATTCACATTTTATGTAAGAAGAATTGAAGAATTATTTCTAAACAGTCATGTCAGGAGAGCAAAATCTCACCAAGATCCAGTTTTCCAGCAAAAAAAAAAAAAAAAATTCAGTCTCTAATTCCCCCTTTCCCTGTGGGGGTCCCCATGTACAGACAATGCTGGGTCCCTTAATCTTGGCATTATCTGTCTGTGCCACAGAATTGCTATGCTAGTCACATCCTTCACTTGCCCATTCAATGCATTTTGCTATGATGCCTTTGAATAGCAGCTGGAAAAAATAAATCTATTTTTTACTTAAAGAGATTGAAAATCAAGCAATCCAGCTTGTTGGGAATGGCGAGCTAAAACCTTGGTGCTTCCATGCAGTAATTCAAGTTTTGAGATATAGGTGTAGCTGTTCAATTATATTTTGCACAAGTCTAGGCTGCCTTTACACAAGTAATGTACACAGACTGTGAGCAAGAATTCTGCTTTTCATGTACATACTACACTCAGTACTGAAGGAATATTGATTCCCTTTACTGGCTGAAGAAGGGACTATTGTAAAGAGCTACCACACATGCAGCTTACCAACTCCAGAAAATGAAGAAAGCTTTTCTGTTTGTTATTAAATTAAATTCATTAAATCACCACCCACCCCCCAGCTTTTCCTATGGAAAGTTGTCCTGCAGAGACATTGGCTTATACTTACCGACTGCAGATATATGGAAAAAAAAGTACAGTGTATCAACACGCAGATTTGAGGGATCTTTTTCCTCATCTGAATAACAACCCCCCTATCATTTAATTTTAAGGCGATATTAATGTTTAACTCTTATTCTGCCTGTGATCTTACTGTTGCAGCCTACATTTAACCCTCTCACTGCTGGGGGGCTTAAGATATCCCTTGATGGCACCAGGTTTGTGCCTCCCCCTTGATAAAACCATCTGTATCATTAACGTATCAATCACAAAACCAAAACAGGCGACAGAACAAGAAATCAGTGGGTTTAGAATGTTAAGCCATAGTAGAACTCCTGTGATATCCAGTGTTTGTTATCTTAGCTCTGAACATTCTTTTGTAAACAAGCAACATAAATAAATAATAATAATTAGAACTATGATCATGGCTTAACATAAACAAAAACAAAAAAAAGAAAATAATATGTTTGTAAAGAAAACCCAGCTAATGCTTACCTGAAAGATTGGTGGTTAAGGGAAAAAAAAGCAAATCCTGTTGAAATGGATATCAGTGTAACAGTAATCCCAGTCTGTGCAGAGAATAGAAAATATATAAAGTCCTTAGTCTGAAGGATGGGTGTATATAAAAAGCCAGCAGGCAGGCAGGCAGCTAGAGATGGGTGCTTGCAACATGCAGGATCAACCCCCTTAGACTGAGAAGTGCAGGAGAGGGAAACATTGTCAGTTCTCAGAGCCCACCTTAAAGTCTGAAGTTAAGGCAGAGGAGAGCAGTGGCTGAATGTGTGCATGATGTCAGCAATGGGGAGGGATTGTCACAGCCCTTCTCCAAGTGAGGTAACCTCCTCTCTGCAGAATGCATTCTCATTGCAAACACTAGAGGGAGCTTCAGTTAACCAATCCACAACACTGCCAGACAAACTTTGCAGGAATGAGTAATTTATCACTTTGCCCTAATAAACCTTTTCCAGCTCTGTTTACTCTGAGTTGACTGTTTTCACTCTTTCCCTGCCAGTCACAGCAAATGCATTTTTTTTTTGGCAAGGAAATGGGTTAATTGTAGCTGCAAATGTATACAGTCTGAGATTGAACATGGGGGGAAATAGCAATTTTTCTCTCTTTTTTTTTTTTTTTTTAAATAATGTGATTAATGACCAAGATAATAGAACAAGCTGTGTGTAAAAAGTACAATCTTTGGCCAAGTTCCTAGAAATAATTTGACTTGTATTGTTGCATAGATGAATGTACTCTGAAATCTTCCTTTGGATAGTAAAATGCAGCTTTTGTCTTGAATATTTTACACTTTTTTTTTTCCTTTTATTCAATAGATTTCACAGCTGTCAAAATTCTAGCATGTGAATACCAAAGACAAACCATTGAGAAGGCTGGGATGTCATAAAGAATATAAATAATGAAGATTAATACAGCAAGGCTAACAGATAGAGGGGGATGAGCAACCTGCGCAGATGATGAGATAAATCATTTTTGGGGGTGTGTGCCGATTTGTATTTGCAGCAATTTATTTTAGAGGAACAGAGAGGCATTGATACCGTCCCTTGCTCCCTGATTGCATTGGTCTGTGTTCTACAGTCAATAGTGCGGGTTTATTCACTAAATTGTGAGTTGGCGTGGCAGAAAGCACCCGCTGTCTAAGACCTTATCTTCCACTTGGCCTTGACTGGTTGGGAGAGGAATACGGGTTAATCTGAACCCCTAGAGGGGAAGGAGACTGGAAGACTGGACTAGGTTGTACGTTTGGCACGGGACGCTATGAAGGTTGAGCAACAAGATATCACCCATCTCAAGTTAAAATAATAATTTAATAAAAAAGACAGTGAATTGAACTAACACCTGCATTGGGATTTGCAGGCTAAAATAGTTGAGCTGTGACTGTAGCCCAGTTGGAGCATGTTTTAAAGTTGTCTACTTTTGCCTACATGTTTCAATTTGTTTTTTTTTTCACTTCAGCTCAGTATTTAGTGAATTCACCTTGATGCAAATTAAACTGGTTATTTACTAAAGTCAGAATTCACAGTGAATTTAAAATTTAAATGCAAAGTAGCCAAATCAGAAAATTTCTTGAAGTCAGCTATGAGTCAGTTTGGCTACTGGATTTAAAATTTGAAATTCACATTGAATATCCCTGTATATCACTTGTCCTGTTCCCAGAAGGAAACATATCAGTGCTCAGCCTAAAGTATTGGGATCGACTAGTTGGCCACCCGGGCTTTAAGGGATACATAGTATCTGCAGCTGGAAAATCTGTCACATTGTCTGTGGTTTTAGGGACACTATAACATTATAGGAACTTATTAAACTGGTATGGTCTTTTTTTTTATGTTTCAACGTGTCTTCAGGCACTAATTGTGCGATTTCCTGAAATCTAGTCAATAATATTCACTCCATTCGTTACAATAAATAGACATCCCTCTTTTATGAAATAAAGACTGGAATGGGATTGGTCTGTTATTATTATTATTATTTTATTATTTATATAGCGCCAACAAATTCCGTAGCACTGTACAATGGAGTTTAAAGATTTTATTTTGTTTTATGTTTTGTTTTCTTTGCAAAAAGGTGTCTCACTTGTCCCAATAAACACATTCGAAGATATTTGGAGTGTCTGGATCCTCTTTCTTCTATTGTTGTTTTTTTTTGTCTTCTCCTGTATTCTATGAAAGTCACAACTTTTATCTCCTTATAGAGTTTAAGCCCCTCAAGGAAACATCAGCTGAACATGGCCAAAATACTCTTGTTTTCATTGATTATTTTTTAAAAAGCTCCAACGTATTCAGTAGCGCGGATCCGCTTGCAGTCTCTTCCATAAATCCACCACTCGTGTTGCTTATATATGTAACCCTTTAAGTGCCAGAGCGTGAATGAGTGAAAGATTGACTTTAAAGGTCAGTCTTCCTCCCTGGAGCCACCGTCATAAACCTCAGATCTGCAAGGCCACCTGTTCAATCCATTCTCCCTCTGCAAAATGTAGTGCTTTTTTTTTTCAAGACAGTTTTTCAAAAAGTTTTCTTATGGCAATGAGCTGCTGGCAGACACTCTGATCATTTAATTTATTAATTATTAATTGAATAAAAAATAATGCATTTCTTTTTCATTTGACTTTATTTATTTATTCAGTCTTTGTCATGCAATGGATGCATGTTACATTGGGTAGAAGTTTAGGGTGCACAGTGACACAAATATTTTTGAGATTGGGGGATTAGGAATTTAAAGGAAATCTATAGTGTTAGGAATGTAAAGGGTTAAAAAACCTTTTTAACACCTGATTTCAGTGCTGGTGTTCCTCCGCTTCCTCTGACGCCATGCGACGGGGGGCGGATGGGGGGGTAATGCGCATGCTGCGAGTGCGAGGGAATGCTGCGAGTGCATTAGGCTGTCACCATAGGAAAGCATTGCTTCAGTGCTTTCTTATGGGGATTTTACTGATGCTGATTGTCCTCTAGGCACTCTGAGGAATGAGTGGCATTAATAATGCTTTTGGGCCAGGTACCACCTAGCACTCTAAGGGTTTGGCACTTTTACTACCATAGTGCTCTACGCCACCAGATACTTTAATTGCTTATGGCTATATGATGCCATAGGGCACTCTACCTGGCACTCTAAGTGTACATCATTGTATTCCTAACACTAAATTGTTCCTTTACCTACAGTGGTTATAGTGTCCCATCCTCCCTTTGTAAGTAGTCAAACCATTCTATAACAGTTTGATTTCTGCCTGCCGCTACTCCCTATCTCCCCTATTTCAGGCAGAGAGCAGGACATTGTCTGTCTGAGCTGAGCCTGGCAGTGCGGGACGTTGCTCATTTGCTGAGAGTGATCACTCGATGGCTCCCTCGTAAACTGCAGAGCTTCCCTCCAGAGAGCTAATAGCAGCCCTGCTTCCAGCTCTCTGTGGGAAGAAGTGAGGCAGTGAGCGTCATCCAGTGGATCCCAAGCGAGAAATCAAACTGTTCTAAAACAGACTGACTCCTTACAATGGGGCAGCGTCGGGGCACTCCTGGCACCATAACCACTACAAATCACTGAGAGGTTATGGTGCTTGGAGTGTTCTTTAAACTGTTTGCATACGGTTAGTTTTCCATTTTTACATAGAGCAAGAATATTGTTTTACCTCTTCTTTTGGCTAATTTGTACATTAATATTTGTCAAAAATTGAAATTTATTTCATTTTTGCTATGAAAGGAGTTATGAATTAATTGCGATCTGTGCCACATTCATTATTGCAGAGGTTCTTTAGTAGTTTAGTAGTTATGTCTTGCCATACAGTAAATACTGTAGAGGTTTACATTGTATTCATAAATAAACTAAAGGTAATGGGAGGGAGCAAACAGACTGCCCACTAGTTTATTTCACTCAATGAGAAGATAAATTGTCCTCTGTGATCTCAACATGTGCTTTTCAGCTTTCTCTGGTTCATAAAACCAGGTCTATTTGCGATCATTAGAGAGGATGTCCTTTATACAGGAGGCCTGGGATTGTGTTTATTTGTGTCCCGGCACCAGCGGTGGTGTAAACTTTAAAGACAGTCTGACTCCCTACAGACAGGACAGAGTATCCTTTAAAACTTTATTTTATGAAGCAGCAACTCTTCAAAGCTCCCTCACATGGGCCGTCGGTTTGAATTACAAAGCACATTATATTTTACATAATGCAAAGACACAATTGATCTGTCTAATACAATCACCTTGTGTGAAAAACAAACAAAGGGACATCCTTTATTTGTTTGTTTATATCCAGGTTAGAAAGCCCTGTTGTAGGGCAGATTTTGCCATTTATTTTAAAATATTGTGCAAAATTTTTTTTAAATAAGTAAATAAATAAATAAAAATCATGCCTTGGTGTACCTCATTATTACAGGTCATGAAATGGCTGAAATTGAAGTTAACAGTTTGCTAATCAATCCTCCTTTAATTACCATTTTTGTTGAAAAAAGCCCTCATATATTTACATATATTGGGAAATTATTCATAGTTTAAACTATAGCACTTCCCTTTACTACCATTCAGTATACAAATGAGTCCCACACATTCATATTGATGAATGCACTTAATGTGTAGTGGGAAGTGGCTTTTAGAATGTTTTCTGATATTTGTATCTGATGAAGAAAGAATAACACATACAGATGTTTTTTTATACAATCTGGTGAAATGCACAAAAATACATTGCTTATAAGGTATATTTGTAATAATTGATGCATGGTAAAGGTCATCATTCATGCATAGTGTCCCATATAGTCCATGTGATTTGCTGGGAGCAGTTATCTTGTAAAAACTCTACTGTTCAGACACGACAAACGTGACTGGACGATGACAAACTGAAAACGAGACTTCTGCAAAGAGGAAAAATTCATTTAGACCAAACCACACCGTCCCAAAATAAAAATAGAAAATTCGGGAATCACAAATCACAACAAACATGTTCATTCGTTGCACAACTAGTTGGTTTCATGATTAGTCTACATGGCAGTTCAATCTGTGAACAACGATAAAACTAGATGAAAGATAAATATTATTATTATTATTTTATTTAACAAAAACAGAAAACCGTATCTCTTTTCAGAGAAAGTGAGTGATAAAATATAGTGCCTAAACAAAAAGCAGCTCAACACATAAAGGGGAATACCCTTATTTTCACAATCAATCTACAAAATTTAAAAAAATATATGGTATAAAATATACACCAACTAGTGGAGCGCTATATAAATGTAAAATATAAAGTAAATAGAGGGGTGATAAAAGTGAATAACTAGAACCACTCACATCGTTTGGAGCCTATATGGTATTGGCTCTGTAAAATAAGAGCAAAAAGGTTTATTTAATGGAGCCAATACCATGTAGGCTCCAGAACATGTGAGTGGTTCTAGTTATTCACTTTTATCACCCATTACTGCTAAAGACGACCTGCACCAAAGATTCCTTTGTTTTTCTCTTTATATGTGTCTCCAAGTATATATCCCCAAGTGTGCTATTACACTAAATTGATGGGGTAAGTGAACCCCTCTATTTACATTATATTTTACATTTATATAGTGCTCCACTAGTTGGTGTATATTATTATTTTATTATTTATATATCGCCAGCAAACTCCATAGCGCTGTACAATGGATCAGGGAGGTCTGCTTAAATTTCAGTAATCTTTCCTATCACAGGCTATGTCTTTCCGTCTGTTTAGCTACCTATCTGCCTGTCTGTCTGTGTATGCGTGTATGTATCTGTCTGTCTTTCTTTCTTTCTATGTCTGTCTGTCTGTCTGTCTATCTGTTCATTGCCTGTCCGTCTCTAAGTTTACCTCAAGCAATCAGTCATATTGTTATAATTTATATAGCGCCAACATATTCTGCTGTGCTTTACAATTCTAGAATGGGGATATATTAGACAACCAGTAACTGACATACAAAAATTAGCAGAGACAAACTCTAACAAGCTTCATTCTATCAACTATGCACACACCTATACACGCATGTACAATGTTAGTGTAAAGAAAATTAATGTGAGAAATAAATTATAGAAACATACAAATAAGTTGCCAAACATGTGCATTCTTCTAGGGTGTACTGGTTGGTACTAGTGGGGATATCAATTATGGCGAGAGTTGGGGATTTAACGTAATGCTTGCTATTGTCAGCATTTGATATTCATCAGGTCTTCGGATAATTTTGTAGGAAAAACCAATAAATGGGATTTCTCACTCACAGAATTTGGGAATCTATTTTCAGAGCCAGCGTCAATATAAGGTGCCAGGGAATGGCGTGTCTGCAAAATCGTCTTCAAGTCAAATCATTGAAAGTTTTCCGCAATGATTAAGGAGCCTTGGCCTTGAATGTTTGTTAACTAAAATTCTTCCACTCATCAGAGTGATGGAATGGACAGAATAGCCCCTATAATGTCCTAACCCATGTTCCTGCATTTTTGCTAGTTTTTTTTCTTTCTTTTTATGTAAGTGAATTCCTCTGCAATCCAATGCTGTTTGTTTGGTGTTTTGTCTACAGAGTGTGCAGCTTTGAAGTGGAAAATCCAATAAAGAAATTGTGTGCATCGAAGGCTGATGCTCTCTTTAATTTGGCATTGTCACTTGGACCTTTTTTTCGTCCCTTATACATTCTTTGAGTTTGAATTATCAACATTTTTCAGAAAAAAAAATGTTTCCCCTCCCCTTGGGGATTAATGAAAGCCTTTCTTTAGAATGGTGGAAACAATTCCTTTCATGAGCTCAGTTGGGCTTATAGTCACATGATTGTATACCCATCAAGCTGCCCGAAGCTCTCACAACTGTAACCCCTAAAATACTATACAACGTCGACATCAAACTTGATCCTCAATAGTGCCCTTTGTTTCCAACAGAGTCGTATAGTATGTTGGAAAAAGTGCTAGCGGGGTAACTACAAATGGAAACTAGCACTATAATTCTCCTGATTTCTTTTCCGCCAAATTACACCATTTATTTTTCATGGGAAAACTGCATGATTGAGTTGAACAACAAGTCTACAGGAATCCTGTTGTCTACAGTATTTCCTGCACAATGACAAAATCAATGCGGTCTTAAATGGGACCCATCAGTTATCTGAAAATTCTACCACGGAAAAAAAATGTGTAAATCCACCTGCAGCTTGTGTTCACCATATTTTAAATATGATTTTTTAAATATGAGTCTCTGTTTTAAGTATATTTGGCATTTTAACAATCTTGACATCAAATTTCTTTTAAATAGATCTAGCCCCTGAAGTCTCATTGCTCAATTCTCTGCCATTTAAGAGTTAAATCACTTTTATTTCCGTTTACGCAGCCCTAGCCACATCTCTCCTGGCTGTGACGCACACAGCCTGCATGAAAAAAAATAAATGGTTTCGCTTTTAATCCGATCTGACAGTACAGTGTGTTTACTTTAGAAATTTGTATGTGTTGCTCTGTTAATTGAACTTTAATCACACACAGAAGACTCATGCAAGCTATTAACAGGGCACGAGATAAAACATTTTAAATTAAACAGAATGTGCAATAAAGGATGATTAAACATTAGATTTCTCTTTACAGGAAGTTTTTAGGATAGCTGTCTAAGTCACATGCAGGGAGGTGTGGCTAGGGCTGCATTAAAAAAAAGTGCTTTAACTCCTAAATGGCAGAGAATTGAGTAGTGAGACTGCAGGAGTATGTTCTATACACCATAACTGCTTCATTAAGCTAAATTTGCTTTGGTACGTATAATATTCCGATTCCAAGTCACTACTTTTCAGAGTTCAGTGAACAGAGCTGAAAGTATTAATTAATTTTGTCTTTTTACAGCTATAACTGTTTCCAGTTTCCATTGAGAGAGGGGAGTGCACAGACTGTATGAATGTGGACATTTATAGATCTTTAAATCAAAATTTATATCTAATAAATCATGGCCAGGCAAAGGTTTCCCACAAAATCTGTGCCTATCTGGCAAGGAACCCTTCCTTATCTTTTGTTATGGAATCGGGAGAGCGACATTTCTAAAAAAAACAAAAACAATGCTCTTTTCATATAGGTTAGCGGCTATCAGTGAAAGGGATATTAATGAAAGCATGGAGAGATTGTTACTGTTATTCTTTTAGTCTTAGTCCCTTTGGATGTTTCAGCTACACCAATAGACACCTAACCTAAATGGCTCAAGGGTATTTATTTAATCCCAAACCTTTCTTATGATAATATGTATATTTATCTTAGTTTTATTAAATGAAAGTTGTGCTCCGCATTTAACTTTACACGGAGGATTTTTGGAAAGAAAAGTTTGTTTGTTTCTGGGGACCTATTAGAGTTATTAAATCAGATCTGTCACTTTTCAGCATCTCACAATATGTTCTTTATGGAATATTGATCAAGACTACTTTGTCTTATGGTAAAGCCTGAGTTTGACAAAAGGCAGAGCTCCACCATCAACTTTTGTCCAATCCCATCAGCCGTCACAAATGACTTCTCAATTAGAAGTATGTGCAAAGCAGGTGCTGTGGACAATTGCTGCCTCTTGAGTTTAGCTCCACGGAGCTAACCAAACCAGGAAGCAATCGAACTAGCCGTCTGATTGACAGCTAAAGGGGGTGTAACAAGGTTAATTTATAAACATGCCAATTTCTACTGAAACCTGCAATTTTTGTAAAATAAGAAAAAGAGGACAAACTCTCCACACAAAACATTTCAGCAAGCTAAAGTGCCTTAGGGGTCTGGAATGTCCCTTTAAAATATTGTCTGTGGCTTATAAAGGCAGAATATATTTTTGAAAGATGCTGACATAACAGTATTAAAGTATATTTCACATTATGTGCACACCATTATTAATAGAATTATGGAACTTTCCAATCGCAATACTCTCTACACCTTGCTGTAGTGGTTATGGTGCTTGGAGTGCCCTCCCAGGGACATTTGTTGACATCTACAGTGCAGGACCCACCAGGCACCTTCACTGCATCTGGTTTGTTCTCCACTGGAAGCTGGATGTTTCTCTTGAGCTAAACACGCCTGGATTGTTTTTTTTTTTGTTTGTGTTTCTCTTTTACCTTCCCCCCTCTTTTTTAAGGGAGTAGCTCTTAAGGAGTTGATATTTTGGGATTAATAAAAGTGAAGAAAAAATAAGGAAAAGGGAAAGAAGGAAAAAGAAAAAGGAAAAAACCTCTTGGTCCAGAAAGAATCGGGTTTTAGGTAGTTGTTAAGGTTGTTTCTTTATTTCACATGTTTCTATGAATGTATAAATATATTCTATCCTTTATAAATGTTTATTATATTGTTACGAAGTGACAAAAGAGATAATGCATGCTCATTGGCTGAGACTGATCAGTTAACATTCTTCGCCATTGAGAGCGGTGCTGCACGGCCATGCTTAGCTCAGCTTCTTGCAGGAGAATCCGTAATCAGGCAGTGTGGCCACGAAACCTGGACGAACCCAGGTAATTTGTCAAGCTGATTTGAAAGTTTATGTCTGGGAGACCACCAGAGCACCTTTAGCACCATCACTACTGCAGAGGCTACAGTGGTTATAGTGCTTTAAGTGTTCTTTATATATATATATATGCACTGATGTAGTGTGTGTGGCTACACTTTGAGTAATCGGTGAGCTATGATAAAACCAACATTGACATGATGAAAGCTTCCTGATGTGAACAGGAAAGCAAGTTTAGTGACGTTAGCAACCTGCAAGTGTTAATAGGAATGAGTGGTAGCAAGTTGTGAATTCTGCTCTATAAAAAAAAAAATAATTGTACACTTTGGATTTACTGAGCCAGTGATTCACTCATATGAGCTGAAGTCAGAATCTTGGTAAAATACACACTGTTTGTGGCCACCAAAAATGACGTTGCCTAGCTCTGCTCTAATGAGACTCGAAATTAGTAATCCAGTCTTTACCCCTTCTTTCTCTTCGCTGATCTCGTTCAATTAAATGGAGTATGGATCAGGAGACCAAAAAAGGGTTAGATGTGCTTTGAAAATTCCCCTCGGGTTCTGAAGCTAGTGGGTTGAATTATTACTAAATATATCTGGAAAACTGCTTCCAACACATGGCGTCGATCGATGTGTAGAAAATGCTGATAAAATCTAGAAAGACCAATTTAATTTGGCGAATAGCGATTTTTACCAATATCTGTGATGGCATCAGGCTGAATTCATTTTGGGTTTAGTTTTCTGGATTTACTTTTTCTTATTGTACCCACCCAAAAACATTCAAGATTTAGTCACCAGCAATGAGTTACTCTGACCGAACCACTAATTTGGGAACAAGCCGAGTCAGGTTTGTGTTCCAACTTTAGCCTTAGTCCTACAACCTAGATGTCATATCAGCTGATTACAGAGACCTTTAGTGAATGCGTCCCTCAATCACCAATGCAATGGGACATCTTTCGCTTCACAGCGTTTATCCATTAACCTCTCGAAAAATCTATTTGTATGTAGATGGATTTACTGATAAAACATCGAAGGGGCTTGTAACTTTGCTAACTGGGATCACATACAATACACACGAGGTGGAGCGTGCATACATGCAATGCATCACATAAATCTGCACTTTAAAATAAATCACATTTCGATGGAGGTTTTAGCCACAAAGATAGCCATATGTTTGTTATCTCTTTACTGCATCTAACCACCCATACTGGTCAGTTGTAAGTGAATTCTAATGCTAATGTGGGTGATTAGAGTCTTAAAGAATGACCTCCATTGACTGAACTTGGCTTGTCAGTTGTTTTTTCTAAGTTACTATTTTAAATGTCAGACTTTAGTGGACGAGCTGTATGCTAAACTTAAAATCAAATCCCTGCAACCCCCTAAAATGGAGAATCCATGCCTGTAGTTCAGTATGTCTAATAATGAGTCCATTCCTTTTCCTAAAATCCATTCCAGGGAGGTTGCAATCCCCAGTACCCCTCTGTAGACTGGAACTTCTTTTGAGGATAGAATATCATCTTTTTTTCCCATATAACTAACTTCTATAGACACCGTTACTAGATGTTACATTTACACACTGCAGAATAAGTTGGTGGTTTATATATTATAATGATGTACCAACTTGCACCTGCAGTGTAGTGGAGTCCAGGGTAAAAAAGGGGTTGCAAGGAACCCGGGCCTGGAATGTGGGATGGACAGACGGATGGAGATTTATGTATATAGCTAGAGAGACGGGAGAAAAAGTGCAGCTGATAATGTCAGAGAGAAAGATCTTAATATTCCATACCCCTTTTGGTGAAAAGAAAAATGGTTTGGGTTTTTGACATCTGTCTTAATAAAAATAGGCTAGAAAAAAAGAATTGCAAAATATCTGCTATTCAGCAGAGCTGGAGATTTTATTTTAAGTTGGTTTATTACTTCATAAACGCGGTTCTCCACTCACCACAATTCAGTGTTTAGCGAATAGGCCCATAGTGCATTCCTGTCCTGTTTACATCTGTCATTAGACTGGGTGCTAAACGCGGTTCTCTACTCCCCACAATTCAGTGTTTAGAGAATAGGCCCATAGTGCATTCCTGTCCTGTTTACATCTGTCATTAGACTGGGTGCTAAATTCGGTTCTCCACTCACCACAATTCAGTGTTTAGTGAATAGGCCCATAGTGCATTCCTGTCCTTTTCACATCTGTCATTAGACTGGATTCTAAACTCGGTTCTCCACTCACCACAATTCAGTGTTTAGCGAATAGGCCCATAGTGCATTCCTGTCCTGTTAGACTGGATCCTTGCTAAGACACATTTGTTTCCGAACAAAACATTCTCCACTGGGATGTACATGCAAGTTACACTGATTGCTCACTCAGCTATCCGGCAAGGCTGTGAGGTCTGGCCACATTCTCTGTGTGCCAATAAGAATCCTCTGCAAATCATCTCAAACCATTTCTGTGGTTACTACGGGAATAATTTGATTTTAGCCAGCCAGAGCTGCCTCTCAGTGCTAAATGCGACGTACGATGCTGGGATAATGTCATTTTCACTTTGATGTGCTATATCAAAGCATTTGTTATTCAGATTTAGGACAGGGAGCATTGCAGAGTGCATATTACACTTTTATTTGTGCGAAAATTGCTGCTGTTTCAGAATCTAAAAACAGGCAAATATTTCTCTTCATCAAAGACTTTACCAAGGACAAAAACAAAAGTCCTTTTTTTTTGTTTCTTAGCACATTTTTCTCATATCAAAGGAATAGGATAATAATATAACCCTTTAAAGATCTGGACATCTTAAAACAGAATGAAATACGCGGTACACCCAAAGGGTTGATTATCCACTTTTGAAATGTCATAGAACATAATGATACACAGATAAATTCCTGCCCACCTCTTGAGAGACTCATTTTTGTATTAATAAAGATTGTAAGCTCATTTGGCTCGCTGTGTCTAACCTCTTCTTTCACTTAACCTGTTTATTAAATTATGTATGAATTGTTTGTTTGCCTACTGTGAAGCAACACGGTATATGCTGGCACTGTTTAATGTGTCTTTATAATAGACACATGCAGTTGTTTACTAAACCAGAATTATGAAGAATTGATGACTATTTAAGATTTTAACCAAATTGGAAAATCTTCTCCCATTGCAATTCTCGTCTCACTTTTCAACAATTTCCGGATGAGTACATAAAATGTACTAGCGTATTCTGCAATGTTGTAAAATGGATTCACTGGAAGTAAGTTTGGATACTCTTACTCGAAAGAGCTTACAGCCTTTAAAAGATTTAGAGATGTGTACGAATTTCTGTAACGGAGGTGATATCCACTTTAAACGATCGTCCTTTACAAATGAAATCTCAGTAGAAAGTGACATATAACTTGTTCAAACTGAACTGCGACCGTCGTTCATTGCTCATCAAGATTACCCTCTGTCACTTTTATATGGGGAAGATGTTATCATATGCGATACATTAAGAATATAAATTCCCATAATCGAAATCCTTGAGTTTCTTATGTGTACCAAAATATATTGATTCTCTATCACATTAATACATGAGATCTGCAGAATAAGGGAAGACTTGTCACTTGGCCACAAATGGGTGACATTTGAAATATACTTCTTACGGCGTGGAATTGTGATGGTTGGGGCAGGGCCAGAGCAATTGCATACTGAGCAACAGCCAAAAAGGTGTGTGTCAACAAGGCGCATATGGCTGTCTTAATGCATGGGAGCGCTGGGCACTTGCCCAAGGACCCCATGAGCATAGGGGCCCCATAGGCCTGACATCTTCTCGGTATCTTATTCTGGGAGATTTATGCAGAACCTTCAAACCGAATTTATTAAAAGGTTTTGGAAGATTAATCACCTCAATATCAGTTGTTATCTGTACATGCGATCTTGCTTTGCAAGTATATATCTTGACCTTAACGAGAACAACGTACATGTACTAATTGTACATAGGCAAGCCATAAAACTATAATACACTTCTAATATTTTTAACACTCCATGTCAGTTGCCTCCCACCTGCCATCTACTAAACGTTTGTGTGGATTAATCTCTGCTGTACAGCATGTTTTTTTAATCTTTAAACACTGAATTTGTGGGAGGTTCCAATAAATATAAGCTTAATTGTATCAATAATTTTCATTTTTATTCCTGTGAGTGGTTGTGTAGGCAGGCTCCCAGTACACTGCTTTGCACAGGAGCCTATAATGCTGTTAAGACAAGCCGGTGCCCTGCAACCCAGCCAGCTTGGGTGGAACATGCACAGAGCATCTTTTTTTAATGCATTCCTTGGTTGTCCCCAGAACCCGGATTTGAGACACTAAACTTGAGATATCAGGACATTTTTGTCTATACCTCTCCAATGTCAAGAAAATACATATTTCCTCTGTTGCACGATATACCACCATTTGTAAGATGCTGTAACATGTTAGAACTACAAATTAGACTTTTTGCCTCTAATGTTGTGCTTTTCAAATAAATTGAATCAATTGGTTTCGGCCTTAAAATATTCTTAATGTAATTTCATTTTGTTTCAATTTAACCATCAAATAGAATCAGATAAGCCTTTTTTTTTGTTTGTTTGTTCAGCTCGGGATAAGGAAACGTATCATATATCTGAACTGAGGACAATGGGAAAAAAAACATCTCTTAACTTGCTCAAATACCTTGTGAATTTAAGAAGTATTGAAAAACGCTTTCCCTCTTCCAAAATGTATCCTGTACTATTTCCAGGAGATTATTAATCTACATAAACATGTCACTTTCCCCAAATTTGCCAACTTTATCTATGCTGTGTTTTCTTAATGTTCAAGGTTTGAAGTTCTGTTCTTCATGCGCTCCCATTTCTGGAATTCCAAAACAAGATGAATATTTACACACAGAACCGTGAGCACACAACGTATCCCAATGTTCTGTTGCATTCCTTCATATATGGTTCTAGTTTAAAATGTCACATTTGATGGTCTTCAATGTGTCTGTGGTTTGCAGGTCAACTCAGAAAAGCTTTCACCCAGTGAATTTACATTCCGGGGGTTAGTAATGTTGATCAGGGGCTGATGTTTATATCCCTTACTGTAGGTTGTATAAATGAGATGAAATACAATCCCTTCCTGTGGTTCATGAAGAATACCTGGGGAATTTGCATTACTAAAGCAAGTTTTGAACCCTTTAGCTTCCTTCAGTTTTCCTAAGTATTTAGGTAGGGTTCACGTTTTCTGCACAGTCTGTCTTTTCTATTCTTTCTGCATTTTCTGATTTTATTACCCCAGGTAATGTTTTTTTTTGGTTTTTTTTGTGCGAGTGTTTCTGGTCAGGTGAATGAAGAACAAGACCCCATACTGTTTGGGAGTTAGAGACATTCTACTCAAAAACTCAGACAGTGGGTAATGAAAGGGTGCCTTTAATGTCTCCTTGCATTTCAGAGCATTGAATAGTGAGAGCTTGATCTCAGTGTACTGTTGTTTAAGTTAGACGTGTTACTATGAGTCATAGGATTGCATCTTCTACAAATCATGGCTGCCATCATTCCCTAAGTTGCTGTTCATTAGCTTTCCATTTTTACTCCTGGACAGTTGGAGATAATTTGCAGAAGGAGTGATTCGTGGTGGTCAAGTGGAGAGCAGTGAGTTCATTGTGTCCAAGACACTAAACCTTTCCCTTAGGTAGTCTGTGCCTTCTTTCTACTTCCTTAGTCAACCCGGACTTTCTTCTAGTTTCCATAGCTAGTCTATGGCTACCGCAACTTTAGTTGGCCCGTGCTTTCTTCCTGCTTCCTTAGATTACCCATGCTTTCTTACTGCTTCCTCAACTAATTCTGCTGTCCGTTTCCTCAGTACGTTTACGCTTTTTTTCTGATTTCTTAGTTACATACTTCCTGTTTCCATTTGTTGGCTAGCGCTTCTTTCTTTGTTAGATGACTCATACTTTCTGGCTACCTCAGCTAATCCGTGTTTTATTTCTGCTTCCTTACCTAGTCCATACTTCCTATTTCCTTAAACAATCCACGCTTTCTTTATTGTCCTTCTTGCTCATTATTTGTAAGTCCTTCCTTAGGACAAGGTCATCTATGTTAGCTAGTCCATGTTTCAAACTTCCTTAACTAGTCCATACTTCCAGTTTACTTAGCTTTATTTGCAAATAATCCTGAATTCAGTGGGACAGTTCGATTACCCCCTAGGTATCAATCCCAGAATATTTAACTTTATGCAGGAGAACTTTAGTAAGCAGTCGGCATCATATGGCAGCCCTGATTGACCTACTTTCCAGGCAGCCATTTTTTTTCCCTCTTGCCTTCAGACATTCTTTATAGGTTAAAGTCGTGAATTTGGTCAAACTCTCCAGCTCATCTCTTGTTCCATCAGTTTCACCAGGGCAGCATTACGATTGTATATATATCTAAGTGAATGTGAGCTTGCCATCTGTACTCATTCAATTTGCAAATGACTGTTTCACTTGGGGATTGACCATTAACAAAACTTTGGGTTGATTTATAAAAGTCTTTCTAATAGAACAACAACTGTTAATAAAACAATACTACATGGATGTAAGAATTCACACGGTGAGCTAAAGAGAACGGCGACACTAAAGCAGTCTCTTCATTACGCAATGTTTGTATTTTTGCCTGTAATGTCTCTGACTCCCAAATTCACAGTATGGAGTCTTGTACTCCTTTCACTTAAACACGAATCCGCCCACAACTCCTTACCCGGGGCAATAAAAACAGAAAATGTAGACTAAGTAGGATGAATAGAAAGGTTAACCTAAAACGTAATTAGGCATATTGCACAATGAGATCCAATGCTAAAGGTTTTAAAGATATATTTCTTCCTAAACCACAGGAAGGGATTTTGCTTCATTTTAGCTGTAAGTGGGGCAATCGCCATGGTAACCAATGGAATAAAAATGAGCATTGCTCTGATTTCCTTGGTAACTGATCAACCCTAATAACTTTGCCCCCTTTTTCTGTTATCAGCACGTTTCCTCATGTTCCATGTTGTTTGGAGCTCAGTTCTCTGTGTCCAGCAGGAGCACCTTCACCAGAGCAGCTCATTCATTTCCTGCTGGGAACTCAGATAAATATCTTCGTATGTCTTTCCTGGAGAAACATTTTAAATAACTAAATAAATAATATCAGTGCTGGCTGGATATCATGGTTGCTGATACAGATCAAACCATATTTGTCTTTTAAATTATTTTCCTTGCTTTACTGTTATTATTGTTACATTATTTCAGAATCATGTAAAAGTTTACTACCATATAATAAGTGATTTTTTTGCATGATTGCTGTACAAACTAAATGTACGAAGTCACTTGCAGCCAAAAAGTTGGTCCCCACCTGTGATAGAACTAGCCCCTAACCCCCCCATGATGCTTTGCCAACATAGAGCAAAGCATTATAGGCGATAGGAATCTACCTTCTGTGCATCCCTGCTGCAAGTCTTCCAATACTTGCCAGCGTCCAGCTGGTTAAAGAGGACCGTCTTGGAACAACACAAGCCGATAGCAGATGTCTGCTCTTATTTTCTTTCTTTTTATTTGTTTTTTATTTTTGGTTAAAATGATCTCTGATGTTTGTGGAGAAGACCTACAAATAGCTACTTCAGCTGTTCTCTTCTTCCATTCTTCCTCTCCTCTTTTGTTTTCCCTGGTGGCCCCGAGGGCAAAGGTCTTGTCAGTTCTGAAATGTCCCTGATGCAATCAGGTTCTACCCCCATAGCTAGTCTGAAAATAAACAGAGCTTCCTTATCAGATCATATCCCATTGACAAGCAAGAAGAGTTTTTTGACTTGTAGGTGAAAAAAGGAAAGACCCTGGAGCTTGTATATAACTGACAATCGTTTCACACCCTTTTAAAAGCAGCTTTCTCAATGGAGATGTGGGTTTTCTCAGATGTGTTGATGGTCTTTTCAAAAATTGGTGTGATCTTAACTTTTAGTCGTAAAGGAAAAGCATTAGTCTTGCTGTGTTAATGGATCAGCAGCTTTCTGTACGATTTCTGTTAAGGGTTTTAAATTAAGTTAAAACAATTCACTTTCACAAACGCTGATTGTAAAATTTTGACTTAAATGACTAGGATCAATTATAGCGTCCATGTTGTGCGGCTGCATTTAATTCCTGGTGTAACTTCTGCTGCTATAACCACGTCATTTTATAGGGGCCCAGTCATGCACCAGTCTAATGACACTGAGTGCCCTGCGTCATTCCTGCAACAATTTATATGCACCTTTATACCCCAGTTCATTGATCTCTTTTGGGTCCAGTTTGGTCCAGATAGCACTGTATCTTGATTACTCTGGTTTTTGACTTGGTTATCCTTGACTATTCCGTTTTCTGGCATTCTTGACCCATCTTTGTCTCAATCCTACCTAATTTCTCCCATTATTCTCCGGCTTGTCTTTGACCATTCTCTCATTATTTGAATGTTAAACTCGGCCATTCTATGGACCGATAAAACACTACTGAGTGTTTCTGTCTGGTTCTGATGGGTTCATACTTTGCGTGTTTAGGTGAATATCGTGACAATTATAGTTTAAATGGAGCTATGATTTGGGATTTTGAGGTATGGAGTGTTTTTCATTTACAGACCATGTTACCGCCAAGTGGTTCACTGTACAAATCAAATCACGCAAGTACTTAAGTCAAGTATCTTAATTAAAAATCAGTTGATCTCTGTAAGATGACACTCTTTTAGTAAGTGGTCTTTAGAGGAAAAGAAAGAACTGGAATTACAAAATGACATGTAAAAAAATTCTGTTTTCCAATGTTTCTACAAATTTGTGCCCTGTTTACAACAATTGGACATCCTCAAAGCTTTGCAACGGAGATAACCTTGTTAGACAGGTGTTAGTTATAGCTGTGTGTAAATTTGCATTTCCTATCTTTTAATGAAATATCACAAACTTCCTGGGTAAAATAAATTGCACGTGAAACAAAGCCATTTTCTTTGGTAGACTATTTTGATGTAATCTCTACAAATATAAACAGAAGTACGGGCAGAACAATTTTATAGACTCAATCAATTTGGAAGCAAGACATTTTTATGTTAATAATTTTTTTTCTTGCCAAAAAAATACATTAAATAAAATAAAATATTTAGGCATGATGAAGTGTATGTGTTTCTGCTTTGCAGAGCTAGCGGAATGGTATTCAAAGGGCAACATTCAAAATAAATGAAAGATCAATATTTAGAAATTAGCGATGTAGAAGAATCCTTTAGTGTTTGGTGTCGAAACCCAAAAGTAAACTGTATCTGATAAGATATTTATATTTTTAATTCAAAACACATTGGCTAAGCGTTCTGGTACAATCACCCTGTTTGTTTAGCGAAAGGGAATTTCCATGTGATATTTATGATAGCTGTAAAATCCTTTAAAGCTCTTAGATAAAACAACACGTTGACAGATATTTAAATGTGTATATACATTACGTGGGGTTTGCCTGCTCTGTCTTTGATTGTTGATAGAAGCGGATTTTGTCGGATGCAGGTAATGATAGTTTCAAGGAAGCAGAAAAATGGCAAATGTTATATCGCATGGATTTTATTTATTTTATTTGGAAGCAAATCAGAATATCTATTTACTGTAATTAGGGTGGAATTCACTAAACTGTAAGTTGGGGACAAATGACAAAATGTAAATTTCAAATAAAAATAACTCTGCCCTTTTGGGTTAAAATGTGCAATTTCATTGTCAACACTCTACAATTCATTCCTTACTTAGTGAGTGAACCCAACTGTCAGTGATCAGAAAGTATGAAAGGGAGAGTGATAAATTGTTATTGGCCGCTATAAATTGTTGAACTCTACAACTTTTATATATTGACAGATCGTCTCTAAAGGAGCAGTTTTATATAAGGTGAACCTAAAGAGATGGTAATATTTATTATTCCCCCATGCTTGGGTAATTCAAACCATAGTTTTAGTTAAAAGCAACCGATGGACTATATGTTCTCTTCTGACCACCTCCTTCTATTCACACCCTTTGCATCTAAATAATTAGGTAAAATAAAGACTACTCCCCTCGTTTCCACCACTGGGACTCCTCTGCACTAGCCGCGAGCTCAACCTTTGAAGACGTCAGCGTGCCCGCTAATGACTTGTTGAACTTCTCCAATCCATTGCTTCTCATAGAGAATGGCTCCAATCAAATGCTGCTGTCAGAGGAGGGGAGAGTGCCTCTAGTGGCTGTCTGGAAGACAGCAACTATAGGTGGGTTTAACCCTAAAAAACTGCATTGTTTTACATTGCAGGGCTAAAATGACATGATCACTGCACCTAGACTGCTTCATTGCTATGATGTGGTCTGGGTGACGACAGTGTTCCATTAATCTTGTGTTTTTAATGGGTTACTCCATGCACCATGACACTTCAGTGATCGAAGTGGTGATGGGCCTGAAGTTGTATGTGCAGGGTTTCACTTTGAAATGCTGAACATACAGAGTTTAACCACTTTGCTGGCGGAGGTGTGATTTCACCTCTAGCAGTGTCACAGGGGTGTCAATAGCCAGTCCGGAAGAAGAGTTTGGTCTGGCTAATGTCAATTCTATGCATATGCCTATGCACATAATTGCATTTATTGGCTGAGAGCTGTCAGCTGCCACTCTCAGCCAATGAGTGCCCGTCAGGATTAACATCCAGCTTCTGAAACTCTGCAGAAGCCGTAAGTTGTCACATTCCACTGGAGGACCCTCGGCACCCAGCGGGAACACAAGATAGAGGGTAACCCATTGCAAAAGAGTGTGCCCCAATAAAGGGGTCTATGGCTAGGGTACTCCTGGCATCATAACCACCATTGATTTTTGTTTTTTATTACAGTCACATTTAATACCTGATTAGTGCAATAAATGTTATTGCAGTATCATATAAAGGTTGTCAGGACTTGCTTGCTTGATGAAATGCATACATTAAGGCTGTGTTGATTTAAAGTGATACTATACACTAATTTACAAAAACAAAGTAATCACATTTCGCTGTAAGTATTTTTATAGGTGTAAGCAACTGAAATGCAGATCTTTAACGCATGCACTCTCCCAAAGCATGTGCAATAGTGTGCACTAACGTGCGAGCATGCGCATTGGTGCAAATATTTCTTTGATGTCCAGTTCATTCAGTTATGTGAGCTAACGATATCAGGCCTAAAAGCAGCCTATGTGCACTGTTTAAATATCACTATTGCTGATCTGTGAAGCAAATCATGATTTGATTGAAGCATTACTGTCTAAATACTAATGTCTGTTCGTGCGTCCTTTCACATCATTTTTTCCGGTGTTTAGTTTTAGTAACAGTAAAATTTATACAAGGTTTCTCTTGAAAGCAAAAGCAATTATTTTATAATTTCACCAGAATAAAAAAACATGAAAGGTTATGGACAAAACTGGCGATTTGAGGATGAAATTGCAGATTTTAGTCCAAAATTAACAGAGCTAAAAAATACTGATTTGGAGAGTTTTTATTTTGGCTTAAAATGTAGCACTTAATGAATAAACTGCAGGTTATGTGACTATAAACATAAAAAAGCATGGGCTTATTGCCCTGACTGTACTTGGCGTAGCGCAAGTGTGTCTTTTATTAGTTATGGTGAGTGGAGCTATATACCTCCTAACAGTACCAGACCCGAGAGACTGTCCCAATTCCAGGCTTTAAAGAATGACATCCCTTTGGCAGAAGGTATGTTTTAAAAAAAAAAAAAAAAATAAAGAATGCATTGCATTTAAGCAGCTTCATGAATCTTGTGCCTCAAATCAAAATATTCAGTTATAGCGCGCATTTGCATCTAAAGATCTCCTCCTATGTTTTAAATATCACACATTTAGTGTTCCATGTGATATATCTTGGAGCTTGTCCTCCTATGTTTGAAATATCACACATTTAGTGTTCCACGTGATTTATCTCCTCCAATGTTTTAAATATTACGCATTTAGTGTTCCATGTGATATATCCTGGAGCTTGTCCTATGTTTGAAATATCACACATTTAGTGTTCCATGTGATATATCTGACAGCTACTCCTATGTTTGAAATAACACACATTTAGTGTTCCATGTGATATATCTGAGAGCTCCTCCTATGTTTTAAATATTACACATCTAGCTTTCCATGTAATATATATGACAGCTCCTCCTGATACAGTGTGATAAAGATTGTTCCAGCTCAGTGTTTTTGTTCTCAACTGATTATAAATCCACCACAGCTAGCTGTTTAGTAAATCGACCCCATTGCATATACTTTCCTAGCAGATATGACTATTTATGCTACAATGATATCAGCATGGTATTTTTAATGTCACTGCAGTTCCTTCTGTTACTAAACACATTGAAATGATGACGGAACAGAGCAAAAAAAAAACCAAAAACTGAAATTAGCTCTTAGCTAAAACTGCACATTTTATGGTTTGTAGTACCATTTGTAGTACCATTATTTTGTTTTGATATTGTTATGTAATGTGTTGTAAATAGACACCATTATATAATTACCCCTTTGAAAGCAATACGTCACTCATCATTCTGCTGCTCAAACTTAATGCATTTCAAAATTAGAAAATACTTATCGGTTTGTTTTTTTGTTTTTACGTCTTCCGCATGTTAATGTGCATTCTTCACTTAATGGCCATTAAAATATAAATAGATAGAGACTTGAAAAAAAACAAAGGATGGAAGGTGAGTAATCACACTTGGTTAATGCACCAACTGTATCTTTCCAAATCTCAGTATCACATTTTTTATTCCCACAATTGTGCAATTGGCCTTTCATCCTTCCAAAGTCAATAAAACAAATGCTATTGACTCGAGATAAAGCCTTTCCCACATATTGTTACTTCTTCCATTTTTATTTATTTTTGTCTATGGCATTTTTCTCACTGTTTGTCTGTTTACTACTCTAATCCTTAACATGTAAAGTGTTGTTTTTTTGTACTTAGATACAGAGACGGACGGATTGACTGACACATAGGCCTTAATTTAATACTTTTGAATACGCTTTTCAAACGATTTCAAATTTTTGGGAAAACGTTTAAAATGATTTAATGTTTTGAAAACCATGTTAATATTTTGATATATATATATATAAATATTTTATATATGTACAATATCTTTTTTGATATTTTAATATTTAAAAAATATATATTTTCAAAAGTTTATCCAAAAATATTAATTCATTTGAACAGCTTATCCAAAAATATTAAATCAAGACTATGGATGAATGGATGGGTGGGTGGATAGATAGATGATAATCTATACCATTAGGCTATACATGCAAATGTATATAAACATATATTTGCAAGCTGTAGCCTCCGATTCTCAATAACACTGGCTTTTCTGGGGGAGATTATCGCTGCCAGTTTAAAGTTCATGACATGCCCTGAGAGATCATCTCCAGTTTCCCAGCACTTAGAACATCTTCCTATTTAGTACTTTCATAAGCTTTGACACACGAGCACTCTTAACCACAAGCATGCTCGAGACAACGTCTAACTAACACTTCCACATCAAAGTCCCGCCGAGCTTGCATTCCATTTGTCGTGAATACAATCACTTGCAAACCGAGAGTATGGGTGAAGATTATTTTGCAATTTAATTCTGATAATTGACCATGAAGTTTTTTGTTTTTTAAAAGGCAGTGAAAAAAACCACACAATAGTTCATCTCTGTACAATTAAACATCGTTTGCCTAAGAAACTATTAATATTCATTGAAATGCAAAAACAAACTTGTTAGCACAATACAACGGACATGCGCAAAAACAAGACTGCAGAGACAACATGTGAATTCAAACCTATTTTTCAATGTAAGGATAGAACTTTATTAGAATCTGGTAGCGGTTTGGAATCTTCATCTGCTGGAGTATGCAAATGTGTTTTTGTTTGTTGTTTGCTTGTTTGCTTATTTATTTACAAATTTGCATTGCTGATTTTAAAGAGGTGTGAATCAGTTTATCTGTCATTATCAAACAGAACCACCAAATGTAGTCTTTAAACAAAAACAGCACAAAAATGGACCATTAGACAACGATGATTACAGGAAGTACCAACAATGATTTAAGTGCAAATTAAGGACATCCTGGGACATTTACATTTGCTTGGATAATTAGGAAGAGGTATGATTAGATTGACAGAGGAGTGTGTGCTTGTGTTAAGCGAAATACACTTTGCTGAGGTTTTTGACTGCAGCTTAAATATCACACCCCTGGAAATATTCCTGATCCTGATGAAAAGATTAATTAAGAGACATATAGCCTGCCCACAAAGTGCTTTAAAACAGGAAGAGGGTAAAGCCAAAATTAGCATAAAACAGTGTCTGCATGCCACACTTCAACTAAATTGCCTAATGATAACGAAAAATAATTTCTAAGAGTTGGGGTCCACATCTCATTAAATAGCATCCTATAGACATATCCCTGACTGTGGCTCCACAGATGATTGCCTAGGCTTTTAAATATGTCACCCACAAATTATTCAGCCGTGGTCTATGATTTAACAATTACTGCTCTGTTCTGAGCTTAAATTAGAGTAACAGGAAATCAATATACACTAAACTGCAGAAAATCATTAATAGGTTTGTGATCATTAAACAGAGCTGTACAGGAGATTTGCAATTTCACTATAAAGATTTTTACATTATAATTTCTATGTGGTGACCCTCACCTATATCCAATTACAATGGCCCATCTTGGTCGAGATTCATATAATTGCCCTCTCAATCCATACCCAGGAACTTGCTGGATCTCATCTGGAATCTATGGATTTGAGGGATATTTACAGAATTTCAATTACAGGAATGAAGGTGTTATTTCCTCCAGGTTGTCTAATTTTTGACTGTTACAATCATGAGGCTAAAATAATTTAATATTTCCCACATATGATCTCTACATACTACCCAGTGGCACTTTTCATGTATAACACAAAAGCGTGGTGATAGTGTGTGTCCAGGAAAGCACTGTTGATGAAACACAGACGGAGAGATCTGTCACTCTTTCCATTACAAATGGAGACTGTGGTGATGTCCCGAACGGTTCGCCGAACGGTTCACCGAACGGTTCGCCACGGACGGCGAACATATGCGCTGTTCGGTCCGCCCCCTATGTCATCATTGAGTAAACTTTGACCCTGTACCTCACAGTTAGCAGACACATTCCAGCCAATCAGCAGCAGACCCTCCCTCCCAGACCCTCCCACTTCCTGGACAGCATCCATTTTACATTCATTGTGAAGCTGAATTCTTAGTGAGCTGTCCAGGAGGTGGGAGGGTCTGGGAGGGAGGGTCTGCTGCTGATTGGCTGGAATGTGTCTGCTGACTGTAGGGTACAGGGTCAAAGTTTACTCAATGATGACGAATAGGGGGCGGACCGAACAGCGCATATGTTCGCCATCCCTGGCGAACCGTTCGGCGAACCGTTCGGGACATCACTAGTGGAGAGGTTCCATTGAGACTGATTCCCTACAATCATTAATTGTACACCCCTAGGCCTGATAGCTTTACTGAAATTATTTACAGAAGGATCAATGCATGATGTAGAAATATCTCTATTACAGTAATCCCACACTGCAGTGTGTGTTCTTTTTTTTTATTTACAGTCCTGTTACTTCCTGGTTTGGTTAGCTCAGTGAAGCTAAACTCAAGAGGCAGCAATTGCACAGAGCATCTGCCTTGCAAAGACTTCTCATTAAGCTGCATTGGGAAGCCTGTGATTGGATATTTACAGAAAGTCTGGGCGGGGCTAGAAGGGGAGGGCTTACTAAGGCTGCAAACAAGAGATCTGGAACGTTTGCAAGCTGTTTTTAGCTATACCCCAATGCAAAAATGCATAATTAAAATGCATGCATATTTGCATTCCACATTGTAATTTAAATGGAAACTTAGACTGATATAGTTGAACTTGAACATTTCTCCAGGTCAACTGAAGTCTCAGCTCTAAAGGTAAAATAAGACTTCCTATTATATTGAAGCCCTTAACGCCATTAGGGCAGCTCCCCTGTCTCTGCAAACTTACCTGGACCGGCGATCCACGACGATCGAGACAGGCAGTCCCACTGCTTCCATTTGTATATTTGCACAGACGTCTCAAGGCAGTCCCCCTAGTGTCTGCAAAATAAAAAAAAGTTAAACACACATATTCAAATAATATATTATACATATATAATACATATATAATTTAATACTAAATATATTTTGGTATTAATCTATATATTAATACGAAAATACACTTACCATTAAATTATATATGTATAATATGCTAATCAGATTATTTATTTAACTTGTAATATATTATACATATATTAATAAATCATATACATAAACAAAAAATACACTTAGAATTATATATTTATATATATATATATATATATATATATATATATTAATCAATATGTGTGTGTATGTATGTACATGTATGTATGTGTGTGTATGTATGTACGTACGTGTGTGTGTATGTAGGTTTATATATATATATATATATATATATATATATATTTGAAGTGTATATTTATGTACTATTTTTGCAAAAAACAAAAAATGAATGCTAACTTTGGCCACAGTTTGTGACCATACAGTCTCAAAGGCACCGTAACCAATCTGGCAAATTTCTATGTATAAAAATTGAAATGGGCAAGCCCTCTATCTGACCCTGTAACTTTCCAAAACTCCATAAAACCTGTGCATGGGCGGTACTGTTGTACTCGTAAGACATCGCTGAACACAAATATGTGTATTTTATTGCAGCAAAAACTAACAGTATTATGACATTCACAGTTAAAATGCCATGCAGAACTTGAAAAATAACAAAATTTCTTAATTTCTCAAAGTTCTTTAAATTTTATTCAGATTAACCCCTTAAGGACACATGACATGTGTGACATGTCATGATTCCCCTTTATTCCAGAAGTTTGGTCCTCAAGGGGTTAAATTATGTTTAAAATATAAATATTTGATATGAAATGGAAGCCAAGTTTCACCTGAACAAAATTATACATAATAAGTGTGGGTTCACTTATTATGAATGAGGTAAATTATGGTTAAATCAACATATAGCGCAAATTCCAGGTTTTGTTTACGTTTTGTTTTGATCAGAACGTGTACAATTGACTCCGTCCTTAAGGGGTTAATATTATGTTTACTCGTCCACAATATTGAAGATATATGTATTTGTGATGTTTGAAAATTAAAATTAACCCCTTAAGGACACATGCCGGAAATATTCCGTCATGATTCCCTTTTATTCCAGAAGTTGTGTCCTTAAGGGGTTAAATGTGGACATTAACACCTGTTTATCCATCTTAACTCCCTGTCAATCATCGTTATAAGCTGTGCCCTTTGTACCTGGTAGTTAGCATAGAGCAAACAGCATACAGTGTTAAGTAGAAATTAAACAGTGTTTCTATGCCTCCTCTTCATTTGCATTGTGTGCCTTGGCTGTGCCTTGTCTAAACTGGATTATCATGTTATTTTCTATATCTTTAATAACCTTTTTAAAGAAAATCTAGAATCACATAAAAAGGATGATTTAAACAAGTGATGGTTCCAATTTAATTATGCCATTTAGATTTTAATTTACGATTTACAATTTTTTTTTTGTTTCGTTTTGTTAAATGAAGAGCTATGATCGTTTTCAAACTAAAATAAACCAGATAAAATTTTTTTTATCAAACTGCAAATTCTCTTAAAAATATGTCTTCACTAAAACATGGTTAATAACTATAATGAACATCATTACATAAAAACAAGAGTTGAAAGGACTGGAAGTAAACTTTCGAAGCAGTCAAGGTTTAATTAACCGCATTCCAAATTGTGTTAAAAACCCTTCCTGAAATTGTAATTGTAATCTTTGTGCAAGACACATCTGACATCTGCAAAACAAAAGGTTTTTTAACCTAAATGTAGTCCATTAGTTCTTTGTATGTTTATTTCCTTCAATGGAAACAATTAGCCACTCTGATATATTAGATGGAACTCCACAATTGCAAATTTGGGAGTCAGGGATGTTAACTTTGAAGCATCATGTATTCTAGATCTTACCCGGGGACAGTGCCAGCCAGGGTTTATTTAATTAGTGTGAATTTGGAATAATGTGTGTGCAAACACCCAGGAGCCGTGTCTATGTCTCAGTTGTGGTGTCAAACTCATCCAGGGAGGTGTGAACAGAAAACAGAGAGCTGGGTTAGCATGTGAAAAAGCTGAGGTGGAATCTTTGAGTGATGAGTGGGGACAGGATATGTCACCAATTTACAGCTTACTAAAAGAAGAAGTGCTACTTTGTTTATTTACTTAGGACATACCAATAGCTCATCTTCACATGTGCTTTCCTCTTTAACCTCAGAGAGTATCCTGGTCATGTGTATCCTCTGTCTCCATCACATGGATTGCTGGGAGAATTCCAGGTGCTGACATTTGTAAAAAATGTGTACAAAGCAGTTTCCTGGATTTCTTAAGATAGTTCGTAATACACAAAGCGTCGGATGGCTAGGACAGCCCAGTTAGAGAATGTGATCTAGAACAGTGTTTAGCCTAATAATGTGAAAGCCACATGTGATCTATAAAGAGACAAATCACTAAAATACTGATGTAAGTTTGTATATAAAGGCATTATATAAATATTCAATTTACATGTAGTACATCTTTTGTTAAATCTATTTGTTTGTTTTTTGTTTTCATGTGTTGACACTAAATACTGGGTGGGCATGGCTCTTGCGCATGCGTCTATGTGCTTTTCAGGAGCACTAGGAGAAGGTATAATGAAAAATGCTTTATATGATCAGGATTTTTGGCTTTTAATTGGGAATGGAAATCCGTTCTGTAAATTATTTAATACCAGTCCTATGTTGGGTTGAGTGTGTATTGTACAACATTTATTGGGAGAAAAAGAAATTTGCAGAAAACATACTTAGCACAATTCCACCGTAAAATAGTGGGGGCTGAAATTCAGCAAAACTTAAAGGAACACTCCAGGTATTACAGTAACAACCTCATATGGTATTGTTTCAGCTTATTCTAGTGGCTACGGTACAAGGAGACTTTGTATTAATTCATTTTGCTTTTTGTCAAACTGTTATCTAGGGGTTAGACAAAATCCAGGGGTCTCTCAGGCACTCAAATCCTACACCCTCTACTGTCAATGTGATAATGGCAATAATATTTGTATGGGTTGGCAGGAGTTACCCGTACATAATCACAATCATTCAAGTTAAGCTTCCGTGGATAAAGTTTGAAACAAGTCTAAAAGACCACTACAATAAGGTGGAGTTGTTGTGCAGCTTGGAGAGTCCCCTTAATTTATCCCCTAGTCCAGCCTTATATGCCCATTTCTACTTTGACTTTTTCAGTCTCTAATGTATTTAGGGTCCATATTGCACTAGGCCTGGCCAAGTCTATATATTCATAGTAAATGCACCGCTCTTATTGGAATTTTCAAACAAGCCAGGCCACAAATATTGCTGGCAAACCCCACCTCTGCACAGAATTAATAATGTTATCATGAAAATCCAGAAAAGTTGAGATCCATGACTTCTTTTAAATGAATAGAGTATGGATGAGTTGGTGGAACTTCAACCAAGTGTCAATCCAAAACCAGTGCTTGTGTCCATAAAGAAGCCTTTGGAGAATTAACTTGAATTTGGTAAAGCAGTGCATAAGTGCCAATGAAAGCATAAAGCACTGAAAGGCAGTTTTATTATAGCAAAAATAGTACAGGTGGCCGTCGAAAAGCAAACGTTGCATGGTTTAACTGGCCACCCATTGCAAGTACCAGCAGGGCCGCCATCATGGGGTGACAACCGTGACGGTTATCACGGGCCCGGCGGCCCTGGGGGGCCCGGACTGCTCTGGCACACATAGATAGCAAATATCGCTATCTATGTGTGTAGCCGCGGCCCCCCGGCTCCCTGTTACCGCAGACTGGGGGCCCAGGCAGCACACAGCTTCTCCTCCTGTCTTCTCTCTTCTCATAAGTCTCGCAATACCCGCAGAGCGTTGCCATGGTAACCGGGTCTCGCAAGAGTTATTAGAAGAGAGAAGAGAGGAGAAGATGTGTGCTGCTTGGGCCCCCTCTGCGGTAACAGGGAGCAGGGGGGGGCCCCCCACTGGACCACCAGGAATGGAATCTCCCCCCTCCCTGGACACAGGTAAGCAGGGAGGGGGGAGAAACATTTACATTTAATTTACACATTGCACATTTACACACACACACTGCATACACTAACAACACACACAGCATACACTAACACAACACACACTGCATACACTAACACACCCACACTGCATACACTAACAAAACACACACACTGCATACACTAACACACACACACTGCATACACTAACAAAACACACTGCATACACTAACACAACACACACACGCACTGCATACACTAACACACACTGCATACACTAACACAACACACACACACACTGCATACACTAACACAACACACACTGCATAGACTAACATAACACACTGCATACAGTAACAAAACACACACACTCTGCATACACTAACACAACACACACTCTGCATACACTAACACAACACACACTCTGCATCTGCTACACTAACACACACTCTGCATCCGCTACACACGAACACACTCTCTGCATTCACTACACATTAACACTGCATTCACTACACTAACACACACTATGCATCTGCTACACATTAACACACTCTCTGCATTCACTACAAATTTACACACACTCTGCATTCACTGCACTAACACACACACTACATTCATTACACTGACACACTCTGCATTCACTATACACTAACACACACTCTGCATTCACTAAACTATGCACACACTCTGGATTCACTATCATGACACACACTCTGCATTCACTACACTAACATACCTCTGCATTAACTGTACACACAGCATCCACTACACAAACATCCTGTATTCACAGTACACACACTACATCCACCATAAATTGAAACACTCTGCATTCACTATACACAGACACTGCGTCTAATACACACACTACATCCACTACAGACACTGCATCCACTAAACACATTTCATCTAGTACACACAAACACTACATCCACTACACAAACACACACTACATCACTGTACACACACTACATCCACTACTCAAATACACTCTGCGTTCACTATACACTCTGCATCCGCTACACAAACACACACTCTGCATTCACTGCACAAACAGTATCTAATACACACAAAGACTACATCCATTACACACATTCTAATTCACTTCCACTATATACACCACATTCAGTCCTGCATCATTGTGAGCAGACTAGGTAGGGCGTGGGCGGGCCCAGGAGGGAGTGAGGTGGGGGGGCCCAGACCATGTGCTTTGTCATGGGTCCCAAAATGTCTGATGGCGGCCCTGAGTACCAGTATGTACTGCACACGCAATGAGTGGCCACTGGTAGACTGAGAGAATGAGATGACTTGTATGGTGGCTGAGCAGAGAAGGGATAGAAGAGAGTGAATGGGTATCCAGGGAGCCTCTTGGGTGTTAAACCATTTGAAAACATTATAACACCTTAAAGTAAGACTTCATCCAGGGACTCTATTGAGATGAAATTCTTTTGAAGGAAATAAGTCCCTTTAATTATTCTGAGACTCAAAGGGAAATTATATGGGTGAATTGACCACCTGTTTTAATGCAATATATAGATAATACATAAAAAAAAAATAATGCAAAAAGATTAAAAAAAATAAGATACTTACTATAGTCACCAAAACAACTTTAGCTTAATAAAGCCGTTTTGGTGTATAGATCGTGCCCCTGCAGTCTCACTGCTTAAAGGACCACTATAGTGCCAGGAAAACATACTTGTTTTCCTGGCAATATAGTGCCCTGAGGGTGCCCCCACCCTAGGGGACCCCCTCCTGCCGGGCTGGATGGCAAGGAAAGAGTTAAATCTTACCTTTTTTTCTAGCACCAGGCGGGGAGCTCTCCTCCTCCTCTCCGCCTCCGATCCTCCTCTTCGGCTGAATGCGCATGCGTGGCAGGAGCTGCGCGTGCATTCAGCCAGTCTCATAAGAAAGCATTCATAATGCTTTCCCATGGATGCTGGCGTGCTCTCACTGTGATTTTCACAGTGAGAAGCATGCAAACGCCTCTAGCGGCTGTCAATGAGACAGCCGCTAGAGGCTTTAGAGGCTGCATTAACCCATTTATAAACATATCAGTTTTCTGAAACTGCTATGTTTATAAAAAAAAGGGTTAAACCTAGAGGTGAAGTGGTCTGGGTGCCTAGAGTGGTCCTTTAATTATCTGCAATTTAGGAATGAAATCACTTTTGTTTCTGTTTGTGCAGCCCTAGCCACACGCCTCCTGCCTGTGACTGACACAGCCTGTCTGAAAACAAAAATGTTTCACTTTCAATAGAATGTAACTTACTTTAAAAGTTGTTATCTACTGCCCTGTAAATTGAACTTTAATTACATATAGGAAGCCCCTGCAGGGTTTGCAAGCTATTAACAGAATAGGAGATAAGAAATTGTAAATTAAACAGAATATGCAATAAAGGAAGTGTTTAGGAAGGCTGTGCAAGTCACATGCAGCAAGGTGTGGCTAGGGCTGTATAAACAAAGTTATGTAACTCCTAAATGGCAGAGGATTGAGCAGTGACACTGCAGGGGCACGATCTATACACCAAAACTGCTTCATTAAGCTAAAGTTGTTTTGGTGTCTATAGTGTTCCTTGCAGATACACTGTTAAGAGGGTCTACCTAAAACTGCAGACATACCCCTTTGTAGCCAATTAGAAGGATATTGTGCTTTTGTGTCTATTTGTATCAGATCAGTCCCTGACCCGGTGTCTGGCATAATTAATTTATTTCCCAGAAGCAGATGTACTCATCACACAGAATTATGGAGCTGTTCTGTACACTGATAGCAGCAATACTGTTGGTGTCATCAGCCTATAGCTATAGATTCACTGTTTACTGAGCTGGGCTATTTGCACCGATCAACAAAACTGTGTGCTTGCGTGGCCCGTGTCTTGGCCCTCTCTCCAGGCAGGAGACAGTTCAGTACAAGTTGTGCATATGGCAGGTGCCCTCTACTCATACAAGTTGGACAAAATTGATATCTGGAAATGATCATTATAACAAATCACTGGAATTGTCAACCAATGTCAGAGCTGAGAGTGAGTGCAATTATGCAAAGTTATGCAATGATGCTTGGGGTTACACAGAAGAGAGTGATATAAATCAGTATATGAATTGTCATATCATCCTGCACAGTGTTGCATCAAATTATTGCCGCATGCACATTCTACCAAATCACAGAGCAGGGCATTGTGGGATAGCTCAACATGGACATAGCAGGTGCTTGCATTCAGTGGTCAGGAATTGACTGTAAAACACGGGGGTGCAAGAATTATGGCTAAAGTACAGTACAAGCCAGAGGCTATTTTTAATAATATACTCAAGTGTCATGTCAGGTCCTCTACATGGGTCAGTATGTGTGTGTGTCAGCATGGGTCAATGTGTGTGTGTATCTGCATGGGTCAGTGTGTGTGTTTGTGTCAGTGTCACTGTGTGTGCGTGTCTGTGTGGGTCCGTGTGTGTATGTCTGCATGGGTCAGTGTGTGTGTCTACATGGGTCAATGTGTGTGTGTCTGCATGGGTCAGTGTGTGTGTCTACATGGGTCAGTATGTGTGTGTCTGCATGGGTCAATGTGTGTGTGTCTGCATGGGTCAGTGTGTGTTCCTGCTTGGGTCAGTATGTCTGTGTCAGCATGGGTCAATGTGTGTGTGTATCTGCATGGGTCAGTGTCACTGTAAGTGCATTTCAGCATGGGTCCGTGTGTGTATGTCTGCTTGGATCAGTGTGTGTGTGTGTCAATGTGCATGGGTCAGTGAATTTGTGTGTGCATGGGTCACTGATTTGTGAGTCTGTATGTATGTGTCAGGGATTGCATTTGTGCAATAAGGACAATTTTAATAATAAAAACAAAATTAATACTTTTTATGAAACACTAGTGTCATGAATATAAACCTGTATTCCAAATACTATAGTGTTTCTGTCTGTACAATGATTCATAAAAATAGTTTAAAAAGATAAATAAAATGTAAAAAAATCGAACTGGGTGGCACAAATCCTTGCACTGTCCCTGGGTGTAGTGAATATCACTGGCAGTTTGTGGATGTGTCGGGTTTTCCTAGATAAACCGTTAAGACTCTATGATACTGTGAATAAAATACAATGTTTACCCAGTGTCTTATATTTATCAAGAGAAAAAATAGGTTCTGGGGCAAATTGCAAAGAGCAGTCACCATGGAAACCAATAGAATGTTTGAAATTATTGAGCACTTTGTGCAGAATTGCTCCTTTTCCCTTGATAGATCTGTTTATCAATTTATATTTGTGGAGTCAATGCTTTTAAGCTTAGGATCGAGAGAATATCTAGGTTTTTCACTAATGTGTAAATTGCTGGAAATTCAACATGCATTTCAAATTGTTGGCCAGAATATCCAGATTATCCAATATAGCCATGTTTCCAGTTTTGATATTTCTTTTTAAAATTCTCTTTGAAATCTTGAATTCACACTTTATTGAATAGCCATGTTAGCTTTCATACAGTGCTTGCTTGGGGGTGTCCTTTAATGGTAACAATGAAAGACACTAGACTTGGAGATTCATTTCAAGGCGAATTTGGGCCGATCTGGTGTTTGGACGTATTCCTGGACTTTGACCCGAAATGTACCTGAAGTCACTAAATGTTGATTTAGATCTAGTGACGTGAGCAACAGAGGACAAAAAGGAGGAACAGTAAATACAAATCTGTTTTTATATGGTTATATATCTAATAAATATTTAATATAAATATAATGGGTTTTTTTACCGCTTCTCATTTTTTTCCTTTTATCGGTTACTTTCTCTCACTTGATCTGTGAAACAAATTGTCGGTAAAATGCTTCTGAGTGTACTACAAAATACATGCATGCTATTTTATTATATATATATATATATTGCAGCAGAATGATTGACTCATGTTTGTGCCTGTTTCGTTCTTCTGATTCTGTTGCCAAATTGGAATCTTGGTTCAACCAATTCAACCAATTTTCAACTTTTTGGAAAAAATGGTTCGACCAAGCTAAATTTTCTACCTGTGCACAAGTCTAGAAGACTCCATGACAGACGTGCAGGATTAGCTGTAAACATACTCCTTGCCAAAATCCAATTGATGCCTCTGGATGATAATTTGCACCCAGATCTTTTAGGAATTATACCTTTGTTATTAATAAAGTGACAGCGCTATTCTATTTGTAACAGTGGTGAATATTTAGAGGGGGCATACTTTGTAAATGTTCAGTGTTTGGAAGCAATGAGAAGATATCAGATCTCCGACATCAATCGTTGTCCAGAGGAAGAGCAATGTCTCTCTATTGTTATTGTTTCCAATACTATTGTTTTAAAACGCCATTGCTTGAATCGCTGGGCCAAGCAGGCCAAAGAAACAAGATTCCTCATTGAAGTGAGAGATGTTATTAGCAGTGTCTTGCCCCCTGAGGGCAGGAAAAGCCAAACACCTGTGAGCTTTCACAGAGAAATTAGATCCCTGCTTTGTTATCAGACATCTAAAATATTCTACGGCGCGGACACAGTTTGTGCAGAGGATTATAAAATGTGAACCACCGTTTAAACTACCATTTTGTGACTGATCATATTATGTAACTGTACTCACAGAATTTGTAAATTTTTTTATAAAAGACAAAAACACATACCACCCCCCCCCTCAAAAAACTCTTTGTGACTTTTCCAACATCTTCTGTCAGTTTCCTGTGTGCGAGCATGCTTGTTGCACAATTCTGACATGGTGCTGACATTAGTTGATACAAAGAGTCCCCTTCTACTGAATCTGTGCACCAACCATGCTCTGACATGATTACAATTCTGACCTTCTTCCTCATTACAGTTGCTGTATCTGTGCCATCTAACCTGACCCTTACCTGCTTACACCAGTTTAATCTGTGCCATCTAGCCTGGCTTCCAACCTAATTACAGTTGCTGTATCTGTGCCATCTAACCTGATCCTTACCTGCTTATACCTGTTCAATCTGTGCCATCCAACATGGCTCCCAACCTAATTACAGTTGCTGTATCTGTGCCATCTAACCTGACCCTTACCTGCTTACACCAGTTTAATCTGTGCCATCTAGCCTGGCTTCCAACCTAATTACAGTTGCTGTATCTGTGCCATCTAACCTGATCCTTACCTGCTTATACCTGTTCAATCTGTGCCATCCAACATGGCTCCCAACCTAATTACAGTTGCTGTATTTGTGCCATCTAACCTGACCCTTACCTGCTTATACCTGTTCAATCTGTGCCATCCAACATGGCTCCCAACCTAATTACAGTTGCTGTATCTGTGCCATCTAACCTGACCCTTACCTGAATACCTGATTACACTAGCTCAACCTGTGCCCGTAATCTAACCTGACCTTGGTCTTTCTGACCATGGTTATTCTGTTGCATAATTTACTCTGTTAATCTGTCACAGTGCAGGAAAGGTCCTAGTGATCACTTTCTTCCCAACTTGTGAAGAAGTCTACAAATAACATTGAGTGGACAAGACACCTTCTGCAATCAGTGGGCCAGCCAACTGCCTACTTCTGTTTTGTGACAGCAGGTCTCTCAGTCCCTGTACTGGTTTCTCTGTTCCTGTTGTTTATGTGATCCCCATCTTTAAAGGAACACTATAGGGTCAGAAACACAAATGTGTATTTCTGACCTTACAGTATAAAATTAATTATTTAGCTCCCTGGCCCTTCCTTAGCGCCCTTAAAGCTAGTAAAAGCTCACCTTATTTCCCGCGTCAGACAGGTCCGCTGACGCTGGCTGTGCCCCCGATCATGGTTAAAAAGCAGTGAGTGGGCAACTCATGGATAAGTGACTTGCTCTAAGTAATCCTGTTGCGCATAGGTTTATATGTACATCTGTTATCAAACAAACACATGGGAGCAGCAGGATTGGCTTCGAGATATCAGCCATTCATTGATTTTGGTGAATTTGATAGCAATATTGGACATTTCCTGTAAATAGGAACCAGATGAGTGTTATTTCCATTTGATATATTTAAATGCTTTATTGCATTTGAATGCATTGTATCTTTCTTACCATGTTATAATAAAATATTATATTACTTTATGTTCCATTTTAGAATATACCTCCAGTAAACATTTTTTTTCCATTTGTTTAAACGCGCATAGTTACAATCTGCTGAAACAATATTTGAACAAGTGAAAGTGTTTGCATCTGTTAGTAATTCTTTCTGTAACTTTTGAATATTTGGTTACAAATTAGTTTTGGAGAGGCCAGTATTTTGTAGGCTTTCAGTAAATGTTTACACAGATAAAAGATGTTTGGTATAAATATTCTGCTCACTGTGACTTGAATACATAAATCTGGGATTTACACTGCTCAAATTGAAAAACATTACCTTTCAACGTAATCGTGTGAACCACATCTTGAAAATCATAGCTTTTGACAGAAATTGACTTGCATTTCTAATTGTTCATCATTGCAACTTGCCATATGCTGTTTAGGCTGTTGCTGTCTCTCTGGGGGGCCCGCAAACTTATCGTGTTCTGTTACAATGTAGCCACTGGCCCTTTTTCCTTTCGGGTTGGGTGATTTTTCATCTTTGTAGCAATACGTCAGCTAAACAATATGAAAAATCAGCGCAAACAAGAAAAAAAATAGAAAAAATAAATGACAAAATATAGAGTATATAAAATGGTATATTACTAATTTTAAGACAATTCATCCCAAAACTATATGTATTCACCTTGGGTATTTGCTGCCCCAACTCTGCACACTATAGACTATAGTCAGCCTTAAAATAATCCAAAAGCTATAAAAATGAGTTAGGCTACACCAGCAATCCATAGTGTAAACTATTTTAAAACCACAATTTTTATTTTTTAAATTACATAGATTTGGCTGTACCCAGCATCAGAGCAGATAAGGATTAAACGATCACGCCACACACATAAAACACTTTAGCTGCTGAAGTGCTTTATATGTGAAGAGTGTGTCACCCTTTTTCATTTTACAAAAAGTGCAGATTTACATTGAAATTTACGCTTTTATAAATTAACCATGTTACACCCTCCAGGCTGTCAATCAGACAACAGGTCCTGTTACTTCCTGGTACTTTATCTCGGTGGAGCTAAACTTAAGATGCAGTCATTTCCCCAGAGCACCTGCCTTGCAAAGACTTCTTATTGAGCTGCATTGGGAAGTCTGTGATTGGACAGCCACAACTTGTGGGCGGGGTTAGAAGTGAAGGGCTTGCAAAGGCTGCAGACAACTGAACTAATTAAATGTATGCATGTTTTCATTGTGGTATATCTATTAAATAACGATCTCTTAATTTGTGTGCAGTGGATGCTCGGGACCTATGTGACCTATGCTGGGATCCACAAAATCACAACATATAACAACTATATAATACATCTATATTATCGCTAAAGCCATTTTTCATATTTTACCAGAAATGTCACACCTTTTGGCATTCCTTATTTAAAGGAGAACTCCAAGTATTATAACCTGTACAGGTCACAGTAGTGGTTGTGGTTAAAGAAGTGCACCTGTCGAGTGACACATCTTTCATCTGTGTCAGGTTACAGAAACAATGCTTGAAGACCATGTTTCGCTGGTATACTACACCGGTGAAACTGTATCGAATGAAACAGACCCCAACCGACTTGTGCTGGAGAGGCTGTGGCCTCCCAGGCACATGTCTTCATATGTGGTGGGAATGCCCCCAAACACAACTCTTGGGACAAAATCGGAGATATCATGGAAAAGATTTCCCACCGCAGACCTACCTTAACTCCATGGGTATGCCTGTTGAACAGACCGCTAGATGGGTGGACTAGGATGGAACAAAAACTTCTCCACAAAATTATCATGGCAGCCAGATGAGCTATGGCCCAAGATTGGCTTAAACCCAATATCCCCTCTATGACAACTGTAATAGACAAGATAAAAGACAACTGGATAAATTGGTGGCACAGGTGAGGAACACCTTCCGTAAATTTGAAAAGATTTGGGAACCCTGGACTGAGAGTGAGTTTTGTTGACTGATTGAAGGGTTACTTGACAGGATGATAGGAGTACTCAGGGACCGAACCACAGGGGCTCCCTCTTTCTCTCCCTCCCCCTCCCCGCCTCTCTTCCCTTTATGGAGGTGACCGCTTAGGACTCTATGCCTTAACAGCAACTGTATCTTCTCTGCTATACTCTTTAGCAGAACTCCGATACCATGACTAGGTTTCTCCACTATTCCTCCTTGAATCTGAAAGCGCTGTAATAATTGAGTCCAAAATCGGATAACTCAATTATCTCTTAGTTACAGGAAACAATACCAAATAATACAAAATACACCAAAAATACATTATAATAGTGTAAGGACCCCACAAAAGTCATATCCCTGAATAGTTTGAGTCAGAGTGCCCACTTTGTCGAAATAGCCCTCAGATCCCTTTGGTGGTTTGGAATCGTCATTTGAATGAAGTTTTGACCGGTCAGCCACGATGCGTTGTCCCAAAATAGTTCCACAGAAAACAAGACAACGACCTGTGATCTTTCGGGGGTACCCATACGAACACAGATGAATGCTCCCCCTGACTGTTAGGGAGAGAATTCTTCCCCTGTTGGGTAGTTCCTGTCTCCCAAACGCCATTCTCTTAACTGTTTGGTGAAGTTGGATGGGCAGCAGTACAAGTTTTCTGGGTGTTCGCAGGGTCGCGTAGACATCATACAGTTCCACACACTCGACGACCATGTACCGCTACCTGCGTTTGGGAGACAAAATGGCCGCCAATCCTTGGAGCACGTGTGCTCGGTTATATGAACGGCGGCCACAGAGGGAAAGCACTTGAACGAATTGCTCATTTGTGGTTAACAGCCAGCGGTGGTCGGTGATTATGAAGTTGTTCGGTAGACGAACAGGGGGTGTACGGATCTTTTTCTATCTATGTCTGTCCTTTCTTTTCTGGCACCCTCCTGAAGCCCTCAAACCATTGTCGTATCCATAGACTCATGTATGTATAGCACCTATTATCAATGTTTTGACAATAAGATATACATACAACTGTTCTGCGAACAGACCACATTGGATCCTTCTCCTCGTACAATAACGTCTATGGACAAAGTTGCAGGGTACCTTATCCTTATTCTTCCTGTTATCTTTATCTTTCCTTTTTGCCTATCTTCTTAATTAATATAAAATAAAGAGAACACCGCCTAAAGAAGGGAGAGGGTCGCCTTCACGGACCCTAAGAGCGCATTAAACTGAGCTTAACCTTTTAGCTCTTGAAATTGTGAGTGGGATATTTTTTTCTACCGTTTGCAATACTATATTTTACAGTTTACACTATGATTTGGTGTTTGTCTTTTTACTTATGTTTTTAAGGAAAACCATACCTACCAGTAGGATCTGAATAGAGGATAAAATTTAAGGTATATACACCATTATATCTATATATCACTTATATTAAATATAAGCGCTTCACCATTACACTGGTCTAAAATCTCTATTCTATAAGATAAGCTTTTTGGTGATATAGCAGCTTTTTACAGAATGTCTTTTACAAGTGTGACATTGTATACCGGTTCAATATTAGCGCTGGTATCCCCCCATTGTAATATAAAATACCTGATTGGGGTGCTGCGGGGGTAGCCTTATGTGGCTCAAAATAAAATGCCCTTTTTTGACATCTATTTAATTCCAATGAACATTGCTCAATATGCTGTATATTTTCGACTAAATTGTAACACCACTGTATTACTGAAACTCTGCGGAAACTATATTTCTTTACCACCCTGTCAGTCAAAAATAAATTTAAAAAAAATAAATATATATATATATATGAAGTGCACTTGTACCCCTCTGTAAGAAGTCAAACTCTACTAATGCTGGAGAGCTAGAAGTCCTGATCTGGAAAATGCAGTAGCCATGTGCAGTACCGGGCTTAGACAATTAGCAGAGAGTGTCAGATTATCCAGAGGGTGTACATTGTTTATGATTTTGCAAAAAAATAAATGTTTTACCAGCTGAGATAGCTGTTGTGATTCCTGCCAGTCCAGTATACTCTGTATACTGTAATCAAAGTATACAAACAACTGGTTATTTTACCAGTATACAGCCAGTACGTGTGCATATGTGTGTGTACAGACCCAGCCGGAATATCATGGCCCGCAGGTAGAAGAACTGCATATACTTAGTCAGAATCTGGTCGGACTGGGAACTTCATTATGTAAATGAAACAGATGCTCAAGGGAGAAGAACGAAACCCACGCTGAATTAAAATGTAGTTATTATCCAATTAAGTCTGACTGCAGATAAAACATCTATTTCTGAAAAAGGGGACCCTTGCCTTTTCCCTTCAATTACGCGTACATCCTGTTTTTATTTAAACAGGCGCTTAGGGAAACATAAATATAAAGTTTAATTTAGCTTGCAAGGTTACTTTTATGGTCCAACACAAGTCTGCAAATCTTAGCAATCCTATATTTTTACAGGAACAAAAAGCTTAGGTGAAATATTCCAATTTTTATAGAATGTGTTAGAAAGAATAAATATGACATTGACCAATAGGATTTTATCTTTTATTCCAGTCAATTCTGTGACATATCACTGGACGTACAACTCACGTCTGCATTCTGCAAATTCACTCTTTTTAGATGGCCTATGCAATATAGTAACATTTTTAACTTGTTTCTATGATGATGCTGGCAGGGATGTTGCAAGCATGTGTTGCAACCTGAAGCCATATGTATCAAGGCAAAACAGGTGCTATGCTGGGTTACAGTGCTGAATGTTGAGAAACATTGTAATGGTTTCCATGGTGATAGCTCAATTTTTTTTAGCATTTTGCCTCAGTTTAGCACCTGCTTTTTGCCTTGATACTGATATGATGGCCCAATATCCCTATCATATTCAAGAGACTGAAGTTCTGTGGGATGCACCATCAATGTGACCAACACAAGCCCTTACAGATTCCAAAGTTGTTGAAGATCAGCAGACATTAATATTTTTTTTTGTAGATATTTTAATCAGGTTTATCAAATATATTTAAATCAGACCATTTTATACTTTTTTATACTTTCAGTGCTCCCCTCTGCTATATTTTCATTGACAAGCAGCTATCATTTAGGACACAATCTATCATGCAGAGAGACAAAATCTTCCCAATATTATGTTTAGACGTTCATGACTAAAATAAGTGGTATTTATGTACAAAGTATAACAACAAACTAGAAAACTAATTACAACTCTCACTGTTGACCTTCCCATATCCAGACCCCAGATAAAACATGTACAACGCGTTTCACAGTATATAGTATCTCTCCTAAGGTGCTGGGACTATTCTGGTGCCAGTTTCTTCTTAAATACCTCTATAACTGGTGTTCAATCAGTCCCAATCATCCACGAGATTTCGACTGATTGAACTCTAATTATTTTAAACAGTATAAATATATTATATATTTTATATAATATTTATTTTATTTTATTTATATATATATATTTTTTTTAAATTTATTTATACAATAATTTTTTTTTCAGCAAATATAAACTTCATAGAAGATTTATGTGCAGTTACAGGCTATATACTGTTATTTAACTGGGTGATGTGGACTTTTTATTTGCTGTGATACACTAAACAAACTTTATATCACATTATTCATTTTGTTTTTGGGATCCTTGTATTTTGAACTATTTAAAGAAGTGTTTTTATTCCCTAGGTTTTCATTTTCATGAAGCACCATAGGAATTTTTTGTTGTAAATTAGACATTGGCTTGCAGAGCTTCTTGAGATTTGCAGTCCAATACATCTAAGGTACAGTTTAAAGCCGCCTCTTGTTTTAAATGTTTTATTGCCACCACAATGTTTGTCTAGAAGAATGATAGTCAACCTGGTCCCTACTGACCACTAGTGGGTGATTCATGCATTCCTGGTGCATGGTGGTGGGTTTTATCTGCGACCCTCACTTCTCTGGCACAACTACATGCTCCGGTAGGGTGCGTGCCTCCCTTCAGTCATCGAGATGGACATCACAAAAACACCCAGCATGCTTTGCATGAACGCCTCTGTTTGCTAGATGTCTCTCGATGGCTAAAAGGAAGCACAGGCATAGCAGCACTCCTGATCAGGACGGAGGGGGCGTGATGATGTTACACGCCAGAAGAGGAGTGGAGCTGGTGCACTCGACGTAAAAGCACGAACAGGAAGAAGCCTGGTGTTTAGAGTGGCTGGTAATGAACTTTGGCAAGCTAAATTCTGTTATTTTCCTTTGGCAAGCGAACTTTTGTTATTTTCCTTTGGCAAGCAAAGTTTTGTTATTTTCTGTTTACTTGGTTTACTTAACATAAAATAAAAGAGAGAATGAAAAGGAAAAGAAGTAAAGGAAGGAGAGAATAAAGAGAAAGGAAAAAGACCACTGATATAAAGATTTTTTTTATTTTTTCATTTTATTTATTGTTGTTGGCAATAATAATAAAGTGGGCTACATAGTTCAGCCTTCCTTAGTGAATCTAGTTTTTACATTTAACTTTCTTTTTCTTCAATTTAAGCAGCTCCCACGATAGTAGGCGCTGCATCGATGAAAGTTAATTACATTTAAATTAAAGTAGAAAGATAAACTAAAGTATATATATATATATATATTTTTTTTTTTTAAATCTCCTTTCTAAAAAATGTTATGCACTTGCTCTACAAAATTGAGTTACTGCTGCCCTGGTGGGCGGTAAGGAAATTTTACCATCAAAAAAGATACATAAATGGGCGGTAGGCATTAAAAGGTTGACTACCCCTGGTCTAGAACAAATAGAAAATAAAAACTAATAAAAAAAAAGCAAAACAAATAAGGACTGTGTAAATAACATTTAATTTTATTTAATATAAAAAAATTTTTTTTTATTTGACAATTTTTATTTTCATAAAGCAAACGGGGTACAGAAAGAAAGAAAGGGTGGGGGGGATCACAGTTCGTACATCAAGTAATACCATCTCTATACACAATAAAGTTTACTGTCGGCAGTCTGTTCTTGGTAGCATTTAGGCAGGAAGTGGGAGGGTGGGGTTGCCCATGAGGACACTCGTTGAAAACCTTCTGTGCTACCATGAGATTGTATAGTTTGACTTATGTTAAAGATCACATTAGATTTTTCAGCATGCTGCCCTAAACTGGTCGATAGTCGACCTATTGCACCTGAGTGGGTTGTGTTACAGGTTCAAATTTTTAAGATCCTCCAACTAGGAATTAACAATGGAGGCGGGGAGGGGGGTACAGAAAAAAGAAGAAGGGTGGGGGGTGTAGTACCTTGGTACGATATGGTACATAGCGCTATTTAACAATGTTGTTCGATAACCATTACATAGAGGCACAAGGACAACATAGGGTCTGCGACTTAGCAGTGCGTATATCCATATAGAGGTCTATTTGGTACCCCATGGGGTGGTTATGGGAATGTGAATTCATGAGACTATGCGCGTGTGGTGGAAGAGTTTAACATGCTGTGAGGTAATGTTGGCATCTGTTCTTTGGTGAGCTCCTTATCGGCATAGAGTATTGTTACTAACTATTTGCTTTATCCCATAGGTATACCCATAGTGCCCAGGTCATCTGGAAAGATTTCTTTTGAGCAGCGGTCTTGGTTGACATGCTCTCATTTGTGTAATGCTGATGGATTTTATGTAGCAGTTGGTTTTTGGAGGGACAGTGGGGTTGTTTCCATTGATTTGCGATCAGATTTCTCACTGCTAGGGAGGTGAGAGCCATTGTGCATTGTACATATTTTGGGGTTGAACGTGGGTATGAAAGGAACAGCCCCGTGTGTACGCCTATGGGTGGTGTCGTGATACCAATGGACTTTAAGACGGCCTGTGCCTCTGCCCATAGGGGTCATATAAGCTGACACGCCCACCAGATGTGGAACATTGTGCCTTTTTCAGTTCCACACATCCAACAGTGTGGTGATACTGTGTTGTACATCGTGTGGAGTCTGTGGGGTATTAGGTACCACCTGTATACCAACTTTTTGTGGGCTTCTATGTGTGAGTAGCACTGTGTGAGGCCTTTAAGGGCCTGAGGGGATGCCAGCACCTCTGTGTCTGTTATCGAGTCTGTGCACTCCATGAGCCATTGGGTCACAAATGTTGGGGTGCCTATTGGTGTGGTTTTTAGAATTAACTGATAGTATAGAGAGAGGGATTTGGGTTTGTTTGGGGCTTGCCAGCATCTGTCATATAGTGCTTCTAATTCTCTTGTACCTGGGTTGTCAGTCATAGGGCCTTGCGCTACCTGTAAGGGAATTACACTCTTGAGTTGTAAGTAAGGAAACACTGAGGAATTGGTGAGTTTGAATTCCCGTTGTAGGTCTGGGAAGGGTTTAATGAGGTCGCGATGCATAATTTGTTCTATATTGGTAATTCCCATTTTGACCCAGGAGTACAGTGAAAGCCAGGGTGAGATTGCTTTCAGTGCTGTCAATGGTGTGCGTGGATGGAATTTGTGGGTAACATTTTGTTTGTGACGTATTTTGTCCCAATGGTATATGGTTAGTGAGGTGGTTGGGAAGAGGGTTTTGTCTTTGGGCCGATGTGTTTTGGGGGTCCATAAGAAATTGACCAGGGATGTCGTACTAGATTGGGCGGTTTTCATGTCCACCCATTGGTATATTCCTTTGTGGGTGTGCAGCTTTACCGCAGCTTCTAGAATAGCTGCCCTATAGTAGGCATGTATGTCTGGTAGACTTACTCCTCCTTCCGCTGTGGCTTGTTGCAGAATGCGGTGTGTGGGAATCCCATATGTATAAGGATAGTATCTGTTGAAGTTTTTTAAAGAAGGTAGTTGGAACTTGTATGTGTATTAGACGGAATATGTACAATAGCTTCGGGATTAGGATCATCTTAATGTTGTTAATTCTGCCTAACCATGACAATTTCACCGGTTTCCAGTGGGTACATTCCAATAGGAGTAACGGTTTATAGTTGTAGTTAAACATACGTTCCACTGTGGGTGCTCTCTTAACCCCTAAATATGTGACGTGGTCATCTCTTCAGTCAAATTTGTATTTCCTAGTAAGTTCTGTGACCATGGTGTGCGGAAGGCCTATGGGTAGGGCCTGGGTTTTGGCTTGATTTAGTTTATAGTACGCTATTTTACCGTATGTGTCTAAGAGCTTCAATAGTGTTGGTAGGGAGGTTGCTACGTCGCTTAATGTCAGGAGAATGTCGTCTGCGAACATGGAGAGTTTATATTCGCCTGGGCCCATTGTCATGCCTTTAATGCCTGGGTGGTGTCTGATAATGTATGCCAGCGGCTCCAAGGAGAGGACAAATACCAGAGGGGATAGGGGACATCCCTCTCTGGTTCCATTGGTGATGTTGAATGGGGTGGACAGGAATCCTGTGTTTGCCACTTGTGCTGTTGGGCTGTTATATAAGGCCATAATTCCAGAGATTATTGGTGGGGTAAAGCCGAATGTCTGTAGGACTTGTTGCATATAGTCCCAATTGAGTTTGTCGAAGGCCTTCTCCACGTCCAGCGCTAGGAGAAGGTCTTCTTTTTGGTTGGTGTGTGCGTGTGCGAGGATATTTAGGATCTTCCTGGTATTGTCCAAGCCTTGTCTTGTTCTCACAAAGCCTGATTGGTCATTATGTGTAAGTTTTGGGAGAATGTTGGATAAGCGGTTTGCTAGGAGGTTGGTGTATAGTTTGATATCTCCATTTAGTAAGGAGATGGGTTGGAAGTTGGGGCATTGTGTTGGGGATTTCCCTGGCTTCGGGAAGAGTGGAAATGTGAGCTTTCAACATCTCAGGGGGCAGTGAGCCCTTCACGAAGCATTGATTAAATAACGTGGTTAGATGAGGTGATAGGGTAGATGCAAATGTTTGGTAGTAGAAATTAGTGTAGCCGTCTGGGCCGGGTGCTTTGTGTTTAGGCAGTTGTGTGATAGTTTTTTCTATTTCCTCTATGGTGAATGGTGCAGATAAGGAGGCTATATCGTCAGGTGTCAGTTTGGGGAGGTTCGCCTTAGCCAGGAAGTCCTAGATGGTAGGTATAGGAAGTGGTGTAGTTTCGGGGTTGTCTTTGAGGTTATAAAGTGTACTGTAGTAGGAAGCAAATGCATCAACCAAGTCTTGTGGGTTTGTAAGTTTTTGTTTTGAGTCATTGGTAATGTAGGCTATTTTTGAGTTGGTGGTGCGTGCTTTGAGCTGTGTTGACAGCAGCGCTCCCGCTTTGTTACCTTGCGTAAAGAAGTTGTATTTAAAACGCCTAAGCGTATGAGTTGTTTTCTTTAGTTCTATGTCTCGGAGTTTGGATTGTAATGCCAAAAGTTGGTGTTGTAGGGTTTGTGTAGGTGCGGTCTTGTTTCTGTGTGTGAGGTTTGTTATCTCTGAGATCAATGTGGTGTATTCTTTAAGCCTTTGTTTTTTGGCATAGCTACCTGCTCTAATAAGGATTCTGCGTATGACTGCTTTGTGTGCTTGCCATATAGTGGTCATGTCTACGTCTGGGGTCATATTTGTGTGGAGGTAGGAGGTGATGTCCATATCTTATTTGTTTCGTGACATTTGGGTCCATTAATAGGGAGTCGTTCAGTCTCCAGGACCCTTTACCCGACGTGGGGAACTGTTCTGCTAGAATTAGTGTTATTGGAGCATGATCCGATCAAGTTACCAAGCCTATGTGGGCCATCAGCACCTTATGCCTTGTTGTGATTGGTATGAGGAACCTGTCTATTCTCGTGTAAGTGTTGTGTGCTGGAGAGTGAAACGTGTAGTCCCATTCCAATGGATGGAGGATTCTCCTTGGGTCCAGGAAGTTATTGTGCAGAATCTGGTTGCATTGTGAGGAGGTGGCTTTGTTTTGTTTGTGTGCAGATGCTTTGGTAAGTTTGTGTGCTGAGGTTGTGTCCAGCGTGCAGTCCAGGAGGAAATTAGTGTCCCCTCCTATAATGAGTTCTCCGACTCTATACAAGCTTGCCAGGGCGAATATGCTATCCAGGAATTCTGTCTGGTTTGTGTGTGGACCATATATATTGAGAAATGTATACGGTTCGTTATTAATGTAGCATTGGAGCAAGAGATATCATCCCTGTTTGTCACCAATTTTTTTAACTAATGAGAATGCCACCGCTTTTCCTATTAGTATGGATACCCCTCTCTTTTTTGTCTTGTAACATGAGTGATAGTCATGGGGGAATATTTTGGAACAGAATTTGGGGCGGTTTCCCCACTTAAAGTGTGTCTCCTGGAAGAATGCTATGTGGGCTTTGTGTTTTTTCGCCTCTTCCAATGCGAGCCTTCGTTTGTGAGGGGAGTTTAAGCCTTTAATGTTTAAAGATAGTATGTTGAGTGTCATTTATGTGTGTGGTGGTGGGCAACTTTTTGGACTGTGACGTGGGACCAGACGACCTTTGTATTGTTTTGGGATATAAGCGGCACTTATACCTTGTCGTGAGTAATGTTGTGGTGCTCTCGTTATTGCTTTGCTGTGTGGTTTTGTAAGGGTGGTTCGGTGGGGTTTAGACCTTCTGTTTTGCTGGGAGAGTAGTGGGTGTCAGGTTTTCAGTACTTGTGCAGAATGACCCTTGCAGTGTTGCAGCATGACCAAATGGTTTGATGGTCCTTTGTGTACCTTCGTATTTTTGCCATGTGCCATGGTCGATACAATAGTGGTGTAATGGATTTGTGGGGTAAGGGGGCTACCAGGAACAAGTCATGCGACAAGATAACAGGGTGGTAGGAACTATATACATAAAACCGTTATTGAGAGTGCCTTGCGGCTTGGACGGTGACAACATGGCTCCTTTGAGTCTGGGGGGGGGTGGTGGCAAACAACTCAGTGGTCGGCACTCGGTAGTGTGAGAGATTAGTGTCTGCCCTGTGTCAATGCTTCCCGCATCCCCGGGCCCCGACTTGGTGACCCGACGGTGCGGTAAGGTCTAGCAGGGGCGGGAACCTCGGTTTTGTGGCATTACCGCCTCATAGACTTCTCGTTGTTCCCTTTAGTGTGGAGCGGTGCACAAGTCCATCTGTGTGTGTGGGGTGGGGCCCGTACATGCCAGGCATCTCCAGGGATTACTCCCCAGGAAGGCCGCACACGACCCAACCTTTTGCATCGCCGCAGTGGAGGGGCCCAATCTTGGGGGCCCCGCACAGCCGCGAGGTTCTACAATATATTTTTTTAATGGCCAGGTCTGGACCGTATGCATAGAGAACCATATAGTAAACATTTAGTAACCCATAAGAAAAAATTTTGAAAGAAAAATGATGGAAAACATAACAAATAAAGTCTCTTGTTAGTGAGAGTGGCGGGCTAGTGTGCCCTAGTGTGGAAGATAAGATCATGCATGTGGCAAAGTCACTTAGCTGAGGCTGCTATATTCCAGTTGGTCGGCACCCTCCGTGGGGGTCGTCGGGGTTCTCCTTGCGCATCTCGGTCAGGTTCTGGAGGTAGGGCAATGTCCCACTCTGTAAGGATTCTTTTCCCCTCTTCCATGCTGGTAACGTGGCGATCCACGCCATTGCGTCTGACGATCAGTCGGGCCGGGAACACCCACCGGTATAAGATGTTGACGTCTCGTAAGGCTCTTGTGATGAGGGCAAATTCTTTTCTCTTCGACAATGTGGACACAGAGAGGTCTGTGAAGAGCTGGATTCCTGCAAATTTCTCCAGTAGGTCCTGAGTGCGTCCGGAGGCTTTCATAATGCTGTCTTTAGTAGTATAGTAGTGTAGTTTTGCTATTGTGTCCCTCGGGACTGATGCAGGTAGAGATCTCGGTTTTGGAAACCGGTGTATGTGGTCAATGAGGAAGTCCCGTTGCGTGAGGTCTGGGACTAGGTGTTGGAAGAGGCATGTGGCATAAGCCTGAAGATCCTGGGGTGAAACATCTTCCGGGATGCCGCGGAGGCGGATATTGCTGCGCCTGTCCCTATCCTCGGGGTCCGCCACTTTATCTGTTAGGCGGTCTAATTGTTCCTTCATTTCGGTGTAAGCATCTGCTAGAGTGTTGTGTGCAGATATGATTTCCTCGGTTTTGTCTTCAAGATGTGACGTCCTGTCACCTAGCACCTGAATGTCTGTTCTAATCTCCCGCGCCATTTTGGTTATATCTGCTTGTAGTGAGGCCTGCATGGCTTTTAGCATCTTGTGGACCGAAAGGTCTGTGGCTGGGGCTGCTGCCGGTTCAGAGACCGAGGTGAGGTCACTGTTGTCTGATTAGGCCGCCGGTGATTTTGACGCGTTGGCGCCATCTTGGGCCTGCGGACTTGGTGAGGAGAGCGCCTGGATTTGTAACAGGGTCTGCTTGTGTTTTGTTTTCTTGGCAGATTTTCGATGCCATGCTTGTAGTAAGGTCGTTGCAGGCTTCTGTGGGTGGTTTAGGGCAAGCAATGCTAAGATAATCACTGTGGAGGGATGGTTCACGGAGGAGCTAACAGCTCATGCGACCATCTAGTTGAGCCATCAGGCCACGCCCCTAATATAACATTTTTATTTGAATTATATTACAAATAAATCAAAATTGATCATTCAGTTTTATTTGCAATATAATAAAAATAAAAATATGTCATCATCAAAAGGATACAAATTGAAAAAAAAGGCTATAAATAAATAAAACTAAACAAAAAAAAAAGAGAGAATGACCCATTCTTTGAAAGAGGTGATCAACACTTTCCTATATTCCTTGGGCTTTAATGATGAATTGAAGAGTGAAAAAGAGCTATACATCCATTCCTTGCCAATTACATTGAGAGCAGGGTGACACGGGGACAGAGTGAAATAGGGGGCTGTGACTCCCACTGCAGACAAAGATATTAATCAATTTAATTAGTTGCTCAGTAAGTAGCACAGAAACCTTCAAACTGGAAAAATACATTAATATAAATATATTGCATGTCTGCTTCTAAATAAAACAAAGTTCACGGCTGGAAATAAAACAATTAATTAACATTGGTGCTGTTCACTGGTGGAAAGTTTCTGAACACATCTAGTCACCTTTTGGTAGAAACACTTTAAATGAAGACTGATGTTACTGTTTCGTGTGCAGTTCTGTGCTCGGAATGTTCCTGTTTTACATGATAGCTTTTTGTAATTTCTGTATACACACGTTGATAAAGGAACCTGTTGAGTCTCACTATAAAAGCATACGGTATAATTAAACTATTGAATCAACAAAAAAGAAATGCTAATCACTGGAGAGTTATACGCATTATGTTCTATAAAGCAGGAATCTCAAGGATGATTGATTAAAGGGACACTATAGTCACCAGAACAACTACAGCTTATTGTATTTGTTCCGGTGAGTAGAATCATTCCCTTCAGGCTTTTTGTAGTAAACACAGTCTTTTCAGAGAAAATGCAGTGTTTACATTACAACCTGGTAATAACTTCACTGGACACTCCTCAGATGGCTGTTAGAGGTGCTTCCTGGAGCAGTGCTGAACACTGAGCAGCACTGCCATGCAGTCTCTCCACCCACTGCATGCAGACACTGAACATTACTCATAGAGATGCATTTATTCAGGACTTTGTTTGGCTTGTGCTGGCTCTGCCTCTATGACATTCTCAGCCAATCTAATGGGGAAACATTGTGATTGGCTCAGACCACCACTTCCAATGATGTCAGCAGACAGCAGGCAGGTTATAGGCAGACAGGGGCAGAGCCAGCAGCTTCAGACTTGAATACAAGTACATTTTTTCTATATTTAGAGAGGCAAGGGGAACTGGGGGCTAGATGGTGGTTTTGGAGGTGGGGCGGTCTGTCTGCCCTGATCATTGGGCTGACAGCTCCTGTGCAGCCCTGTAATCCCGGCCGCCATGTGTGAGCTGTGCGGCCGCACAGAGCCCCATGGGAGCAGGGGGAGCCAGGCGGCCGGCACAGCTCACACATGGCCGGCTGGGATGAGAAAAATAAAAATAAATTTGCGGCGGGGGCGGGGCTTAGGTGCGGCGGGGGCGGAGCTAGCGTGCAGCAGGGGCGGGGCTTACTGTGCGGCGGCGGCCTGGCTGACTGCAGCATGGGAAGCAGGGAGTCCCTGCTTCCCCAACAACCAGCCTCCAGGAGCTCCAAGCAGGAGGTAAGAAGCAGGTCAGTGTGTCTGTGTGAGTGTGTGACTGTCTGTGTGTGACTGTCTGTGTGAGTGTGTGACTGTCTGTGTGAGTGTGTGACTGTCTGTGTGTGACTGTCTGTGTGAGTGTGTGACTGTCTATGTGAGTGTGTGACTGTCTGTGTGAGTGTGTGACTGTCTGTGTGTGACTGTCTGTGTGAGTGTGTGACTGTCTGTGTGAGTGTGTGACTGTCTGTGTGTGACTGTCTGTGTGAGTGTGTGACTGTCTATGTGAGTGTGTGACTGTCTATGTGTGTGTGTGACTGTCTGTGTGAGTGTGTGACTGTCTGTGTGTGCGTGACTGTCTGCCTGTGTGTGTGTGTGTGACTGTCTGTCTGTGTGTGTGAGTGTGTGGCTGTCTGCCTGTCTTTGTATGTGTGGGTGTTTGCCTCGGTGTCAATGACTGTCTGCCAGTGTGTGTGTGGCTGTCTGCCTGGGTGTCAGTGACTGTCTGCCTGTGTGTGTGGCTGTCTGCCTTGGTGTCAGTGACTGTCTGCCTCTGTGTGTGTGCGCGCGCATCTGCTAGTGAGGGAGCCTCTGTGTGTGTGTGTGCCTGCTAGTGAGTTTGTGTGTGTGTGCCTGCTAGTGAGTGAGCTTGTATGTGTGTCAGTGAGCTTGTCTGTAGGGATTGTGTGTGTGTGTGTTAGTGAGCTTGTCTGTAAGGAGCATGGGTGTGTCGGAGCCTGTCGGTGGTGAGCATGTGTGTACAGTGAGCTTGTCTGTAGTAAGCATGAGTGTGATCGTGAGCTTGTCTGTAGTGACCATATGTGTGTCAGTGAGCTTGTCTGTACTGAGCATGTGTGTGTCAGTGAGCTTCTCTGTAGTGAATCTGTGTGTTAGTGAGCTCTTCTGTAGTGAGCGTGTGTGTGTGTGACAGTGAGCTTGTCTATAGTAAGCTTGTGTGTATGTATCAGAGTTTGTCTGTACTAAAGTTGTGTGTGTACCAGTAACCTTGTCTGTGTGTGTCATTGTCTGTCAATGAGCCTATTTGTGTGCATCGGTAAGATTGTCTGTCTGTGTGTGAGTATGCTTTACTGTATAATTTAATTACCCTAAAAGAACTAATATTTTGAATTAGAAGAAGAAATGTATCAATAAAAAAAAAATATATACTGTTGCATCACCAGGGCTCCAGTATCCAGTATATATATAGGCAATTGAAATAGTTGGCTGCACTCTCGGATATCCTTAAAATGTAACTTTTATTGAAATATTTAAGAGAAGATCAACGTTTCAGTCCCTCTTGTGGACTTGCATCAGGATCATGACGAAAGTCCACAAGAGGGACTGAAACATTGATCTTCTCTTAAATATTTCAATAAAAGTTACATTTTCAGGAAATCCGAGAGTGCAGCCAACTATTTCAATTGCCTATATATATATATATATATATATATATATATACCCTACATAGCACAATGACTTATGGGGCTGGCATAGATTTTTTTCCAGGGCTGCTTCGTATCCCCAGTCCGGCCCTGACTATAGGGTCAGAAATACATGCTTGTGTGCCTTTACAGTAAACTGAGATAACTCAATACACTCCAGGAGATGACATCACATCAGTGTCTATGCAAGTGTCAACATTTCATTCAAGAAATATGAACAAATAGTCATGGTTATGGTACATAGGACCCAAAAAATGTTTCCTTACATTTTGCAAGTGATGGAGTTATTAATCATAGGCTGCTGTGGAGTTATTAATCATAGGATGCTGTGGAGTTGATATAAAGTCATACATCCACAATGGATGTGTTTAGATGTGCATTAATCCTGTACAGAGTAGATGACGGGTCTTGATATACGATTTGCATAGTATTTGTGGGTGTAGGGGACAGTCGACACACACATTTGTAAATGATCAGGCAGTTTTCATTTTATGCAGTTTTCTGACAATATATTTAATGTTTTATAATTGCTAGTTCCTATGGCTTCGTCAGTCATCTGAGCTAATTTGTTCTAATTTCCCCAAAGCTATATGAATGGTAATCATAGTAACTCCTTACAATGTCAAACGAAGAATGAGAACGTTTATAGTTGGAAAGGGAATATCGACACAAAAAAAAATCTTCCTGAATTGTTGAACAGACAGATAACCATCTGGAAAGGAAATGAATCAAACGCTGAAATTATGTTACGCATTGTTTTTAACACAGAAAGTCTTGTCACTGTAAACGGTTTGCCCTGTAATGATCCTTATTGATATATAGTGTGATAAAATAAAATGTTTTCAAAAGTGAAAAGATAGGACACTCAAAGCTAATTTCCCACCTGGTTACATTATTGCAACATTGGCACAAAATGATCACGTTCAGGTTAGATCCAAACTTCTAGAATTGGGTTTAATATTTTATTCGATGTTGTATTTGTAACTTTCAAAGGGTTTCCACAGTATTATTCACATGGATAATTGTATCAAAATGTATTCTTAGTAATATCGTAAAACCCATGGAAAACTATACTAAGACCTGGTTCGATGATCAGTGTTAAAGTTTGAGTATTGCTGGCCTTTCCTTATACAAACTCTCCAGTTGGCGAAATATGTGGATTGCTTTGTAAGAACAACCCATTTTGTCTTCTATTACAACATTTGACCTAGAATTTCATTGGGTAATTTCAGACGATACATTTTCTTAATCTACGACTATTCTTGCATATATTTGTTGAATATTGTCCTTCGACTAATTTACAGCTATTGATACATAGTAACATCCTCTGCACAGAGATCAAGATTTACTACAGAACAGCGGTGGACTAAGCACTCGGCAAACTGCTCTTGGAGTCCTGCCTGTTTTCTTTGCATGGTAGACATTAAGGAACTGGCTCAACTAGGGAGTTCAAAGAGCTCCCAGCCTGCCTGATAACAGTATAGAAGCCTTGTAGCCTTCCATGGGCCCCTTTTGTTAAAGCTCCTTACCTCCTTTTGCGGCCATTCTAACTGCCCTTTCAGTCTGTCGGGGAAATGACCAATAATAGGAATCTAACTGAGAAGTTATTTCTCAGCCAGGGAATGCTGATTTAAAATAGAAATCAATCAGCACTTTTATAAACTTCAATGAAGATGAGATGCTCCTGACACATAAAGTATTTCTGAAAGTATAGGTGCTTCATGTGTGTCGACTATTCCTTTGAACATACACAGTGCTGCAATTCACAAATTTACCCGATTCACAATTCACATATACACTGCTACAATTCACAAATATACCCCTTGTACAAATACACTGCTACAATTCACAAATATACCCCCTTATACATACATACTGCCACAATTCACAAATATACCCCTTATACATACACACTGCTACAATTATGAATTTTTCTCTGTCCTGATTTTTTTAGGTGTATCTTATATTTCATATTTGCATTTTGAGGACCTTTGAGGAACCCTCTTGTTATTACCTGATTTATAAGGGAAGTAATTACCTTTATTGTAATTTTTTATGCTGCACCTGGGTGGTCTATATTTTTATATATATATTCCCTTATACATACACACTGCTACAATTCACAAATATACCCCTTATACATACATACTGCCACAATTCACAAATATACCCCCTTATACATACACAGTGCTACAATTCACAAACATACCCCCTTATACATACATACTGCCACAATTCACAAATATACCCCCTTATACATACATACTGCTACAATTCACAAATATACCCCCTTATACATACATACTGCCACAATTCACAAATATACCCCCTTATACATACACACTGCTACAATTCACAAATATACCCCCTTATACATACATACTGCCACAATTCACAAATATACCCCTTATACATACACACTGCTACAATTCACAAATATACCCCCTTATACATACATACTGCCACAATTCACAAATATACCCCTTGTACATATACACTGCTACAATTCACAAATATACCCCTTGTACATATACACTGCTACAATTCACAAATATACCCCCTTATACATACTACTGCCACAATTCACAAATATACCCCCTTATACATACACACTGCTACAATTCACAAATATACCCCCTTATACATACATACTGCCACAATTCACAAATATACCCCTTATACATACACACTGCTACAATTCACAAATATACCCCCTTATACATACATACTGCCACAATTCACAAATATACCCCTTGTACATATACACTGCTACAATTCACAAATATACCCCTTGTACATATACACTGCTACAATTCACAAATATACCCCTTGTACATATACACTGCTACAATTCACAAATATACCCCCTTATACATACATACTGCCACAATTCACAAACATACCCCCTTATACATATATACTGCCACAATTCACAAATATACCCCTTGTACATATACACTGCTACAATTCACAAATATACCCCTTGTACATATACACTGCTACAATTCACAAATATACCCCTTGTACATATACACTGCTACAATTCACAAATATACCCCCTTGTACATATACACTGCTACAATTCACAAATATACCCCCTTATACATACACACTGCTACAATTCACAAATATACCCCCTTATACATACATACTGCCACAATTCACAAACATACCCCCTTATACATACTGTACATACTGACTGCCTACATAAGATATCCATGCCAAAACACACAATAATACAAACATCTATTCAAATACTAGCATGTATATTGGGTTTCGGTGGAGCAGGGCCCAGTTTTGTCCAGGAGTCTAGACTCCTGTCAGTCCTTCCCCGCTGCAGTGTATTTAGATACCAGGGGATCATCAACACATGTCAGGGCTGTTACTGTTCTATGGCTTCTTTTTGAAGCCTAACTCCAATGGACCACCCTGCATTTCAGCAAACAGCCAGTGTCCAGTGATGATTTTTCCAGAAGTGTTTTCTTTTACTGATTGAGAAATGCTGAATGTGATGGACACATGTCTCTATTCAGCCTGTGTAGCCGTAATTCTGGGAAGTTTGCTGTTTGTAAAATGGAATCACCTTACCTGTCCAGATAGCATGGGTGACTCCAGATATGAAGTCAAACCATTCTAAAATGGTGGGGGTTGTTGTTGATGTTCCTGGCACAGCACGCTGTAATGGATATGACTTTTGGAGTGCTCCTTTGACACTATCAAATAATTATATTTGTCGTAATTTACAACAAAATATTGTGCGGTCATTGGTTTTCTAAAATGATGTATTTATAATGAGTCAAATTAAAATATAGTGGAATCTCGTGATGCTCTACTAAATGTGGTAGAATGCTCTATTCTTAATACAAAATGCACCTGTGATAATTGTTGATTATATTTCTTACCTGTTCTGTGTTTAATTTATATATGTTGTGTATTAATATTATTTTGTAATTGTAATATTATCTTGTGCCCACTTGTAACAATGGAATGTGTGTGGACCTAGGACAAATGAGAGCAATCTCAAAGTATACTTCCTGATCAAATATTTTATCAATAAATAAATCAATAAAATACTCTTTTCTTTGTATTTGAAAGTTTATATAGATTCTGTTAGAGTGAATAGTGCATGTATGTATATATGTATGTGTGTATATAAGTATGAAGGTGAGTGTGTGTATTGGCGTATGCTTGCATACATTGTTTAACCCCTTAAGGACCAAACTTCTGGAATAAAAGGGAATCATGACATGTCACACATGTCATGTGTCCTTAAGGGGTTAAATACATGTATGCAGGAGAAGTGTACATATATGCAGCTGTATATGGTGAGCACACATGTATACAGTTGCAAGTGGCTTAATGTGTATATGCATGCTGTTTAACGTTGAGTGTGTGATAGGGGGCATCTATTCACATGTAAAGGCAAGCTGGTCAATGCATGTATATGTAAGAGTCAGCCTGCTGATGGACGAATGTATTTATCTGTCAGTTTTGATCGGTAAATGTGCTATTTGGAAATATGTCTTATCATGCATCTCTGATTTGGACAAATAATATTTTTCCCAGTTTTATTTTCTTTATGGCAAAATTGTTTCTAAAATTGTTTTATTATGAAATGTAATTTCTCAGCCATCTTTAAGTATTTACATATGTACTAAATGCCAGATTGAGGATGATTAATGCTCTTCGCATTGACTGCACATGTCTAAACACGGCTGTGTGGGTAATGAGAGAAGGAGTGAGAGAAATCATTTTAACTCGCACCACTTAGTGGACGGTTTGGGGCAATTGATCTCTTGACCTTAATCCCAGAAAACTGTCACATTTCTTCGGAGTTCATTGTACGTCTGAACAATGTGAACTTAAATACTGCAGAAACAAGCCTTAAAAGCTCCTAGCATGTGAGGTCAAACCCTGGTCACCACAGCTACATTTTAAATCTTTAGATCACAGGTCAGATAGATTAATGGTGGCAGACACATTTCGAGTGGTTTCAGAAGACCTTGCCATGTGGTAACTGCTGACTGTGTTTGATGCAATAAAAATGCAACTTTTAGTCCATCACAGTAGATTTCATTTCTATTACACAGGAATGTTTGCCTTCTTCTGGATCAAGAGCATAAGCTGGAATGTTGGGCGGCTGAACTTGATGGACTTGAGTCTTGTTTTCAGCTTAAATGACTATGTTATTATGTTCTCTTCATAAAGTAACCATCTGTGTGACCCCTGACTGCCAATTACAATACATAAACTTAGCATTTATTATTATCTGCTTTTATAGAACCCGAATGGGTTCCGTAGCTCGAGGTAAATTAGGGTTGTGTAAGACTTATTTTGGCAGAACTGATACAGTATGTTTTGAAGACACTGCTTCCAAAATTACCACCTAATGTGAAATGTAGAAGATTATATAAAATGTGCAGAAGTCTAATAGCAATTCTTTAGCAAAGACAGGAGAATGGTATAAATTATTATTTTAGCTTTTATATAGCACCAATGATACTCTACAATTATATAAAGGGGATATCTGGAGTTGAAGAAGACTTTGCTAAAACAAGATTTCAATCTATGAGGATTTGAGGTTGGGCGGGTATATATCGTTAGGTGTTTTCCCCAGGAACGCCTGGTCAAAGGTGGTGATGTTACCACTGCTCTAATCAGAGCCATTATTACCAAGTTATGAGAGTTGAGAATAGAGGAGTGATTTGGAATGTAGGAGAACTGTAGAATTTAGAGAGCTGATATGAGAGATATACAAAGGTATGATAGTGGATTAAATTATGCATAAGTAAAGTTGAGTTGTAGAGATCAGTAATCAACATAGTTTTCAAAGAATGTAACCTGGGGGCACACAATTGAGCAGCAGTATTCTTAAGTAATTGATTACTTTGATACTGTGGTCAGTTGTTTAATTGGGCTTTTTTATATTGCTGGCTCTCCATTGAAGAACTGCGTTAGTTAGTGACGTTTAAGGATTTTTACTCACAGAACATTTTGCTGGACTTCATGACAAGAATTTTAGTGGTCAGTACCCAGTCTGCCACTTTTTTTGCCCATTCTCATATTGCAAATATGTTGAGGATTGATGTATTTTATATAGTCTAAAGTAACATGTTCTGCAGATCACTATATATAACAGTATAGCTTATATATAACCATTACCCTCTACCCCCTCCCGGTCTGCTATGTAGATTCTTTAAATACACTAATCATCTTTGGTTCCCACTTTGACCTGAGACAGGAAAATGGAGGAACTCATGAAAATAGGTTAACCATTCAATGGTGTAAATTTTAGAGAAGTGTTAAGTTATCGGAAAAAGGGAGTGTAATAAAAACATAGCTAAAACAATTCAAAATAAAACAAGGGTTGATCAGTGTGACTCTGCCATCCTTTTAGTGATTTTTAGTAATTTAATATTTAAAGGGTCCTGGACACAGTAGGCGTGGGTGTAATTTCTCCAATGATGAACGAACCATCATTCAGTTACATTGTGTTTTACTAATATTGACCACATTTCAGTGTTATGAGTGTGAAACTTATCAGATGAAAATAAACATCACATTGAAATCACATTCATGCCCAGTTTAATAAACTGTTTATGATATCCATCCATTAATGGATACAGGGATGATTGGACTAAAAGATAGACAGATAGACCGATGGGCGCATAAAATGGAGGGTAGGATCTTTCCTTTGTTTTCAGGTTTTGTCAATATTTAGATAGCTTGGACAGAGAGAACACATTGTAACTAGCCCTCGATATCACAGGCATATTAATTCCTCCTAATGGTATGCTCTTCTCAACCTCTGCCTTAGTTTGCAGAATAATAAGGCTATCCTTTGTTGGTATAAAAGAGACAATGCTAAAATAGACACATTCTGTAGGTGTCTTGCCATGTGAGAAGACAGGATTAAAAAATGGAAGAAAAAAAAATAACTTTTAAAGTTTCATTGTTTAGCAGTTTAGTGGACATGTCTTCAGCCGCAAGGCCCTCCCTAATTAGGAAAAGGCTCTTATGCTATAAACCTATATTCAGCAAGGTTTGTGGAATAAGTAGTATGTCCTCAGCACAGCTAAACTCATCACACAGGATGTGTGAAACTTATCTCTGAAAATCGATAGCAGCCATACTGTTTGAAAGTTGTGATGGTGTTTACGGTGACCGGTTAATGGAGTTATTTGTCCTTTTACATTCCTACTGTCCCACCCCAACCCATGGGTCGAATTACGGCATGAACGGTGTGTGCCTGGTAAGGTGGCATCATGTTATAGATTGTAGATGTAGAGTTACTGATAGGATTAAAAACTCACAGGTATACCCCATCTCGATCACTTTGCTCTACAAATGACCATTGGTTGACAACTGTTTGTATCTGAATTTATTCTTTATTTTCATTTATTCTCATCTACAGTACTTCTCAAAGGCAGCACTATTCCGATGCAATGCCAAACCCAACCCTATCGGACTTCTTCTTATTTCTAATGTTTTAAAAAGAACGTTTCTCTTTAGGAAAATGTTATCATCTTTTTGGGGGAATTTCTAACTTGTCCGTCCCATCTCATCTCAAGACTAGAGCTGTCTGTTTCACTCACTCCCCTTTACACCCTATAGCTCTACCACGCACCTCTTTTTACTCCACAACTATCAACGCCGATGAAGCAACAGACAGCATCATAGTTAAATTAAGAGAAGTAACAATTTTTATCTTTCGTTCTTTGCTCTGGTTAGAATCTTGTTTTCTTTATGCTATGGCTAATTAGTGTTACGCATGTGTCACCATGTTACATCTTTAATAGGTAACATGAAAAAGGCATATCTCAGCTGTTTATTTTTATATCAAGCCAGCTCACAGTAAAGTTGTATTTCCCGCTGCCCCTTTACCGGGGCTGTAAACAGTAATCACATCTGTACGATGGAATTTGTAGGGTCATTAGCGTGAGGTGTGTACATTATTCCCTTAAGCGCCAGGCAGCACGATGTGTGCTCTTTATAAATAAAGAATATTATATAAATAACTAAACAACAGCTTTGTCCATTTTGTGTTGTTAATGAATGAAGCCAAGATTAATATTGCAAATGTTCTGATTTACTTGATTGAGGCTAAATTGACAGCAAAGTTGGTACATTGTGTAATTTGATTACAATTAAAGTTTCTGTTTATTTATTTTATTCTCTCTCTATTTCTCTCTCGGTGTCTATGTTTCTGCATCTTATATTTTCTTTATATCTGAATTTGACTATCTCCCACTCACTCTCTCTCTATCTCTGTCTTGCTGTCTATCACTTTGTTTGTCTACCTTTAAAGTAGTTTTGTCTTTGTGAAAAAAGAACCCCTTGAAATTAGGGGGTCCTAAGTTGGAGCTCGGTATAAGGATACAGTTGAGTATCCTTATGCACCACAACTTCTATTTTCAACAATCTACACCTCCAACTGAGCTGCATCACAGGAGATGTCTACATTAGTACATTCAGCTCTGGCGGGACATTATTACCTTACTAGGGACAAAGCCAAAGACAAAACTGTAGAAAGTAAAAAAAAAGTATAAAAGAGTACAAGACAGGAGTCCAGATAAACATTATGGATTCACGAATTGACTTTAAAAGCCTACAAGCCGAGCTTCAGAAAAGGGATTAACCCTCAAAGTAAATGCAAATTTGGAAAAAGAACCCCTTGAATTTAGGGTGCTCAGCCAGTATAGAATGGGAAGGGAGCCCTACCTTTATTGGTTCTAGGGAATAGGGAAACAATGACCAAAAATGAGGGGAAAAGGCTGGGGTTGTGCTACGGGTATATGTCATCGACACTGGGTGCCAGGGGGCTAGATAGGAGCACATTGTCCAAACTAAAAGAAGCCTCCAGTTAGCACTCCGGTGTCTCACATCCCTCAAAACACCTACAAACACCCACAGAGTGAAGGCAGAAAGTACTAAAGCAGTAACAGGGGAGATAGAGGTATGAGGATCCTAATAATAAGTATCCATAGGGCCGCCTGTATTCCAGACAATCTCCCCCTAAACATACCTCAGCACCGTGAATAATCCACTAGTACCTACCTAAACCATTCTTTCCCTACCTAGGTCAAAACTAAATCAAGTGCGCACTATGACTTGCACAGCCTTCCTAAACACTTCCTGTTAAGAGTCATCTAATGTTTACACTTATTTTATTGTAAATTCTGTTTAATTTAGAATTTCTTATCTCCTGCTCTGTTAATATGCAGAAGCCTCCTGCATATTATTAGAGTTCAATTTATAGAGCAGGAGATGAAAAAAACTTTTAAAGTTTGTTATACCTGATTAAAAATGAAACTGTTTTGTTTTCATGCAGGCTGTGTCAGTCACAGCCAGGAGAGGTGTGGCTAGGGCTGAATAAACAGAAGCAAAAGTGATTTGCTCCTAAATGGCAGAGAATTTAGCAGTGAAACTTCTGATTCATAATCTATACACCAAAACTACTACATTAAGCTAATATTGTTTCAGTGACTATAGTGTCCCTTTAATTATACATTTTTTATGATGTGTAATTGTGTATTGATTTTTTTGTGAAAATGTTACTTTCTTTTATCTGGCCGGAGCTCTATGTTGGGTCAGAGTCTACTGTTATCTGAACCAAACTGCTGCTCGACCTACATAGCCTCTGCTGCAGGTTAACAATTCTTTAATTCTATGGATTAAGTATATGTTAAAGGGACACTCCAGGCACCGAGGTCACTTCTGCCCATTGGAGTGGTCTTGGTGCCAACTGCCACCACCCTTAATCCTGCAAGTGTAATTATTGCAGTTCTTATAAACTGCAATAATTACCTTGCAGGGTTAGGTCCTCCTCTAGTAGCTGTCTATCAGACAGCCACTAGAGGGACTTCCGTGTTCTTAGAACATGAAAATGTTTTAAATGACGCTGGACATCCTCACGATATGTGAGGACCTCCAGCATCGCTGAAATCCCCATAGGAAAGCATTGAGAAATGCTTACCTATGGGGTGGTCTAATGCGCTGGCTGATGTTGGCGGATAAGGAGAGTAGGCGAAGACTGACCCAGCGCCGAGGGACATCGGTGCAGGACTCAGGTAAGTCACTGCAGGGGTTTAAACCACTTTAGCAACATGGGATGGGGGGTGGGAGGTAGAAGGGCACTGGATAGTCCCTTTAAAATAGTTTTGTATCCCAAATATGTTGATCTATAGAATTTTGGTATTAAACAAAGCAGGATGACTCATGGTATCAGATGTTGGGAACATGTGATTAAATAGGTGGCAGGGCCTAATTCCAATAGTCTACCCAAAAGTTGATTATACACATATTTTTTGTATTATGCTATAATTCTAACGGTCTTACATACTTATTATGCCTCCAAAATATTCCTTTCAGTTCCTTTCCTTTACAACATTAGCTAATAAACACAAGGCTATCACAAAGGATACGTACAGTGAAACATCCCCAACTGAATATGGTTTTATACCCTTACAGTACACTACTCTCGTTGGTTCTCATATTTCATCACAGTCTTCAGGTCTTGGTTGCATTTTCCTTGATTATTTATCTTTGTAATAAATCAAAGTTTACTGCAGTTATACCTTTGCTTAGTAAGCAATTGCCATTGAAAAGAGTTCTTTTTTATAGTGAATTTACAAGAACATACATAAAATAGCGTGCTGTGCCACTCGATTCCTGGTTTATGATGATAAACTGCTCGTACCAAGTAGGCCCAGATATGAAGTGGAGATTGCTGTTCTGCAGCTCAGATCTGTTAGCACACTGATCCTTATATGACCTCTTCCTTTGTCTTCTGCCTGTGTTCTGCTGGTCTCAACTGGCCTGAAACATGTATCCTTTCTCATTCAGACATTCCCCCGACATTCCAAACATGACATTTTCTATCACATGCAAATAATAAAGATATGATTATCAAACAAGGAAGTTGCTGGCATACCAGGCTCATTTATCATGATGATGTTCAAGAATGCAAGAGGAAAAAAAAGCTGAAATAATTGGCTGTCGTTAGACTCAACAGCTTGCTGTGGAAGTTATAAAGGAAATTAATTCTCAGATTAAGGGAAAAAATGACTTAGAACCACCTCTATAAAGCACTGTCATTTTTATTTTATTTTTTTACTCATAATATTTTTCTCTATTTTTATAAATAATCTTTAAAGTAATCGTGATTCCTGTAACAACGTACAGCATGTGTTCTGATAGAGTGTCCGGAAATATATTATTTTGGAGTGAAAGAAAATGAAGCCGTTGGATAATATTTGACATATCATGTCAAATGCAGGAGAACTGATCTTTGGAATTATCGGATTTATTTTACCCTCATCTGGATTTTTCTACGAAAGGTATTAACATCTATTAATCAAATAAAAGGCCACCTAATGACGGCATAGATCCTAATTAGAGTCTGCACACTGGAATATTCGGGAAATATTTTTTTTATTTATTTACAAAACACAAATGAACAAGACTGATTTCTGAACATACATTGATGGGTAAAATTTGACAAGTGTACTTCGCCCACAGAGGTTATTGGAAGTTCTTTCATTATTTTTTTTCTGATATTATTATTTTTATTATTATTTATATAGCGCCATCAGATTCTGTAGCGCTGTACAATGGGATATCAACAGTTGTTTAACTGAACTCTCCTGTCTGTTGTTGTGCCACAAATAAGGGTATATTTAATTACTTATGCATGTTACTATTGTTGCCATTGATGTTAATATTGTGTGCAATATTTTGAAGTCCCGTTTGCTGCTTTTTTCAATTAATAAAATTCTCCACGTCTTCAATCATTAGCATTAATCAGACTTACTCTGCTTTGAAATTCTAGCAACGCATTTTGCAAAACAGCTGTAAGATTAGATAAGAGAGCTTTGTGAATGCAAAGTCTCACTTTTTAAGTAAGGCGTGTTTTATTAGGTTAGATTTTCTTGTAAACAATTCCATGGGTAGTAGATATCGTTTGCAGATATTTTTAGATATCCCACATTATCAAACACATCCACCAACCATTCATTTCAATAATAAATGATTGCTAATGATGTAATCTGTTTTTATTTATTGCGTTATTAAATAAATGTATCTGTTACAGAGCATCAATAATTGATGATGTGATAAGTTACCGTGTAACCTAGGAGATATAGAACACAGATGGTCCATTATGGGGAGATGATAAAAATGGAATGATGGAGGGATTTTTACTAATCTTCTGAGCAGCAGCAACTGTGTCTTGTAGGTTTAAACAGGGCCAATCCTCCTACATGTACAAGCATGTGGCATGAATGATGCACAGCTGTGACCTGTGTGTTCAACTAGGGCGACGGGCTCAAGGTCTGCACACCCTGACCCATCACCTGCAGGCATAGAACAAAATTAAGTTAGCACAAAGGGTTTATGTAAACCATACATCTGTACCAGATTAGCCTGCATTTTATTTTAAATATGGGGGTTGGATTATAGAGGGGAGGTTATTTTTATCGAGCATAGCCAGTGGGTGGAGGATCCATGGCCAAACAGCTAGCTGTTGGGTGGTGTTAGACACCTCGGATCAGAGCATGTCCAACACTTAGTTCTTTTATATTAGTTGAGAATGGCTCATATTAGAATTTGGAAGTTTGGGGGGTCACTGTATTTAAAGTATATTGTATATAAATTGAGGGAGTGCAGATTTTATATGCAGCTAAGCGCAGTGTTTACTGCTGTCACTGGTTTGCAGGACAACAATTCAGATGACGTGCGTTTTTTAAACTGCACCTTACTTATCTATCTGGTAAAACAGCATTTAACTTCGAGCACTGTGTGTTTGGTTACTCTGATTCCTTGACAAAACAGGAGTTAAATCATGATATTGGGCATCACACCTTCCTTTATTATGCTATGGCGGTTAGCATGTGTGCAAGTGGCTCGGGGGCACCGTCTAATCATTATTATTACTGACCTATCTCATCTCACCATGGACTGATGATTTATGTATCTAATGCATAGTGTACTTAACTGTCATTCCTTGCACACCCCATGAAAGAAGAGGAGAGACTGTGTAGATGTCTTTAAATCAGGACCAAGTTCATTTCTGATTTTATATAAACAGTATGTATTTGGCAATACAGATCAACTCCCCCCTCCCTTCCCCCCAACTGGTTTTGCACCCCTACCTGTCACAGGTGCTTCACGCAAGGGCCCTATTTCACTTTGACCTACAGAGAGTCCCAGGAGGAAGAATTTTCTAAGTAAGTGGATTAATCTCATAAGAGCAGGCATTAGGCTGCTAGAGTAGGACCTGCCAAGAATGGGGAACATTGGCGTTGTGGCAGGCTTATGCAATTTATGATCATATACTGTAGATTATTGATGCTCTGTAACAGATACATTTATTTAATAATGCAATTAATAAATACAGATTACATCATTGGCAACCTATTGTTATTGAAATGAAGGGTTCATGGATGGGTTTGACAATGTAGGATATCTAAAAATATCTACAAACAATTTCTACACATTATTTATGCCTAGGTTAGGTGTTTTCAAAAAACTTATTTGTGAGCTTTCTTTGAAATCACTGTTTAGCGAGTGAGCTGGATTTTGTATGTTGTCTATGTTGGCGCAAGCAGCACTTTTATAATGTATGCATGTTCAGGTGAGTGCAGCTCCTTGGTTTTATATATATCACAGAACATGCACTGCTTGAAATTTAAGTCACAATAGAAGGACTGTGGTTATCCAATTGGTAATAGAATCTATTTTTCCTCCACCCTCATTATTCCCACAGTCAGACTTTTGAACATTGAAACACAAATATAGAATTTTCGTTCTGCAACAAAGCTGCCACTTTTTGCTACATCAACTTGTACTTTTTAACACTTTCTATTTTTAAAGCAGGTAACAATTAAGTAATTTCTGGATAAATAGAGGATGAATTGCTCTCATTTATGAGTCTGTTTATTTTATAGGTAGTCATTTACTGTTGTTGATGGTTATAAATAGTCCTTCATTTATCTTCATGTTTGATTTCTAACACAGGGATTTCTAGGGTTCTACATGTAACGGAGAGAATGCACGTGTTACTATTTCAAACAACACGAGAACGTGTCGTAATTGCTCAGATATTTACATAGTTGTAAAAATAAAAGCTCAGGTCGATTTAACGATATCCCATAAGTCTGGAAAAGTAATGAGGCCGGCTCTTTTTTTTTTCTTTCTTAACTGCATTTTGCTTATGTGTGTTATTCGGGGCTGCGGGATTCTTGCTTCCAATGAATGTACTGCAGTAATTACAATTAATAGCCATGCCACCCACCAGCAGAAAAAGGCAGGAGCTTCGATGAATCAGCTCTACTAGCGAAGACGTTCCTTGTGAGTGCAAATGACACCTTGGTTTTCATTTGAATGGAAGTATTGTCTTCTGTAGCCATTCTACTCTTTGGAAATCACTTCTTTGTAGACAAATCTCAAAAAGTTAGCAGTCAGCAATACAAAAAATTGCTGACATGATCAGAGGTGCCCAGAGGACAAGAGTTTCTCAAACTGGTGCGCTACTCGATGACTTATTACGTTGACTAAAAGGAAATCCATTCTAACTGTTCCCTTAACTCTTTACTGGCCGGTGGAGATGCCAGGACATGTTCTGGGATTAAAAATGATCCCTTAAACAGCTGTTTCCTTCACGTTCCTTTTGTCTGAAGTGATAAAACACGCCTGGGATTTAACTCTAATTCGTAGAGGCAGTGATTAAATCTTTTAATGGTTTTCAATAAGTGTATTGTTTTAAATTTGCAAAAATAAATAGGACTATCATGCAAATCCTTTAATACTGTAGTTTAGCCAAGACAACAGGGCACAATGCTCTAGAACCATTTTTTTCTAAAATTCCACTGTAAACAAAATCCCTTTCTGACACATTTCAGATCTCCCAGCGAGTAGGAATAGCAAAGCTGGGAGCAATTACCATCCACTTCTAATTTCTTTCTATACTAATAGCCAAATGAGTTATACAGTTGAGATATTTTGCTTATGGCAATTTAAAGGGAAATTGTAACTTCTCAGATTTTTTTTAAATTTTATATTTACTTATCCCCCAAATGTAACAAATATATGTTCATGAGGTGTGAAAAATACCATTTTAAGTAGAAATATACACTTTGTTATCTTGCAAATGGGCACCTCCATCTTAGCTCACTGTCAGTCTTTGTTATTATACAGATTAAAGGGACACTATACTCACCCAGACCACTTCAGCTTATTATCACTATTAACACTATAGTGCCAGGAAAACGAGATTGTTTTCCTGGCACTATAGTGGTCCTTTAATGTAGTTGTTCTTGTGTCTATAGCCTGTTCCTGCAGGCTTTTCAATGTATATGCTACCTTTTCATGGAAAAGGCAGCATAGTAACACCTCTAGTGGTAGTGACTCAGACGGCCACTAGAGGTACTTCCTACTTTAGTGCTGCAGTGTGCAGCACTGGCATTCAGGACACAGAGTTTTCCCCATGGAGATGCCTTGATTCAATGCATCTCTAAGAGGAGATGCTCTTTGGCTCTGCATTGCGTCTTACTGTACCTTCGCAATGGCCTCCTGATGCTTTCCTATGGGACAGCATTGGGTTGGCTGAAATAATCAAGACTTATGAACCCAGCCATGGAGTTGTGGCCAGGTAGGAATAAAAGATGGCGTTGGAGAAAAGGTGAGTAAAATTACCTTTTTACATAGACTGCATGAAAACAAAATGGTTTCTTTTTCAATCAGATGTAACTTACTTTAAAAGTTATTATCTCCTGCTCTTTAACTTGAACTTTAATCACACACGAGATGCTCCTGCAGGGTCTAACAAACTATTAAAGGGAATCCCCAGTGCCAGGAAAACAATCCATTTTCCTAGCACTGCAGGTCCCCTATCCCCCCATCCCAGGTTGCTGAAGGGGTTTAAACCCCTTCAGTTACTGACCAGAGTTCAGCGCTGATGTCGCTCGGCGCTGGTCCAGGGTCCGCTCCCACTCCTCCCCCGCCGACGTCATCTGGCGAGGGAGACGATTGCACATGCGCAGCTGCTGGCGGGGTGAGACCTAATGCGCATTCGCATTAGACCTCCCCATAGGAAAGCAATGAAAAATGCTTTCAATGCTTCCCTATGGGGATTTTAGTGACACTGGAGGTCCTCACATACCGTGAGGACGTCCAGCGACGCTATAGCACAGAAAATCTGTGCTAGAAACCCGGAAGTGCCCTCTAGTGGCTGTCTAGTAGCCACTAGAGGAGGAGTTAACCCTGCAAGGTAAATATTGCAGTTTATGAAAACTGCAATATTTACAGTTGCAGGGTTAAGGGAAGTGGGAGTTGGCACCCAGACCACTCCAATGGGCAGAAGTGGTCTGGGTGCCTGGAGTGTCCCTTTAACCATGCAGGAGATAAGAAATTCCAAATTAAACAGAATTTACAATAAAAGAAGTGTAAACATTAGATGACTCTTTACAGGAAGTGTTTGGGAAGGCTGTGTAAGTCACATGCAGGGAGGTGTGACTAGGGCTGCATAATCAAAGTGATCTGACTCCTAAATGGCAGAGAATTGAGCAGTGAGACTGCAGTGGCATGATCTATACACCAAAACTGCTTCATTAAGCTAAAGTTGTTTTGGTGACTATAGTGTCCATTTAAAGTCTTTATATGTATTAAAAAAATAAATACATGTGTATGCATAAATATAGACTATGCAAACACATATAAAAAAAGTGTTCGAAAAATGTATCAATATATTTTTCAGTAACTACTTTGTTGTAACAAGTGCTAATTTACCCCTTTGTCCTTTTATTTTGTAGAACGAGAGTCACAGCCTACTGCCACACAACATTAATTGTCACCTGCAAACTACTAGTGAAGGAATTCACTGGTAAATGAATAGCAGTTGCCCCAGGGGGCATCAATTAGAGAATTGTTATTCAAATGCAAGAGTTACAAAACGTATCTGTGATCACAGAATGAAGCCCTTGATCTGTAACCATTCTAAATGGGTGTTCAGCCTCTCCACTTACCCATCTGACTCTGTGCAAGTCTAGCTAAATTCTTTGTATCCCATTCCTCTGTAGTACCCTGGAGAACATCTCAGCAACAATAACCTGATAAAATGCATGTAATACAGATTGTGTATACCAGTGGTGTACACACAACCCATGGGGCCCCTGTGCGAAAACTGATTTGTGCCCCCCCACGCGCGCTTACTCTGCGCGGGCTGGGGCCGCAACACATGGCGGCGGGCACCTAGTTGCAGGGGTCACAGGGCTGCGACCCCTGCGACCGTGGTATGTACGCCAGTGCATGCAGATACACACACACTTAAAGGACCACTACAGACACCCAGATCACATCAGCTCAATGAAGTGGTCTGGGTGTCAGGTCCCTCTAGTTTTAACCCTGCAGCTGAAAACATAGTAGTTTCAGAGAAACTGCTATGTTTCACTGAGGGTTAATCCAGCCTCTAGTGGCTGTCTCATTGACAGCCGCTAGAGGAGCTTCTGCGATTCTCACTGTGAAAAATCAGTGAGAAGACGCTGAACGTCCATAGGAAAGCATTGAGTAATGGATCATGGGCGGAGGGATCCCCAGCGCCAAGGGAGTCCGGCACTGGAGAAAGGTAAGTGCTTAAGACACACACACACACTCTCATGAACAGACGCATACACACTAGCTAACAGACACACACATTTACTGACAGACACACACTCAGTGACAGACATACATACACACTGACTGACAGACAGACACACACTCACTCACTTACAAAACACACACTCACTAACAGACGCACACAAACTAACACACTCAGTAACAGACACACACAGTAACACACTCACTGACACACTCTAACACTAACACACACACTCTAACACACCCTCTAACACACACACACACTAACATACACACACACTCTAACACTAACACACCCACACTCTAACACATACACACACACTAACATACACTCTCTAAAACACACACACTAACACACACACACTCTAACACACGCACACACACTAACACACACTAACACACACACACTTTAACACTAACACACACACACTAACACACACTAACACACACACACACTCTAACACTAACACACACACTAACACACGCACACACTAACACGCACACACTCTAACACACTAACACACACATACACACACACACTAACACACTAACACACACACACACACTAACACACACTAACACTAACACACACACTAACACACACTCACACTAACACACACATACTCACACACACTTTAAAAAAAAAAAATCCCTCCAGCCTCCTTATCTTTGGGAGTGCTGAGGGGATTCCCTGGGGTCCACTGGTGTCACCCGGCTGGCAAGCTGGCGGGCGCGCAAGGGAGCACTCTCCCCTGTGTGCTTCCTCTTCAGCTCCCTCGCGCGCCGCGTACTGATGCCGGAACCGGAAGATGATGTCATCTTCCGGCTCCAGTTTCAGTGCGGTGTGCAAGCCGGGTGACACCAGGGCAAGCCTCGGGGGGCCCTGAGGTGGTCGGCTCCTGGGCCCCCCAGGAGAAGAGGCTGGCCACAGTGGGTACCCTGGTATGTACGCCAGTGATTTAGACTGGCAGGATCAATGAAATGTATACAATTAGAGAGTACTTGGCATTAGGCTTGTTTACTCAATTTCAAATGAACTTTGATTTGTTCGAATTTCGTAACTAGGAATCTCCATATGGACGTATAACTGAACAAGCAACTCCCGCTATGGACGAGCCTGTTTGCTTGATTCGTGATTGGGAGTTGCGCCCTTGGTGCCAAAAATAGAGATAATTGATGACTAGGGGACGACAGTCACTAAACATTAATTTTATTCAAGAAGTGACCAAAAGAGTGAAAAAAGGAAGATCAGTAAAATAACGATACCGACTCTTTACTGTTCTTTATGTTTATTCTCTTTATTAGTTGCTTTTTATTACTTGTTCTCTGAACCAAATGGCGCATCAGTAAACGGCAAAATAAATCCAGAACATTTTTATAAAGGATCTATTTTGCTTTACACCGATTGCCCATTTTTGCACCCTTTTTAGTCTGTCCGATTCATTTTCACGAATATTTTTGCATGGATGATATTCAGATTATGGACGATTATTGTACTCCCTGCACTAAATTTATTTATTCTATTCAGATGTAATGCTTCAGGTGTAACATTTTTTTCTGCTTTGCGTAAGTCTATCTGACATCTATTTCTGTAAAACCTGTTGTTATAATAGGTAATAGAGAGAACCTTGCGTGTCCCTAAACAGTGGAGAACCCTTACTATGTACGAGTTATACCAGGATACAGAAGGTGTTTCATTGTATTTAGTGATGGTTTGGATAATGCACATGAGAAGTTTGGTGATGGCCTGGATGGGGTTAAGGAAGTCAGAGATTGGCTACAGTGGTAACAGCCAACAAGAGCTGCCATAAAATGTATGGACTTCTTTTACCAGATACAGATAATATAACTTTACATATCTTCCATGCGAGCAGTTCTTAGATAGAGTGATCTGCCTTTTATTAAAGTATTACATGAATGGAAAGATGCATTGGGACATACCATTAAAGCATGCAATTCTATAATTTTCATTCTCTCTCCCATCATCTCCAAATTTCTCCTGCTACCTCTTGTCTCATCTCCCCATGTTAACCTTTAGATTGTAAGCTCACAGGCTCTCTAGCAAAGTTCTCTGTATAAAATATCTTCAGGGACTAGATTTACACTCACTGTCAGTGCTGCTTGTACCTTTTGTATAATTTCTGTTTATATTGTACTATATTTTTCCCAATTGTACAGCTCTGCGGAATATGTTGGCACTTTATAAATTCCAGTAATAATAATATCTGATTATATAAAATGTATCAGAACCTGTGAGCTCGGAGATAGGTACTAGATGGGTATTCTGTAAAGGTATGCTATGATTAAGGTAAAGCACCTTGCTACTTTCTCATGTGATTTACTTTTTTTCGAAGAAAATCCAAATAGCTTATTATTTCAAAAATCTGTTATAAATGTGCAGGGGCCTCCTTTTACCTAAATCACTGGTTTTCACAGTAATTATGTATTTTGTACTGAAGTAATACAATGGATGTTATATTCATTCTACCCTACCGCTTTCATCAGGAGTGTGAAAAATAAATCAGAACTACCCTAGTATACATACAGTTGGCGCTGTGTGGCCATGCTGTTTGTTTATTTGTGCTAAAATTACAGAAATTCTAAATAAGACAGCGCAAGTTTTAATAGGTTTCCCGAATGCAGAACTTATTGGGCCATTATATTGATGAGAAGTACCACCATTTACGGATTCATAAATGCCCCACATTGAATATTTATTAACTTTTTAATACAAAATATAACTGCAAGGCCAGCTGAGGCTAACTAGTACCATGGGAAAATCAAATGTACTCTTCTATTAACTAAAATATATATTAATAATAATTTTTAGACAGTTTCCATTCTTAAAGCATCCTGTGTTTCAATGTTTCAAGTAATAACCATTAGGGAAAGATGGGGAGAAGAATTGGAGGTTCATGTGGAGTTTAATGAATTTTGTGTACATTATTCCCAAAAGCATCATTATGATATATGCATGTTCAGGTGACTAGGTCACCCATTTAGACTGGAAGAAAGGAAATTTAGTCTAAGGCAAAGGAAAGGGATTTTTTTGTACAGTAAGAATAATAAGGATGTGGAATTCTCTGCTTGAAGAGATGGTTTTATCAGAGTCTATACAGATGTGTAAACAACAACTGGATAAATACTTGCAAAAACATTATATACATGGTTCTGATTTTTAATTAGTGGGGTAATAGCTTCTTAATGCAATGATATATTTGACTGCCATTCTAGGATGAAGAAGGATTCCCCCACCCCTAGTTTGTGGCTAAATTGGATGCACTACAGACTGGGAAGGGGAGTGCATCAATCCACAATAGCTTTTTTCAACTTAAATTATAATGACTATAACCAATTCTAGTATACATAACATGACACAACAATACCTTGTTCAGATAATCGCATAATAGTATAAAATATTTTGTTGTCAAACTATTTTCCAAATACATTTCTTTATACAAGCAATCAAAACCTAGGATTCTCTTTAAATCTTTGTTTCCCATTCCTCCCAGTAGTGTCTAAGGTTATCAAACTGCAAAGAAGGTTGTCTGAGTGCTAGGTCGTAACCCTTATTTTATAGTATATAATGAAAAACTTCTTCAATAGCCGGAATTGTTGGTGACTTCCAGTATCCGGGGATGACCGTAGTAGCAGCTAAAAAGGATATGTCCAATTATAATTGTATCAATTTTTATAACTAGTATCGGGGTGAGTACAGGAATATTAGAATTTACTTTTTGGATTAATTTATGTATAATGGACACATGTCTCTTTTCAGCTATGTCACTTATGTAGCTATGTATGTCACTCTCCCCTAGTCTACAATTATTTAAGAAGTCCCTCAAAACACATCTGTTCAGAAATGCTTATGGACTCCCAGAGTAACTTATCTATACCTAACCATATCTGTCTCTTGCTCTTCTAAAGAGCCACCTTCCACTCTCACCTCCAGCCATAATCCACTCTCACCTTTGGTGGCTGTCACCCTTGCTGCCCTGTTGTGTATTTGTACCCAACCCCGTCTAGACAGTAAGCTCGTTCCTATTGTACCTGTGTCACTGTGTAATTGTCTCATTTATTGTAAATAATATTGTAAATCGCTGCGGAATAAGTTGGCGCTGTATAAATACCAATAATAATAATAATAATAATAATAATGGAAGTTTGACCATCTTCAGCTTATAGCCTTCTTCTCTGTCACAAGGAGGATGGATAGAGTGGATTAAACACGACAAAAATCCTGCGTGGCACCATTCATATGGTCTTCTAAGACCATCTGACTAAAATAGCAGAGTTTTAAAGCCACTACAGGAAGGTTAACCCTGCAATATAAACATTGCCATTCCTGCATAACACCAATGTTTGAAACTGCAGGGTTAAAAGAGGAGGCCCTAACAAAATGTAGGCCATATATTGAGTCGGCCTGCTACCATTCTATATTGTGATATTGATGGAAATATATTAGATAGATACAAGGTTTCTTCTTTTTGACAGTTAACCCATTGTACAGCGCTACGGAATTTGCTGTTGCTATATAAATAATTAAATAATAATAATAAGATCCCGTTCCAGTCACACATACACCAATAGGAGATTAGAAAGTTCATTTAAAGAAAAGTCGTTCTGGTTTAGCAAGAAAATTATTTTATATTTTTTCCGGTTTCCATTAAAAGGTTTTAACTAAAATGTATGTTTTTTTCCACCTGACACAAACTAAAAAAAGATTACATTTCCAGTGAACTGTTAGATTAGGGCAAATCGATTCCTGTGGTGTTTAAGTGCTATTTGGATTTTTGTGACCTTTCCTAGTAGGTTCAGTCAATTTATCAAAACATTTTACAATCAAATATTTTTTTTCAGTGTTTGTACGTTATTTACAGCTTGAGCAGAAATAAAACAAACTAGATATCTCTAACAACTAGATAGTGACAAACAGAGGCGTAACTAGAGACCATGGGGCCCCAGTGCGAAAATTGCCCTGGTGCCCCCCGGTACGTCTACCCTCCCTGCCACCCTCTCCCCATATGTCTACCGCCCCCTCCCATACGTTCCCCCCTTCTCCCCACACATGCAAACAGATACACATGCAGACACACACATAGACACACACATAGACACACACACACATATACAGAGACACACACATATACAGGCAAACACACATACACACATACATACAAACACGCATACACACACACACATACAGACATACACACACATACATACAGACACACATACAGACATACACAGACAAATATATACATATATACAGATACACAGACAGACATACAGACACACACAGACAGATATATACACACACACATACATACATACAGACACAGAGGCATACATACACATAGAGAGACATAGACCGGGGCAGTCACTTCCTCCCAGCTTCTGACATCATCAGATGGGGGCCCCTTGGAAATACATAGCATCGGGTGGCCTTCAATGCGGACCCGGCGGTTGCACCACGCAGGCTGGGGCCCATTACTTAGCTGGCGGGACCCACGGTCGCAGCGGTTTGCAGGGTGGCCAGGCCCCCTGCGACCACAGTAGTTCCACTACTGGTGACAAATGCAAATATATAAAGAGCAGAGTGAACTATTTCTTAAAGTTTGGCTACTATGAACTAATGTTTCCCACAATTTAATTAAACTAAAGCACTGTAACTTTTAGTTTATTTTACAGCAATATGACCTTGTCACCTGGAATTTCTTTGTTGCAAATATGTTTAATCAAAAATTCCCAACTGAGTAATATTATTTTAATTTAACTAATATTTAGGAAATTAAGCTGTAATGACCACATCTGATGGTAGAAGACCATACAATGCCTGCTAGATATTGGTATCCACACATCACTGATTATTTCTCGTGGTCGTGGTCTGCAAACAGTAAAGGTACATTTCTAGAAACTCATAACTCTTCCTCATACAACACAAATATAACAAATATGACACAAAATATTCCATGTGCCATAAACAAGGGATTTATATTAGACATGTACAGTTGGTTTTGGATGTATTGCAATTCGTCTGAACTTGGCGGTTTGATAATATTATAATAAATAATATTTATATTATGGATATATTTTGCATACCATGATTGGACCATTTTCACACTCTTTTTGGATAGTCCGAATAATTTTTACAAACACTTTTAATGGACCATATTTAGATTAGCTGAACCTTCAACTGAATGAGTGTCGATAGTCCCAAACTAAATATAACTTTCTTTAAAAAATTATTAATAGCCTAGTTAATATACCGGTCGGATTCCTGTATTCTTAAAAAAATAATAATGTTTAAAAAATGTTTTATTGGTTTAAATAGTGGATTCACTCTTTCAACTATTTGCTAATTTAAAATATAGAAGGAAATCACACATACGGTGACAAATGTCATCTGTGCCAAGTAAATCCAGGTTAGTGATAAATCTTTTATTCAATTTCAATACAACCAACTGCTGAACACATTGAAGAACAATCACAGTGAGGTCCAGGTAGTTTATGAAATGCTGCAGGAAACGTGTGTGACGGCAGGACCACTGTAAAGTAGATGGATCTGCATGCATGATCCCATAACATTTATCTGGTATCTTCTTCCCAATGTAACAAGACAGCAACATACCCTCTTTTTTAATCAGTTGCTAGCATTCAGCCTCAAGTCCCTGGAGCATAACAATCTCCAGGAGTGCTTTTTTTCTGTTTAGTTACACAGACAGGATCAGAGGATTTTAAATAAAAAGAAAGTCTGGCAGTATCAAAGTTCAGAGTGACTGATTTTGTACAAAAACACCCAAGATGACTACAGTGAGAATCAACTGAGCAAATACAGTGGACAAGGATTAAAACGCGTTTCACTTAATAGTTTATAGTTCAACATAAAAAAGCTATTTTTAAAGACTCAAGGGCCAAAAATTAAACAGAAAAATATTAAAATTTAAGAGATACATTATAGAAGAGAACTTCTTACCCCTAACCTTACTCTTTAAAGAGGCAGTCACTGGCCACTGTCCTTTACTAGCCCAAAAGCTGAGTCCCCTCACTCTAATCCATGATGTACACACAAAAAAGGATGATCATAACAGACTGACATGTATATATCATCATATAAAAAACACAAACATCATATAAATACTACTATAACTAATCATAATAATAATGATCACTGGATAGTATATATTGTGAAATGCGTAGGGGCTAACTTTACCTAAGGTTTTATAATTCCATAAATTAAAGCAATATAAAATGTCAATTATTTTGTTTAATCAGTTTGATAATAAAATGTAAATAATTAATCTATCTTGTCTATTCATTTGTTCTTAATATTTCCAACCGTTACCTTGTACCTAATCTGTTATTTTATTTATCTGTCTAGTCCATCAATCAGTTCTGTCTATAGTATTGATTCCCCACTGCAGAAGCCAGTTTATTTTATTGATCCATCTATTACACAGTCTATCAAATCTATTAAATCATCTACAGACCACTGCTATCTATTCATCTATCTAGAATATTCTACCGATAATTGGCATGGTTTGTTTATTGACATGTTTGTGTATCCTAGAGACAAAAGAACAGCAGGCATCCGTGGATAATGCAATTAGGGCTGTCATTTATTGAGCCAAATATAGGAATGAAAACCACAAATAATACAATGTTTCGGCCATAGCCTTAGTCTTAATAGAAAAAGGCAAATATATATATATATACCCATATAAAATGAGCCAATAAAAAATGGACACATAATCGCTCAAATCAGAAACACCATGTTACATCAATAAAGTACCAAAAGATACAATGTTGCAATCACTTAAGAAAGAAATAAGTTGAAAGAAAAAATTCATAGATACAAAAGAATGTAAATACAAAAAATAAATTAAACACAAAGTAGCTTAACAAGCGTATATTACAAAATATTTGTGGCGACTAACAATTGTTTCATTTCTTTTTTACATACAAATGTAAAATAAATTATATATAACTTGTCAGAGAGATTTCCCCATACAGTTATAGTAAAAATAAATATCAATTTGCAAAGCGTCTGATAACTGGACAATCATAGTAATATCCCAATAATGCACAATATAGAGTAAGTTGGTGTCCTACCTCCAGTGACACCAAGTTAAAGGAGCTGGTGTAGGCCACTTATAGGATGAAATGAACAAACGGACAATTAAAAACATAGAAAATAAATGCAAATAAATGCAAATTGAATTCCCTATTGAGTCCCTTAGGCCACATAAAATCCAGAGTAAAAATCCAGATTTGTTTGCCTTTTTGTAAAGTTTTTTCCAATCACCACTTTTCCTCCATAGAGGTACCTCGTCAACGATTTGGAATCTAAGTTGTCAAATGGAATGGCCAAGAGAAAATACATGTATACATGACTAAGGCACTGAAAACTTGTATGTGATCATGTCTACTGATCTAATAAACCTTTCCTGCATTGCACCACACTGTGAAATGCCTTTGGAGTAAATGACTTTGAAGATTTCTGACGGACAATTGGGCCCCTTCTATGGTGTTCCGGAGTGGCAGCAGCTATTTGCAAATTTCCTGTGTGCAACACTAACTTTGGATTTGACATTATACTTTTGTTATTTTTTTGTTTTATTTTTTTCTTCATAAGTGATTGCAACATTGTATCTTTTGGTACTTTATTGCTGTAACATGGTGCAGAGCAAATGGGGTTGGTCTCTTTGTTTTGAGCTATTATGTGGCCATCATTTTTAGGTTGGCTCATTTCGTGTGTATGTGTGTGTGTATGTGTGTGTGTGTGTGTATGTGTGTGTGTATGTGTGTGTGTGTATGTGTGTGTGTGTGTGTGTGTGTGAGTGTGTTATTATATTGATGTGCATGACTAAGGCTATGGCCGAAACGTTGTATTGATCGTGGTTTTCCTGTCTATTTTTGGCTCAATAAATGACAGCCTTTATTGCATTATCCACGGATGCCTGCTGTTGTCTTGTTTCTTGGATTTAATTTGGGGATCCCCTGTGTTTAGCAGACCACTTGGAAGCGGAACACTATAAGCTTTTGCTCTGGGGTCGGGAGAGCCCATTTCCGTATTGCACGTTCTCTTCGGATATTTGATGTTTGTGTCTCCTGTCAATCAATCTTTATTTCCTAATAACTAATTTTATGTATTTATCTTAACATGTAAGTTGATTTTTCTCCTAAGATAAAATCGTGTGTTCTGCTTTGCAGGTTTATGTTGCTCAAGGGGCTTTTCCCCCTTAAGAACAATTGTAAAAAGGACTTAATAGCTTCCTCTGGGAACGCTTTGGGTGGAATGCTGTTCCTATGGTGAAAATCCTGAGCTGAGCAGCATCCCTTGAAGCTGTTTAAATTGTAGTACTACTTAGGGACTGGCACAAATTCTCTTGGAAATGTAAATCTAAAGTAACATTCTAAAAAAAAACAAAAAACTAGTTAGACAAGTTTGTATAAAAGATGGCTAGAGATTTAAGCATTTCAGTACACAGTGTGTCTGACAATGGGCATGGTATCAGTTTCACATATTAAGCATATATCATTAGTGCTCATTTAGCAAGTCAGACTTTTAGAGGTAGCCTTGAAGAAAGAAAGGTATTCAATTATTCTGACCATTATATTGTCTTATTAGAGGTTTTTCCAGGGTTTGTGTGTGTGTTGTGTGTGTGTCGGATTTAGTTAAAGATTATTCCCAACTAATCCTTTGTTTACTTTGGGTCTAAATAAGCTGAGCCTTTTCTTCTTACCAGTAGTTTCACGGTAAGAATTGTTTCATTCTTTATCTACAGATGCGTTTGCCAAGTGAATTCAAACAGGGGCTGCACCGAGCGGCTCTTGGTTGGAATGATCTAAAGAAACAGAGCTCTTATTTAACAGCGAGATAAGTTTATCAGTGTCAGGTTTTTCTTTTTAACCAGTGCTAATGCAGCTAATATTTCGGATTATCTATCTATATATCTATCTATCGATCTATCTATATATCTATCTATCTATCTATCTATCTATCTATCTATCTATCTATCTATCTGTCAATCTGTCTGTCTGTCCACCTAGCCACTCTCTGTCTGTCTATCTGTCCACCTAGCCACTCTCTGTCTGTCTGTCTGTCCACCTAGCCACTCTCTGTCTGTCTGTCCACCCAGCCACTCTCTGTCTGTCTGTCCACATATCGACTCTCTGTCTGTCTATCTGTCCACCTAGCCACTCTCTGTCTGTCTGTCCACCCAGCCACTCTCTGTCTGTCTGTCCACATAGCGACTCTCTGTCTGTCTATCTGTCCACCTAGCCAGTCTCTGTATGTCTGTCTGTTTGTCTGTCCACCAAGCCACTCTCTATCTGTCTGTCCACCTAGCCACTCTCTTTCCATCTGTCTGTTTACCTAGCCACTCTCTGTCTGTCTGTCTGCCCACCTTGCCACTCTTTGTCTGTCTGTCCACCTAGCCATTCTCAGTCTGTCTGTCTAGCTACTCATATGTAAAACAGCCCAAACATCCAAACTTATTTTTTTTGTACCAAGTGGGACGTTGTGCTTCAAGTGAAGATGAGCCGAACAGACATAAAACCAGGCAAAGCTGTTTATTTGTAAAAAGAGGTATTCCCTAGATAGGAAATCCAAATAGGGAGTACAGAGAGAAACGGGTTATAAGGGTGGTAATACGGGCATAACTCTGCATAAAGCACGAAATATACAAAAAAATTTATAATATCTTCCCTATCCTTTCGATTTCCAATGCAAGTCTACTAATTTGCACTTTCTGTCTTTCTGCAGGGTTTATCTACTTAGCACTAACTCTTCTAGAGTTTAGACTACTATATGGAATAGTGTTCCGATTACTTTTCATCTTATTAGGACCTTGCAGTTTATAGATAGTACTGTGTTATCTTTATGAGTCCTTAGGTTATGTGATTTAATTTTATTTTTACTTTTTCTCAATTCATTTTTGTTTGAATATACCTCTACCTTTAGTGAACTCCTAATAACAGTATAGTGAGTGTCTAAATACGTTGGGGCGACCATTCATTATAATATGGGGTTATTATGAGACTGATTTTTTCAGCTCTGGAGTTTACCTGAACCTTCCCTTTACTTATATGGTCCTCCCCATTTGTTTTACCATCTATATACAAGGTTATCCCTTTTGTTAGGTTCTATATGTATCTAAGTATCATGTGTAGCTTTAATCCTGTCTGAGTTTATTCTGCTACATATAACAGTGACTGATACATGCTGTTTCCATTATAACCTTGTAGCTTACTGTCTTATATACGAGTCCTTAGGTTGTCTGATTTTATTCTTAATAAAATTTATTTATTTTTCTTAGACGTTGATTTGTTTTGGGTGGTTTGAAGGAGAAAAAGCTGTTTATTTGTTTAATTTTTACATTTTATTATTCCATAAAGTGCATCTTTCACTTGTTTTACCTTATACTGAATGAATTTATGGCAGAATACTCGTCACTTCTTGTTCCTGAGTGTCGAAGGTTGTCTGCAAAAAGTGGCTATTATATTAGTCAGTCATCTCCCTGTTTCCTATTTACCCATTGCATAGCTCTGCTGATTCCGGATACACTCTGTACACCTTGTAGTGGATGACATTACCTGACCAGACCTTGCTCAGGGTTTATTGGAAACAAAAGCAGATCATTAGAAGATTTCAATGAACAATCAGTGTTTTTGTTACGGCAGCTGTTGTGGCATGGGGGGTTTGCAGCAAAACCGATCATTAAGAATATTACATGCTTACCCCACAGTCAGACTCAGACTTTCAGAATCCAAAAAGACAGCCAAGGTTTTCTTTCATTTGTTGCAAATTTTCAGCTTCTGCAGGGGCCAGAAAGTATCTGAGATTCACTGTCAGTTATAATCATGGAATCTCTTTGAAAACTTAAAGAAACAGCAGACTTTGTTTACAGTTAGTAGGGAGAGATCCAGAAAATAGCTTAACCCTATAGCATCGCGCAGCAGTGACGGCTTTTAGCTGCAGTAGTTCTTGCAAATTGCTACAGCATCTGTTTAAATTAGAAGATGTATTAAAAAAATTAAGTTAGAAACCATCAAGATTGGGATTGGTTGATGTTTTGATGTTTTGAGTATCAAAACTGGAAGCCACTTAGATGAAGGACATAAAGCCCACCCAGCTTGTGTAGTTGCCTACTGCGCATAACACCAGTTTGTTATGTAATGTTATTCTTTACTCTCCAAGACTGTCATGAGCACTTCCCTTTCTAGGTATTAGCAGTAGAAAGAGGGAAGTGCTCATGCCATTGTACAGAACACTGGTTAGACCTCATCTTCAGAAGGATATTGATACTTTAGAGAGGGTTCATAGAAGGGCTACTAAACTGGTTCATGGATTGCGGGATAAAACTTACTTGGAAAGGTTAAAGGATCTTAACATGTATAGCTTGGAGGAAAGACGAGACGGGGGGGATATGATAGAAACATTTAAATATATAAAGGGAATCAACACAGTAAAGGAGGAGACCATATTTAAAAGAAGAAAAGCTACCACAACAAGAGGACATAGTCTTAAATTAGAGGGACAAAGGCTTAAAAATAATATCAGGAAGTATTACTTTACTGAGAGAGTAGTGGATGCATGGAATAGCCTTCCAGCCGAAGTGGTAATGGTTAACACAGTAAAGGAGTTTAGGCATAAGGCTATTCTAGCTATAAGATAAGGCCAGGGACTAATGAAAGTATTTTTAAAAATTGGGCAGACTAGATGGGTGGAATGGTTCTTATCTGCCGTCACGTTCTATGTTTCTATGTTTCTATGTGTTTTTGACGTTTCCTTCATTAAAATGATGCTGTCCATCCATACTAATAAACCAGGCGGGACAGAATGTTGTGTCTCTGTGTTAATTGCACTTTTTATATATTTTAAGACACCTTTTGGTCTACAGAGAATTATCTATGATAACTTACTGCAGTGAGATAGAGAGTGACGTTAGTGAATGTGAGACATATCCTACACACTCTAAACCTGGTGGGGAGATGGAAGGGGAGTCAGGACAGAGTCTAAACAAGGACGTAGTTAGAAATAGGGCAAGGACTGGAAGACAATCATAAACAGCAGCCCCACAAATATTTTTGTGTCCAGTTTAAAATTTTATGAAAAACATCATTTTAATATGTGATGTCAAACCTTACAATACATGGTTTAGAAATATGACCTGCCCATTAAAATAACAGGCGGATCATGTAACATATATAGGAAACATAACAGCAAAGTGTGTATAATGGAAAAATCATGGGGTGGAGGGAGTCTGTAGACATTATAATAAACAATGACCCGGAAGAACGATGGGATTCTGATCTCAGTCTGATGGCGTTATATTAGGGCTGGAGTTTGGATTACGGCAAGGATTCTTTTAATCTTACCATGCCTTCCAAATGTCCCCATTTATGGCACAGATCCCTCTGTCCCACTTTTTTATTCTAATGTCCCTCTTTTCTAGGAGCTCCATATTGTTGGTGTGGCTGAGTGTATAACAGAGCTCCACAGCAATAATACTCACAGAATTGTGACTTTAAACAAATATAAATGTGTTTAGAAATCAGTCTGTGTAAAATAAGATACATTGTTAATGTTCTAAATTACATTTTAGTTGTATACATTGTTATTAGTAAGTCACCTAAAATATCTCTGAATAACTCTGCCCTTAGTCACACACTTACTTACACTCCTAAAATGAAAGTGGCCCTGTTTGTCCATTTGAAATTTTTGGAGGTGTGATAATTGTGCGCTGAGATAAACGTGTGCATGTCCATGGCTGCCTAAGATTGTGGGAGTTACATTCTCTGGTAGCAGTTGGTGTGTGCTGGTATAGTCTTTCATTGAGTCGCTCCCCTATAGTGGCTGTGACAAAGCTCCCTGTACCCCGGGTGGGTACCTCAACCAAGCTTGCCCCCTAGCTGGAACCAGAATACCTGAAGCGCTTTTGCTGCAGTTCTCTCAGCTTGATTGGGGTCCTTCTGGAGCTTTTCCACCTGACCAAGCTGCAGCTCTCTTTCTAGGCAGGTATCGTTCTCTCCGCCTATTACGCTGCAGCCCTTCCTCCAGGCAGGTATTGTCCCCTCTGCCTATTCCTCTGCAGCTTTCCTTCCAGGCAGGTATCGTACCCTCTGCCTATTCCTCTGGAGCTCTGCTTATAGTGCTTGCTATTGTCTTTAGAAAGGCACTTGTGGCTCTCAGGTCTAGCTCTCTCGACTTATTGCAGGGTTAAAGGGTTCCTTCGGCCAGAAAACAGGTCCAAAGACTCTGTCACTGGGAACACAAGTTCTAAAAGGAACTAACATACATAACTTTATTTTTACTTGGGATTAGCCCATAGACTCATTACATGTAGATTGCTGTAGCAACTTATATAAAATACAAATAACCAAATCATAGCAGATAACATGCAACAACTAATAACAGAATTACATATTTATAAGGGGGTTGGGAAGACAATAATTAACACAAAATATCTCTCCTGTCTGCAGAACTAGCAATATACAAATCGACCCAAATATGCAAATTAGCAAGCCTTGCTCTTCAGGTAGTGCATATAACTGTTGCTACTACCAACAGAGGGCGCTATACAGGCTCCATAGCCAAATCCCCCTAGTTGGTAGCAAGCATCAGCAGGACAGGAGAGCACACAAACAAGTAACAATAAATACATAACACACATACATTACACACACCCTACACAGGGTGACCTAAACATAGGAGTCATCCAGGGATCTAATTGAATTGTCCATCTTATGTTCCCAGTGAAGGTGACTGCCGTCACAGTGGTATGCTGGGAGAGGCGCTACAAAATGCAACTGCTGCCAGGTAGAATAAATCCTACTCGTTTTAGGCAGGCTCAGACATGTGTGCCTGGTTTTGCCTTTACATTATTGTTTTTAATTCTCTGTGTAATGTTACCAGGCAGTAATTATGGGATTCAAAAACACTATCTGCTCATTGAAATAAAAAGATCATGGAATTTATACATTTTATTTTCTATATGTAGAATATTATAATTTTAATGCACTCTTCAAACATTATATTTAAAATGCTTTAATAACGTTATGAGTGGTCCTCAGGGTGTCCTTTTAATGTGCATGAATGTGGTGACCACATAAAGACATTTCCGTACCAGCTGAGTTTTTGGAAAATATCTAATTGTTTTATCACGTTACCTAGGATACCACTGAGCTAAAGTCTTAGAAAATGATTCTGTAAAGTACACTAAGACTGTAATATGAACTTGAGCACTGTACCGTATTATGCAAAATCTGGTGTGTTCTTTTGTTTGTGTTTGGCCTTTGCAAATTATAGGTCAGCCGTTCTGTTTTGTAACAGTAATAAATTGCATCGCGTCTGCACTTCATATTCAACTCAGGCAATTAAAACATGGCACTGTTCAAAAAGAAACTTTTTTTTTTGGCAGCTACAATTAGATGGTAAAATAAGTCATTTCAAACAGCGTTGGTGCTGGGTACTGCGTTCAGATTCAGACTTATTAGCACCATAAATGACAAGGAGGTCCTTGAGACACAGTTGTTAAAATCTCATTATTAACCATTTTGTTAGGTTGTTTTTTGTTGTTTTTTTTTTCAACCATAACTTTTATATATAATCAGTTTTCTGCATAACAATGTAAAATCTAATCTTTTTGGACTTTTGCATTAAATTTGTCTCTAAATGGGATTTTAAGCATTTATGGACCAAATGTTACACTTTGCCACTATCACAATCTTACCCCCAAAAACCTTATGCGAAAATGGAATGTCCATGATGGAATAAGGTTCTTACGAAACAGACTGTGATGATGGCATTGAAAGCTATTGGTTTCTTATGGGTTAATACTGGTGTACTCAACTACAGCCTCTAAGATGTTTAAAATTATATGTTTTAACATTTTCAAGGCACTATGTTCTAGCATTTAGCAATGAGAGGGTTATGTATGGCACTGAAAGAGAGGGAATAATAGATGGGGGCTGATTGGAGTAGATTAGGTCCAGGTAAATGCCAGATAAATAGCACGTAGCCCACCCAGGCTGTGCAGACCACAACTTGAAGAGTAAACGTAATTTTCAGGTTTTTAGCCACTGAATTCCAAGTGAAGTAATGTGAACCTTTTCGCCTACAAATATTTTCCTCTCAGCAAGTATCGACGTTGCTCTCAAGAGCTGCTGTGTGTCCCATTAGGAGTTATATCTGATTCATTAAACACATCATTTGTTTGGATAGATAAAGCAGTTTCTGACTACTTTTTAGAGCCTATTTCTCCACATACGGTCCACACCTGGCTCTAAAGTAGTAAGTTATCCATATGGAAAGCTCCTACAGGTCATATTTGGAAGCTGTAGTTGGGAGTTAGAGGCTGGGAATGCTGTAGTTGTGTTGTGTTATTAACGTTATATATGTTAAAGAAACGCTCCGTACCCTTAATGTACTTTAGCTTGGTTTTCCCTGTTTTTGGAGCTTAGTGTATTCTTCCAACTGCCTACACAGGGCCACCACTAAATTTGCAGAGCCTTCTGGGAGAAGATAATTGTAAAGGCGATAGCATGGAGCTGTGGGAGGGGTTTCACCTGCTATTTCTTCCCCAAGGAGGTCAGTGTCAGATCTCCCCCGATTACCTCTTTCCTTCTCTTCCTCTCCCTCTCCCTCTCCTACAGGTGGTGCTATTTTTTCAGGCCTATCTGAATGCAGTTATTATTTCTGCTGTATTTGGCATTACACGGTTGCTATTTTAGTCCAATATGGAGTGACTTTTCTTATCTAAATCTTTTTGAAGTCTTTCCTGACTTCCCCAGGTTACAGGAGAACTGTGCTTGCCATATCCCTGCGCTTCCACTGGACTCTTGGATCCTGACTTACACATCATAAAGAACTACATTCAGAGCATGTTATCTTTGTTTCTAATGTATGCCTGAGGCTCTTCATGGATGAGGCTTTATAACCGGGCGGGGGAGAGGGGGGAGATAATATTGATACAAAAGCTACATTATGTACATATATTGCAAGATTTGGAATTTGAATTACTTCATTTTTACATTTATTTTAAATTGACCATGTCTATCTGTCTGATAGTATCTACAGGTCTCTACCTAGATCAGCGATATAATGACATAGACTTAAAGGGTTACTTCACCACTTTGGAGTAAAATTCCCTCTTTCCCTATTTAGCACCTTAAAAAATGTTGTTATACTTACCTGAAATCCAGCGTCGGGTGGTTCTCCCAATGCTGACTGTGATGTCCAATCCTTAACATCCCTGGAGAAGTCTGTGATTGGACCAACTTCTGGCCCAGAGCGCATGCACGCGCTCTGATCCCACAAAGGGAGGAAGGTGGAGGAAGGGTTTTAAAACAAAACAAAAAACAGACTACAATAGAGGTAAATGGGAAGGAGCACCCACAAGGAAGGAGGGAGGAGGGGAGAGCTAGCAGAGTGCATGCAATTGGAAGATTTTAACATCTGTTGGCGGCCTGCTGACATTTTTTATGCACAGAATTGATCACGTGTGCTGGGGATGCAACTAGCCCCCAGCACACAATTAACATTACCTCTGTATGTACAGTGTTTCAATCTGAAACATATCACATTCTGAAGTGGTCATGGTGGTTGGAGTAACCCTCTAATGGATTAAACTAGACAATAGAACTAGTAGATCTGTTTACACACCTCCAGAACCAGTAAACATTATTCATTTAATAAGTGAATAAACACAATAAACACACAAATGAAACATATGAATGAGTTAAGTTCAGACATCACTAATGCTAATCCGAAAAATACAAAATAGCTAAAGGTCGCTTTATAAGCTCTGATATTTTATAACCGCAGATGACATTGTCTTTTTTGTCTAATATTCTCTTAATTCACTTTAATTATTATTTATTTGTCTTAATTATTATTATCATTATTATTATTTGTATTTGTATTTTATTTTATTTTTTTGCAATATTGATTTTTTTATATATATTAACAAGATGTATCTTGACATTTTGACTGATTTGGACAGATATCTTACCACACAGACATTATCCCAGACCTTGGCATTTGTACAACAGCGACTTCTAAAATAATTTCATAAATAGTTTTTGTATTAAACTTTCATTAGTGTTGTCACTTTCCGTTGATATATTTTATGTGTTTTGAAACTTCTGCAGATTGCTACTCATCATACAATTCCTAAAACTAAGTAAAGGTTACATTTTAATAGATTATAAATATAAATACTAAGAGGTAGAGTACAAAACGGGTTAAAACAATAGCCATTCCCATTTCTCCACGAGAGACCACCCCGAAACGTAGTATTTCGTGAGTATATTGCTAAATCAAGTCCTATTTAAAGTACTCCCCATTTATTCCCCCATGGAATTTAGTTTATTGAATAGAAGGAGATTATGTCCAACCAGTCAAATCAGGAGCCACTAACAGCTTATTTTGTCTGCTTTCCTAATAAAGTGAACTATTAGCATGTCCCATGGGCTTAAGAATTTTAAAAATTGCTATATTTAGGCCAAAGTACCCAATCTACAAATAAAAAGATGATTTTCAGTTTTTGTTTTCAAATTTGACCTGAAAGTTGCAACCACCTTGTCAGTTCTTATCAATTCCCAATGGGGTGTAAGAATGATACACCCCAAATCTTAGAAATTTGTACCATATATGCAAATGTGAAAATATTGCTATGACATTCACATTTTATCAAATGTGTCCACTGAAACATTCTAAACACACTTTTTGCCAAGTAATCCTATATAACGTGTAACATAGATGCCATATAATATTTTTGTAATGATAACATTTCATACATTTAAAAAAAAATGCAGACCTCTGTAATCGTATATAAGCTATTCGAATAACCATTTTGCATTCCTGGTAGGAAATTGTAAAATAAAACACGGTTTTTGGTTTCATAGAAAACTGCTAGTTAGAATAATAAGGGGAGTTTGGTATGCACGGAAAGACTGGAATCTGTGTGATCAGATGACTAACCTTCAGGATACATGCCACTTTTACAAAGTTTTTTTTTTTTTACAGAAAAATTCTTCCACCCTAGCCTCTGAAAAGGCATTCACATAGCACTGCGAGAAGAGGGAAAAGTCAGTGTTCTTAAGTAACAGATTTTTTTACCCTGTAATTCTCGTTTTGTGTTAACCACTTGAGATTTGTATCTTGTGTTGACTTCTGGTAACACGAGAGTTGAATGTAATTGCCTTTAAATGGTAGAGATTTTTGTAATGCCTTTCAAACAAATTGTAATTCTCACAAATGAGTTTAATAATCTAGTTTTCTAGCGCTCTGCGCTTCAGTCTGACATATTTATGAAAGTGCTTGTGAACTAATAACTTAGGATATGCACTTTAGTACGTAATCTCTAATGAGATTTAGAAAGAGCAATGTAATAAAGAATAATAAAAAAATAACAACAACAAAACAGCGACATTGAAATTACCAAAAATCTCTTTACTTTCAAACAGCAATGGGAAAATGGAAGCCAAAGTAGGTTAATGCTAGCTAATGGCTGCTAATATTCAATATCTCACTGTACCTTTTCTTTCTTTTTTTTTTTATACATATACATTTATATTCGTATTTAGATGTCATTTTCTCTGTGCTTCTATTGTTGAAAACGTACCTAGTTAGTGGAGCTGATTAATTCGTTACTAGGGGACTGGGGCTGACCTGTTTCTGTTCACAAAAGACTGTTTTGGAGATAAAATTTGAGCAAACATTTTTTATCTTGGGAATAGATGCATATTCAAATTTATAGGGTTAACAAAAATAAAAACCTTGCAGTCAGACATAGTTACAATTATTCCAGTAGAGTTCTTTTTTCAGTAGGGAAACTGGTTGACAAAACCAAAAAGATAGAAACAAGTCTAAACATTATGTAATAAAATGCTAAGATTGGACAAAGCCATAATAGCTTGCCCAATTGATTAGCTCATACTCAGATCTCAAATACGGTTTAGCTCATCTGTGCCATTACAGAGGGAACCTATACTGTTTAAACATGCCCGATCCCATGGTTAAGGCAGTCTAGAACCGAAATGCCAGTTTGTCCTCTCTGCCGACATACAGATGGAAAAAACATTATTTAGTAGCATACCGCAGACAATGTATAATGTTGCTGGAGTCTAAAATGACCAAAAATGTTATATATGATACAGCAATATGGCTCAGCGCACAAACAATAGATACAAATGATGAGTTTGGCCTAGTCGGGTGTCATCAGCTATTTGCAGCCAGTAGTCTCCTATGCACAGTGAGCATGGAGGTCCCTATCTGGATTACCCTTTAGACTTAGAAAAACCCAAAGCCTAAGCAATATGAAGAAAGAGTATGTTAGTTTAAGTGTGCCTTTACAGAGAGTATATACAAGGATATAAATATATCAGACAGACCTCATGCACAAAGACATCTCTCAAAAACCTACTAGCTTTGCAATGATCAGTTTCATTATTGCAGCTGATAGGACGCACTTTGATAAAATAAATTGAGTGTTCTCTGAAAAGTAGCAGTTCCGTAAGAACCCATAAACCCCTTGGCGGGTATATCTGCTCTCCTGCTATATGAGAATGGCTTACAGCGTATTAACGATGGTTTGCTAATTACTGGATGAAAGTAAACTCCTACACTGCTGACCCTGACATGTTTTGGAACGTTTCATTCATGAACAAAATGAATTGCTTCGTCACTTGTTGACTAACTCAATTCACAACTGTGGCTTTGTTGACACTCATAAGTGACTAACAGATTACCCTTGAATTCATATGTGTTTCAACAACTACAAGTGGAATATCTTCCATTTGAAGTGATCCAGTCATCTATCGCAGAGCACTGAACAAACGCCTTGAATAGAAATTCTCCGAATACTACTGCTTTTACTTTATTTATTTTGGGAAAAGAAAAGGAGATGGCACTGCACTGAACCTCATTCACTTTATCCTTTGACTTGCTTACATTACGTGCTGTGCTTACTTTATAACCTTTATATTGCTGAATCAGTGATTACTTATTATGAACAAACATGTTATATAAGTGAATAAATATGCCGCAAAGTGAAAGCAGAAGTTGACAATTGACTGAATAGCATATTTCTGTTTACCTGGTAAATAAATCCACAATGTTAACTCAAGGCTGTCTGAGCATGATGGTTTCATACCTCTCAACAGTCCCTATTTAGGAGGCACAGTCCCTATTTTACCCCAAATCCCTCAGTCCCTCTTTTCTCTCCTAATTTCCTTTTTTTCTAGTAATGTGTCTGAGTGTATAGCAGAGCTCCACAGCAATAATACTCCCAGTAATGTGTCTGAGTGTATAACAGAGCTCCACAGCAATAATACTCCCAGTAATGTGTCTGAGTGTATAACAGAGCTCCACAGCAATAATACTCCCAGTAATGTGTCTGAGTGTATAACAGAGTTCCACAGCAGTAATACTCCTAGTAATGTGTCTGAGTGTAAAACAGAGGTCCACAGCAATAATACTCCCAGTAATGTGTCTGAGTGTAAAACAGAGCTCCACAGCAATATTACTCCCAGTAATGTGTCTGAGTGTATAACAGAGCTCCACAGCAATAATACTCCCAGTAATGTGTCTGAGTGTATAACAGAGCTCCACAGCAATAATACTCCCAGTAATGTGTCTGAGTGTATAACAGAGCTCCACAGCAATAATACTCCCAGTAATGTGTCTGAGTGTATAACAGAGCTCCACAGCAATAATACTCCCAGTAATGTGTCTGAGTGTATAACAGAGCTCCACAGCAATAATACTCCCAGTAATGTGTCTGAGTGTATAACAGAGCTCCACAGCAATAATACTCCCAGTAATGTGTCTGAGTGTATAGCAGAGCTCCACAGCAATAATACTCCCAGTGAGTGTATAACAGAGCTCCACAGCAATAATACTCCCAGTAATGTGTCTGAGTGTATAACAGAGCTCCACAGCAATAATACTCCCAGTAATGCGTCTTTAAACTACCTTAAATGTGTTTAGAACCTGATCTGTGTAAATAAGATACATTGTTCTTGTTCTGAATTACAATGTAATTGCATAAATTGTTATCAGTGAGTCATCTAAAATTTCTTAGAGCAACCACCCCTAGACACCCTCCCACTATCACCTCTAAACTTAAAGTGCCCCCTCTTTGTCCATTTCAGATGTTGGGAGGTGTGTCAGAGTGTCACTCTTCCTGATGTTGCCATTATGACCTTTCATCTCTTACTTGTCTGTAGAGTGAGGGGCTGGGGAAATAGAGACATAGTTGCTTCCCCGCCCCCAAAACATGTGGCTACCTCGTACAATAGCCTGCGTGCCCCAACATTGTTCAAGTCAATAATTAGTGGGGTGAGTTGTCTTGTAGCCTCTTCCTCCAATATAAAGTGCCATGCTGTGTGGTAAGTACGCAGGGAGCCATTTATAGGTAAGTATATATTTTAATACATACACTTACAGGCTGTTTGTATTTACTGACTATACTTGCCATGTGCAGTATCCGTGGACCAATGATTCCTTTTAAAATCAGGGTTCATTCATACAACCAGAAATATCACATATTTGCTTGCAGTGCTGCCTTGAATCCCAAACTATTTCAATGCATTCACATTTACGTTAAAATAATAATAAACAACATTTTAATATCAAGCTTTTAACTAGCAAGGATAAAAAAAAGTTTTGTAGGTTTCCATATACATCCTCATAACACTTTTTTGGCACTGGGTAGATATGGCAGTATCGCAGAGGCTTGGTGAACCACAGTTAAAGGGTAAGGGTTAAGTAAACCAAAAAAACTGTTTAAATAAATCACTGGTTTAGTTAAAGTAACCCTTGCTGGCAAAGAAATAAAACTAAAACGTACTTCACATCCTCCTCCTGTGAGGTCATTGCCCCTAACTGCAAATGGACTGGGGAGGACTAGGGTAGCATGTATGGGGGAGGACTGGGGAGGACTAGGGCAGCATGTAGGGGAAAAACTGGGGAGGACTAGGGCAGCATGTATGGGGGAGGACTAGGGAGGACTAGGGCAGCATGTAGGGGGGAGCACTGGGGGGGACTAGGGCAGCATGTATGGGGGAGGACTGGGGCAGCATGGAGGGGGAGGACTGGGAAGGACTAGGGCAGCATGTAGTGTGGAGGACTGGGGAGGACTAGGGCAGCATGTAGGGGGGAGGACTGGGAAGGACTAGGGCAGCATGTGTTAACAATAATTGTCTGATCATGCTAAGCTCCAAAAGACATGAAATATGCACAGAATTGACATTAGCCGGGTTGGAGTGTTCCTTTGACGGCTCCTTCTATAGTGTTGTAAACTTGTCCCAACACTGAGGTCATTATGGTTGGTTTATTCGTTTTTGTTTTCTTTTAAATGACTAATATCCATTAATAAATCAATTTGTTCTACAACACTTTGTGCTCTGTAATCTGTCTTTATCTTCCTCTCTGTAAAATACCGGTAATCCATTTTATAAATACAGTTATTCCAACCCGCAATTACTATAATTATTATTATTATATTGATAAAATGCCAACTAATTCTGCATCGCTGTACAATAGGTGGACTAACAATCAAGTACTTGCAACAAGACAAAATGGATGTAAAGGAACCGAATTGTCTGAGGGCCCTATGCAAACAAGTTTACAATCTGCGGGGAGTGGGGTAAAATGACACAATGAGGTGACGGGCATCATTATAGCAGATAGCATAATGTCTAGATTAACCTCAGAGATCTGGGTCTCTCTGTAAAGATTTCAGGTAGACAGGTTTGGCTACAATGTCTATCCCTTACCTAGAGTACCATTACATAAACAAAGTTAATGAAATGTGGCGTGATCTTAACAGAATACCAGATCAATTTATGGTATCTGTAAATGAGAGCAGATATTTTGAAATCACATCTATAAATGATGTACAATTTAGTGATATTTTGATCACCTTCAGACTGTTCATTTATACAATTAGTCAGAGCAAACACTGAGTGTATCTGTGGGTATGCACACATCATAAGCATGTGACAACGTAACTACCTAATATTATTAGTGCAATTTAACGGGATGCTTCTTATACCATAGCAACATAAACATAAATGAGAGGCCAGGTATTTAGCTCTATTTAAGCAAAAATATGAATTTTGGCTACTGGTAAGCTATTCACATTTGTTAAATTGGACAGCTGTTTCATTCATGGCTTGTCATAGATGAAACTGTTACTGGCTGAAAACATGTGGAGAATCATCAGATCTCACACTGAGCGGAATGGTAAAGTGCCACGATTATCAGAAAGCGTTTAAGCTGGCACCTGCTCGGTGCTAACTGTAGCAGCTGCAAATCCTGATAACTTGCAGCAAACACAGGAACTCTAACGGAACTTCATCTCTTTTCATTTGTTTGTAAATATTTTTTTTGCATGTGATCAAACCCTGTCTACCTGATCGACATGTCACACGAGATAACAATGTCAATGCCATTGCTGCAGAGCGATTTCATTGTTACGTTGAGCTTGTGAAATAGTAACGATTAAATGTTACACATTGTACAGCGCTGCGGAATTTGTTGGCACTTTATAAATAATAATAATAATAAATGTGCACTCCCATAATGCCAAGTGCAGCATTCCATTATACCTTGTTGGTTCCTGTCAACATACTCTCCGTTATAAGCACAAAATTTGAGCATGGCACCTAATCACTCTGCAAAACGTAAGAAAAAAAAATCCCTACAGCCGCTGTCTCTATCGTTTAGATCTCTTACATGACAGGCAGTTTTAGCGTTGCATGCTACTGAATCTGTGTGCCTGACTACTTGCCACAAACTCATTAAGCTGATGGATTTTTCTTTTTTTTTTCATTGAAACAAACTAATTGTATTTTCTCCATTATCACCCGGCTCCTGTTGTGTGTGTAGATCTGTGCAAGTCTTATTTTTGGGTTGGGTGATTTCTTTCTATAGATCCCTTGCATTTCTGTCAAAGCCTCTTTATTGCTTTTTTATTTCCTGGCTGAAATATCCTGTGTGGGACTAATCCTATTGTGTATACTCTTAGCCACTTTCTTTCTTGTTTATACTTTGTTGCTCTCTTTCTCTACTTAAATCCCATTTGATGGAAAGCTGGTGTTATATCGTCACTAGAAATTGACCTCTCATTTCTTTTTTTTTTACAATTATTTTACAGCTTTTTCCCTTCTTCATACCTCCTTGGAAATCAGGTTGATTTGGTGTGAAAATATATGAATTACACCATTTCTTCCATTTTTAAAGCTGTTTTTATTTACACTCTGTTAATCCTATTACTAACATATTTTTTATCTTGAGTACCAGTTTAGTTTGCAGGATAGGCAGATTAAAGGGACATTATGGTCACCACAACCACTACAGCTTAATGTATTGGTTCCGGTATCCATACCCCCTGGAAGCTGAGCTCTGCAAACACTACCTTTTCAGAGAGGCCACTAGAGGTGCTTTCTAGTCCAGTTCTGCGCAGTGTGCAGCCCTTGTGTTCAGCCTCTCCACGCTCTGCATGGAGGCGTTAAACATTCCCCATGGAGATGCCCATTGGCACAGCTCAGCGTTTTGCCGCTCATGCACAATAGCCTCCCAATAATCTCAGCCATGGAGGTGGAACAAGCCACAGTTAGGTTGGCGTGGAATGGGTGAAAAGCTGAGTAAAGTCAGAGGGGGGCAGATCACCTATTCATGTTTGTATTCCTGACACTATAGTGTTCCTTTAATAAAGAAATGCCTCTGGAGAACTATATCCCAAGATATTTAATAAAGATAAAACGTTATTACGAAGCTATTGAAGAGAATTACTGGAATATACCTGAGCCGTTTAAATGTTTTCCTGCAGCAGAATTTGTTCTTATTTTACTGCTTAGGAAAGCAAATATTAAATGATCCAGATAACATCATTTACAAATAAACTGAGTTTCTTCTGGAATGTACACGCGAATGAAACTATCACTTTTAGGTGGAGGCTTTTTTGGTTCAAGGCAAATGCTTCTTTTGCACGTTTGATTCTGACCTGTCGGCTCAAGTAGGGGCATATTCTGAGCGTTAGCATTCCTTGATAGTCTGAAAAATACAGAGATCAGGAAACTGGATTAAAGAGGGGGATTATGGAGCTGAATCTCTGTCTTTGGCGAGGCATGGGATCTATTTTTGCAAAGGTGTATTGTGGTAACCCAACAGTTTTGCAAAACTGATTTCATAAAACTTGACTTCTTTCAAAATCTCTGTCAAGTTGTAGATTTATGGAATCCACATAAGTAAGAACTTGTACAGGAGCCTCGAAGGCCAATATATAAAAGGAACAAGAATATATTTATTGATTTATAAAATATTTTACCAGGATGGATACATTGAGATTTCTCTCGTTTTTCAAGTATGTCCTGGGTCCACAAAACATTGCATTGATACAATAGGGTACAATAAAATACAAAAACAATATTAATACACAATATATACAAAATGAAACATAGTACAGGTAGGAAATATATTGTTAAGACACCCCTGGTGTCTTTAAGGGAAACCGCCATTTAGTTAACCTTCGCCTTTCGCAATATCAATAACTCCGTTCACATAGACTGTAGTATACGAACCACCATCATGGGAAGCGGTAATCTCCTGACCGGGATCCGTGAAAGGCTCCAAACTCCCGAACGGAAATCCACGAAATGCTGCTAGCCGCCGAACAACGATATCCACCAAGCGGCTTTCGGTTCCAATAATCAGTCTCTAGGCGCAAATAATAAATCCTCCCAATAACGAGACAGAAGCTCCGCATTGAGGGTCAAACAGGATCTGGCTTTACTGTGGGCTACCTGCCAGTATTTATGCAGGTCTCCCACTTAGTGGACACTCCCCTAGGGGACCAAATGGGAGACTGTAATGACAGATAGACATGGGGACATTTCAGACATACAGATGTAACCTTTTCCCACAATGCAATATGGTTTCCTCCCCTCTGCCCTGGAGATAATTGAGAAGTAATTAAATTATCTCCAGGACAAAGACAAATCGCCATCTTAAATAAAATGCCAGAAAATACATAAAAATACATAACTTTATAATAACCGAACATTTCACATTCGCATCACATATCCCCAGATAGCCTGGATCTGAGGGCATATTATTGGCGAATAGCGCTCAGATCCCATACGCATAGTTCAATCGTCATGGAGTCAAAGTTCTTACAGTCTTTCGGTATGCGATTGACTCCATGGGAAAGCTATCTGGGTTAAGTCCTTTCGTGTGTTGTAAAACTCCCGAACGGCCGGTGTTCGTACGCTTTCGTCGAGGCAGCCAGGCGACCCGTTGTTTCAGTGGTGTTCGGCAGAAAAAGTGTCAGTTTTTAGTTCCATGAAATCAGTGCCGAACACCGCTGGGCAAAATGGCCGCTGCCTCGTGGTCGACATACGAACGACGACCACCCTGAATTCGGTTTAATTGAGAAGTGTCTGCGGTTAACCACAACGTTCTAATTGGGATCAAGAGTTAACCAGCAGCACACTTCTATCCTGGGTGGCCATCAGTTCGGTAGATTTGTTCGGTGAAAACAGTCATTCGTATGGCTGGGCTATAGAAACAGCCATTTACACAAAAGGGGGCAGAAATAGATGAATCCACCACAATAGACAGACAGATGCTTCTGTCACATATATAATCAAGCATGACAGGTGCATTCTATTTTGAGATATGTAGAGAGGGATCTCTTAAAGGATTTTAGGCCTGGGGAATATTTGAAAGTGTGCGGGAGGTCGTTCCATAATTGCGGTGCTCTGTCGGAGAAGGAGGATCGGGCTGCTTTCTTTTTGTGTTGAGGTATACTAAATAAAGTGCTGGTACTGGATCGGAGGTTATAGGAGGCCGGAACAGCCGAGGAGAGAATTCTGCTCAGATAGGGTGGGAGCTTCCCAGAAAATCTCTTAAACACTAGGCTGGAAAGATGAAGAGTGCGTCTGGATTCCAGCGACAGCCAGTTTAGTTCTTTTAGCATGTCACAATGGTGTCATGTAATTACATTGTAGCACAAATCGGCAGAACGAGTTAAACAATGTGTTGAGTTTATTAATGTGGGATTGCGGTGCAGGTGCATATACTACATCCCCATAATCCATGATTGGCATTAGCATCTGCTGTACAATCTTTTCCTTTACTGTAGGGCTTAGGCAGGATTTGTTTCTATACAGGGCACCTAGTTTTGGATAAAGTTTAGATGCAAGTTTTTCTATGTGGAGGCCAAAAGATAGATTGGGGTCTAACAACATACCCAAATATTTGAAAGAATGGACTGTGGTCAGTGTGCTCTTTGATTTTGTTTTGATGGATAGATGGTAATTGTGTAATTTGTGTAATTTAGGTACTGTTCCAAAGATCATTGTGAGTTCTGTCAGTGTTCAGGAAGAGTTTGTTTTTTGTGATCCACTTTTCTAGCTCTGTAAACTGGTCTTGGAGCACAGCCTCAAGCTGCGGTAGATTGGATTTGCTTGCATAGATTAGTGAACCAGGGCAATTTAAATGGCAGGTTAGACAATTGTTCTATGTTTTTGTTTTTCTATTTGTTTTTTTTTTTAAAGTTTATTTTACATATGTACTTAATATACAAAATCTGTCCACCTCCTCAGTCTCTCATTCCCTCCATTTTTTCAGCATTTTAAATTTTTTTTATTTATTAAGCTTTTAATGAAATGTAAAATTCAAGACTTGTACACTAATTTTACATAGAAGCACCAATTAACATATCAATTGTAACTAAACAAATCAAAAATTGTGGTCTGAAAGTTTAAATGTGAAAGTCAAATAAATTATATATAAATAATAAATTAGATTATGTTTAAAGAATTTAAGTCAGGTTCATCAACAGTAAAAACAGTGTATTTTGTACTACTATCTCATTTCAGTTTTATTATTTTATTTATTGATGTTTAAATAAAGTGTATTTTGTATCCTTACCGTTGGTTCCTGATCTCTTAAAACATAAGCGTAATATCACTTGAGACCTGGGGACAGCAGCAATTCACTTTACATCAATTTGAGATTATTACAATACCTGCAGAGTTCAGAGCCGACCTTAAGGGCTCAAACATTTGTGAGTGTTCCAAGTTATCTGCATAACAATTTGTGTTTATACAGTTTTACACTATGTTGGTATTTTATGTTTTATATGTGTAGGTCCTATCCAGCCATAACATTGTGAAGCACTTTACTTTTTTGTGCGCTATCACCTTACTTTCTCCTTTGCTCTTAAACAGCAATGTTTTACATTGCATAGTGGATCACAGCAGCACACAGACCACTTAATCTTAAAGAAGTGTTCTGGGTTTAGTTAATAATTAGTAGTGTTTAGAATATATACAATTTACAAAATTATATTTTCACTGCACAGATAGTGCAGCCAATCAGGGAGCACTACCAGCATGCAACATTTCTGCACACTATATAATCCCATCCTTGTGACACAATCTTTGTGGAGAGTTTAGGAGCAGAGAGTGAGCAGAGAGTGAACATAGTGTGAGAGCAGAGAGAAAGCTATTTGTTTGTGAACAAGCAAGTGAGAGTGTGTGAGAGAGAGAGCAAAGTGAGATGGCTGGTACACAATATTAATCACTGCCGTAAAGTCACAGTGCAGCAGAGAGACACCATGGCAATCAGACTACCTGGCTTGCACAGCCACATACTCTATCACCTCCCCCCCTTCAAAAAAAAGAAACAAGATGCAGAAGAAAAAGGCAAAACTCTCTCTCTCTTTTCTCTCTCTTTCTCTCTCTCTCCCTCCCTGGAACACACACTCAAAAGCAATGTGGCTCCCCAAGCTTGCAACAAGTAAAGTACAATACATGTAATATAATTTATCTCTCTCAGTCTCTTTTTCTATCACAACTAGTTTGGTCACATGAATGCAAGCCAACACCCTGACAGCCTGATTTATATACTATCCCACCTCAATGACTCTGTGTGCCTTCATTGGTCAAGTGTCAGTGACAAAATCACCATTAATTGGCTGTCCTCTAACAAAATTTGCTCATTTCATAGGGAATAGTGAAACCAGATTGGGCAAGCAAGCATTACATTGCACAGAAGGAATTAGCTTATTGGTCAAGGTTCCTGTCATCATTCCCGTAATTTTCCCTCCCTCTCTCTTGTTTTGCCACTTTTCAGAAATCCAAATCATATTGGAGCTTCGGCGCTTCGGAGCTTCGTCACTTCCAAACTACCAAACTTTGTCGCTTCGGCGCTTTGGAACCTCGGCACTTTGGACTTTCGTAAGCACGTGAATGTCCGAATGGCATGAAATTTTTTACGAATGTACATTCGGAATGAAAGGAATTACACATGTCTATTGTAAGTAGATATACTCCCAATGAAAACATGCATGCATTTAATTATGTGTGATTTCAATGGGGGTATATCAAAAACCACCTTGCAAAAGCTGTAGATTTCTTGTCTGCAGCCTTTGCAAATCATCTCCCCTTCTAACCCCACCCAGACTTTCTGTGGCTGTCCCATTACAGACTTCACAATGCAGCTCAATGAGAAGTCTTTGCAAGGCAGGTGCTCTGGGCAATTGCTGCCTCTTGAGTTTAGTTCCACTGAGCTAACCAAACCAGGAAGTAACAGGACAGGTTGTATGACTGACAGCAAGGGGGTGTTACAAGGTTAATTCATAGAAGTGCAAATTTCTATTGACATTTGCATATTTTATGAAATGTCAAAAAGGACACACTCTTCACACTCTTCACACATAAAACACTTTAGCAAGTTAAGATTATTTAGTGGTCTGGATTGTCCCTTTAACACTCAACCTGCTTCCCATGGGAATATTGAATAGATGGATCATTGCACTGGGCTATTACCATTTTTGGATACACATATCTTTCCTATATTGTTTACATTTCCACTGACTTTAATACTGCTGGTATTTGTAACATTGTAGTGATGACACTTGACTCTGTTTACCACTTGGTCACATGTCAGAATTTGAATGAGTTATTTGCTTCACATATATAACTTTTCTGATAATTTCTTGCAATGATACTATATGGCTGTGCATCGTGAGAACCATAGTTCTCAACGGTTTGAGTTTAAAAGTTTAGCTTTCACGGCTCTAGAGAGCTTGCATTCAATTTCCTTTTTCTCTTAACGATGAGTGTACTGTACTAATATATACTCTTGGGGGATGGCCTCTTAAGCAATGGAGGCAGTCATGACACTTGAACAGCATTAAGGAGTCACTATCAATGACTTGGGGGCATATTTTAGAATAAAACTGGGAAAGTAAATGGTTTATTGCTTAAGCATGTCATCTCATTCCAATTTATATATCATCTAAAGGTTAAAGATATGAAGGTTCTGAAGGGCATATATTCTCTTTAATAAGGTAAATAGACTATGGACATCGTCACACTTCACTTTTAAGCTCAGTAGGTTCTTAATCTGTATCTGATTAATATAACTGTCCTTCCCATGTTTCCTGCCCTTTGTGTTTACTGCCCCATAGAGAATGAAAGGGTATTTCCTAGGGTGGTTATGAATGCAGAGATACATCTGGTTAAATTTAGTTTTTTTCCTAATCTCTCAGTGGTTTTCTGTCGTGTCTGAGAATGATGACTGTGAAATGTACACTATCTCCACGTGTAAATGAAACTCGTCTTTTCACCTTCAATGAATTATGTCACTTCTATTGGAATGATCAGGATTTTGTGAGTCTAAATATGTCAAAAGAAATGTGTCGGTTCCATAGAAATGTTAGAGATTATAACTATGTTCTATTTCTTAAAGGGAAAGCTTTCAAGGACTTGCCCCAGCACCCAACACCACTAATTTGAAGGACTTAGCCTGGCACGCAACACCACTTATTTCAAGGACTTACTCTGGCAAACAAGAACACAACTTACCACCCATGACTTTTTCACATACATACAGATCAAAAGCTTTTTAGAAGACCCAGAGACCAGAAGTGATTATCAGCCAATCCAATACTTTCCCATAGGCAAACTCATTTGTATTTCTGACCCTATATCCTTTTTTTTTTTTTTACTTTTTTACTAGTAAAAGAAAGACATTATTAATAGTAGTATTTATAAAGTGCCAATACATTTCACAACCCATTACAATTATACATTGGGGATATAAAACTACAAGTTTTAACAAACAAAATAGTGGTTGACAACAAGAGTTCAAGAGGGTCCTGCTCAAATGTGCTCATGGTCTAAGATAAAAAAAAAAAACCATGAAACAGCGTTTTTAAATGCATTACATTTTAAAATTTTACATTACAATTTATATAGAGTAGGCCCTTTATATAGATTAAGGAACAATATAGCGTTAGGGATACAAACCTGTATCCTCTCCCCGATCTCCTCCCCCGACACACATTGACCCATGTAGACACACAGTAACCCATACTGACACAATAATACAGAGTCATGCAGACACACACTGACCCATGTAGACACACACACACATTGACTCTTGTAGACACACAGTGACCCATACAGACACACACTGACCCATGCAGACACATTAATACAGAGTCATGCAGACACACACTGACCCATGCACACTGACCTATATACATACACTCACACTGACATATGCAAACACACTCACAGTGACTCATGCAGACACATTCATTGACCCATGTAGACACACACTGTCCCTTGCAGACACACATTGACCCATGCTGACACATTCAGACTGACTTATGCAGACACACTCACAGTGACCCATGCAAACATACTCACACTGATCCATGGAGACACACATTGACACATGCAGTCACACTCACAATAACTCATGGAGACTCACTCACACTGATCCATGCAGACACACTGACACCGACCCATGCAGACAAACATTTACCCATGTAGACACGCACACTGACAAATGCAGAAACAAACGCAATGACCCATGCAGACACACATGGACCCATGCAGACAGATACTGACTCATGCAGACACACCGACACTGAGGCATGCAGACAGACACTGACCTATGCAAACACACATTGACCCATACAGTCACACACACACACACACACACACACTGATCTTAGTGGACACAGGTAACTGGCCCCTGGGTTGGGCAAGCAGGCTGCTGCAGGCCTGGCAGGTCCCTTGCTGTGTAGGCTGGTGACTGGCACTAGTCCCTAGCTGGTCAGGGTAAAGTAGGGGAGGGCTGAATTGCCTGCTCCCTTCTATACAGGCTGTCCTCTTTTGGACCCCTCTCCCTCCCTTACAAGCATGATGGAAGAGAAGGTTCCGTGGGGGTTATAACAAGGATGATAAAGCAGTTCAGCAGCCCATCAGGAAAGAGAACAAGCATATCTGTAGTCTCTTTCTCATGAGGGCTGACCACTGCACACACTACCACAGTGCCCACTGATTACGCTGCCCCTCTCATCCACAGTGGCCTTAATGGAAATCTAGCCCTGATTAATATTAAAGGACCACTGCATCCAGACCACTTCTCGAGATGAAATGGTCTTGGTGCCTCTAGTGTTACTGTAAGCTTGGCTTGTAATATATTTTATACAAAAACAATCTCACAACAAGTTTAACCTAATCTTGCCACCTATGTTACATGGTAGAGGCTTTTTAAAAAATGTATAACCTGAGCTTGCAACTTATTTTATACAAAACCAAACCTCTCACAAAATTTTAACCAGCGATTGTAATCTGTTTTATATATTTATAGAAAGGGATCCTATCTCTGTATTAGCTTCAGTAAAGTAATTTCACAGCTGCTGCTATACCTTTCCCAAGCACCCCATCCAAAAAGAGAATGACCCCTTGTATAATCAGCCAGTCTCTGTCTTTACCTATGGTGGCTATTTGGGTCAGCTCTGCTGAGGACTTCACTTTTCTTGAGGCTGAAAATGATAATTCATTGTTCCTAGTTGATTTGCATATTGTGTAGAATAGTCACATAAGGCACTACAAGGTACTATGAGGTCAGATCATTTCCTCATAAAGGGCAATTTTAACACAACAAATATATAAAATAAATGCTTTTCAAAAAGCCCCTTATTTCTGAGTGGGCTATTATTATTTTTTACGTACGTTTTTCTTTCTCTATTTTTTTTATGGCACATACAGTTAACATTTCTTATACTGCTTCACAAAAACAATGCATGATCAATTTTTGGGGTCTGTTCGGTAAGCTGTTAGAATTCACAAGGGATTTGCACATTTAGGCAAAAATAGTTAAACTTAAAATATCTGTGTTAACTCAGCTATTTTTCCAGCATTGTTTTTTTTAGCCAAAAAATTGCAGTACGTATTTTATATTCACTTGAGAATGTTCGTGTTTGGGCAAAAGATCATCCTGGAGCTCTCTAAGGAAAATAATGCATTGGTCTTAGTAAAAATGAGACAGTCCAGGCACAGAAAGGTACTGGAATCAGAGCTAACACATATAATGAAGGGTATGGGAGGTAAAGGGGACAGGGAGACTATTGCCTCTCCTTCCATGGGCCACTAGTATAGAGAAGTTTTTAGCTCATAGCTCAGTACTAAATATATAATTTACTATGCTCACTTATTATTTTTGTATTCCATTTATTGCATTATTAGTATAAAACATTTAATGCAATATTATGAATGGAAGTGGAGTGCGGTGTGTTTTGTGCTGTTTTGGTCTCAAATTGGGCTATTTGTTTGTAGTACCCCACCTTCCCCAATTTAGCCAGGCATCCACTGACAAAGAGGGTAGGGGCAGTGTATGTGGGTCAAGATAGCAACATAGTAATGTAAAGGACAAAATGACAACATATTGGATAAATGAAAACGTATGGGGTAACATGGAGACGAATATAGCAACATAGAGGGAATGAAACTCTGAATTGCAAAACATGAAGGGTTGGAAAATGTCTTAATATCAGTTATTTTGGCCCAAATTTTACAGTTTGGTTTCTGTTCCCTGCTGTTAAGTAAATAACCCCTTACTTCTGCATTTTCATGAAATTAATTACACTTATATTAATGCACGATATAATGGAGTCTCTCCCTTTTAATCTAACCATTGGCTTGCAATTCGGAGGCCACGCATCGATCATTTTTATTCTCTACTTGTCATGATTCTGTTATAAGAGCCACCTACTGTAATTGGCAATGAAGATGGCCTGCAGAAAGGCTTATTTCAGAAGGACTGTATTAGAATTACAAAATGCAGTCACATGGGGAAAATAATTTCAGTGATACAACAATGAATGTATTACATGCAAATTGGCATGTGTCCACACAAGGAAACGCTGTAAGTCACAGGTTGAAGGGCAGATTCTCAGGGTCATACAGACGGGAGTTCATATTGTACACTCATCTGATGATACTGAAGATTCTGAATTTGAGCTTTTGTTACTAAATACAATGTATAATGCAAGGCCGAGTTAAAACCTTTGCCGTCTCACTCTCTGCTTAATAATCTGTGGATTCCAAACCTTAGAGCTAAAATGTCTTATGATTATACATGTATTATATGCTCTTTACGTTTCCTTGCCTTACACCTTTTATTTCTCTCAGTAAACCAGAAAAATTAAGCAATGCAGGTGAACATTATTAGCCCCTTAGGTCTAGACTTAGCCCCTTATGTTCAGGCTTAGCCACTTACATACAGACAATGCTTAACACAATATATTGCAATAAACCCCTAAATACACCCTCCGTTATCATATTGTTTCTCATCCAGTGAAGCAACACATTTCTACTCTTGTCAGTTGCTCTGTTATGTAACTCCCCCCATCTCCTGCTTTCCCAAAGCCTGCATGGCTCAAACGTTCAGTGCTTTAGAATAGCAGCTTGAGGAGCAGGCATATATACAGATCACAATACCGTATGTAGTAAAGATGCCTTGTTTTAATTAGGCAACTGTATTTACTATATGTGGAAACAAGGCCTACGTGCAGAATTTTACGTTGTGCTGTCATGTCCAAGATATGTATTGATAATAATCTCAGCAGGTTCTCAGGAACAGCAATAATCAAAGTATTTCACCATTTGTACTTATATTTTAGTTTCTACCTCCATATTTTCTAAAAATGATACTTGAATTATTGATACTTTAAATCATTTGCATCATTTGATAGCGTGTAAACTAAAAATATAAATCAGTGTCCCCAATACTAGAATTAATATATTAAAGGGACACTATAGTCACCAGACCAACTACAGCTTATTGAATTTGTTCTGGTGAGTAGAATCATTACCTTCAGGCTTTTTTGCTGTAAACACGGTCTTTTTAGAGAAAATGCAGTGTTTGCATTACAGCCTAGTGATAACTTTACTGGCCACTCCTCAGATGGCTGTTAGAGATCCTTCCTGGGTCATGGCTGCCTAAAATGCATCCAAACATTCAGTGTCTCCTCCCTCTGCATGCAGACACTGATCTTTCCTCATTGAGATTCATTGATTCAGTTCATATCTATGAGGAGATGCTGATTGGCCAGGGCTGTGTTTGATTTGTGCTGGCTCTGCCCTTGATCTGCCTCCTTGTCAGTCTCAGCCAATCCTATGGAAAAGCATTGTGATTGGATCAGGCTACCACTTCTGATGATGTCAGCAGGCAGGTCTAACGGAAACAGGGACAAAGTATGCAGCTGCAGACTTGAATACATGTAAGATTTTACTATATTTAGGGAGGCATGAGGGGACCAGGGTGGCTACATGGTGGTTTTAATCCTATAGGGTCAGGAATACATGATTTTGTTCCTGACCTTATAGTGTTCCTTTAACACAAATATTGTAACTACAGATTATTTTTACCTTTTAAGTATCCCTGAACTAGTTAATGCTAAAATACAGTTTTAACCTAATCCCCTTTGTCATCTGCACACGTATCTATTTTTGTTTCTATTTAAGAAATGCAGACATCTGTGAAAGGGTTAACATCACATAAAATGTAAACGTCGATTTGTTGTTTATGGACGGCAATTGTGAATGTAATTTGCTAAAACGAATCAAGCAAATTGGAAGTCATCATGAAAAAACAAGTTTTTAATTATTTGTTGAACCACTATTTTTAATTCAACATAATGATATTTTTGGGCTTTTTGAAACCAGTACAGATTTAAACATACGATAAAGGATGTCCCCCTTTCAGAGAGAACTATATGTTGCATTTAGGAACATATTCTGTGATATTTCCAAGTTAAAACCCTGCACAGAAGTAATTGTATATTGATGGCAAACGCTGATCCATTTATTTTTTGTCAGGCCTTATTAAATCTTGCCTGTAGCCATGTGACGTTACTGAGGGTTTTGTTTTTTGTCTTTTAAAAAGTATTGACAAAACTGCAGTTTGCCTAGATTTCTTTCATGACGTGCTATGTGGTAAATTTACCAGCCTTTATTAAGTATGATAAGAAAAAAAAAAGGAAATTACTTCAAATAAAAATTATCAAAACAAAGTATCATATTCTCACTGCTGAATGTTACTCTCTTTTTTTTGTTTTTTTTTAAATTCTTTATTTTTGGCTCAGGTCAGAAACCCAATAGTTTACAACATATAAGAGAAAGGTATTGCTTGCACGACAAAATTCACATATGACAGTGCTTAACAGATAGAGTGTCTAGCTTAGGGTGGAACTGGGCCGTGAACTGAGGGGAATTATTTTGGGTAGTGGGGAGAGAAGCCTAGAATGTCTGGGAGTGTGGCCATATAGTCGTGGGGTCCAGCGCAGATAAGGGCTTCTAGGCTGCGTGTGCAGGTGAGCGGAGTGTGGTCGTAGGCCATGGAAGGTTGTGCGGGGAGCGCTTTCGCTGCCGAGTGGGCACTTACTTGTTATGCTCCTGCTTAGTGGGGAGATATTCCCCTTAGGAGGGGGTTGAGAGTAACTTGGCAATGCAGTAAGCCTTAATGTGTGTGAACTAAAGCTATAAGGGGATAAATGTCCCGGTTGCCCGGTGCGGCATGTTCATTTAGCCCGAGGGCTATTTGAAGGTGCAGGTTAGTCCTTTGATCATGCAGGTAGCGGTCTCTGTGGACGCTCTCTGTGACTGGGGCTTTAGCTGATCTTGGGAGACGGAACATCTCACTCATAGAATCCTACAGTGCTCCCCTCGCATCCCCCCCTCCCGCGGTGCTGAAGTGGTTAAAACCCTAATCAGTCACTTACCTGATCCAGCACAGATGCCCCTCGGCGCTGGTTCAGGCTCCGTCCACACTCCTCCCCCGCAGACGTCAGCCAGCGGTGGAGATCTAATGCGCAGCAATGGCCGCGCTTGCATTAGGATTGAATAATGCTTTCCTATGGGGAATAATCTGATGCTGGAGGTCAGATACTGGACCAAAGGTTTGTTTCAAACCAGGAAGCCCTCTGGTGGCTGTCTGGTAGACAGCCAGTAGAGGTGGAGTTAACCCTGGATTATAATTATTGCACTTTCCCAATAACTGCAATAATTACTATTGCAGGGTTAAAGGACATGGGACATTGCACCCAGACCACTTCAATGAGCTAAAGTTGTCTGGTTGCCTACAGTGTCCCATTAACAATGTATTTGTTATTCACTGACTTCAGGTGGAAGGGATTTTACACTCACTTTCCCCCCCACCATAACTCTGTTGGCTTGTGCTCCACAAGTAAAGCCAAGCCTTAATAGCAAGCCAGTAACCAACCTCATGCTGATGAGTTACATAGTTACATAGCTGAAAAGAGACTTGTGTCCATCAAGTTCAGCCTTCCTCACATTTGTTAACATTAACAATGAAACAGCTGTCCTTGAGTAGTTCACTGGCTTTAAATCTCTTCCTGAGCTGTTTCAAAGTTGTTGTATACAGCAAACAGAAACTCCAAGGAATCTATGTAAGTGTAATAAATGAGACAAAAAGATGGTTCTTTGCTCGACTAATTTACATATGTCCCCCCACAATCCATTGCAGTGGTAACAGCACTGTAAATGTGAGATTTCTGTGGGAAAGGTAAGTCTTATGACCTGACTGGTGTGTGCAGATCTGTGTCTAACAATGTATGTACTAACCATTGTTTTTATTGTATGATGTGTGAATCACAGCCAGGGGAGGTGTGGCTAGGGCTACAAACAGAAACAATAGCGATTTAACTCCGAAATAGCAGAGAATTGAGCAATGAGACTGCAGGGGTGTGATCTATACACCAAAAATGTTGTTTTAAATCATCTCCTATGGCCTTCATTCTAAGAGACCTCTGAGGAGCTGAGACAGAATTGTTTCTTTTTAGCTTAGAGCTGTCCGATCTTGGTATTTCAACTCCTATTAGATTATATTTCACATTACAAGCCAAACACTTTACTATTCCTTGTCTGGAGAATGTCTAGCTTACAGAATTGTACTTTTACTATGGAATTCTTAAATCAATACATGTTTCTTTTCTTGACAGTCTACAGAAATCAAGTGAAACAAACTAAAACGTCTTTATATTTATTAATTCTGTTTTTTTTATGTGCAATTAAAACTTGCATCAGTTGTAAACGGGTTTTTTTTTCTATAATTAATAAAATAAGAGATGAATAATAACAGAACATCCTTTATTACGTCTTAGTTATAGTGGATCTCAGCAAGAGGGGACGTTTTCTGCAAGCCAACTACATTTACTCCCGGAAAACTCGCAATTGTATCAAAATCATTTACGTTCCATCAAACATCAAAAAGAAACCAAAGTCAGAAATGACTCTTTAGCAAGCTCCTGGGTAGATGCGATTTCGAAACTGGATTACAATAGAATCTTCATGCCTACTTGGTTTATGATAAGCTTAGCTCAGAGCATGACAAGATAAAATTAGCAAACAATCAAACCAGATGTCTCCCGCAGGGAAAATACTGACAGATAGCCTTATATACCCAGTTTTCATGTTTTTCTAAAAATTCTTTCTTTCTTCTGTGCATTTCTTGAGTGGAAAGATAACCTCAAGACATTTGATTCCCGCTGAATACCAGCAGGCCTACAGATTTGTTACAGAATCTGAAAAAGTTCTTGAGAATTTGCCACAGCCTCAAGCTGTCTCCAAGTCTGTCTTTTGAATCTGAAGTTGGGGCTTGGGATAAAAATATATTAGTGAAAATTGTGTCTATCTAGTGGAATATAAAAATCACAGCCAAGCCTAGATCCATTTATTCGATTGCTGTAGCTGCGGCGTTTTTGAAGGCACAGTAATACAAACATTGCCTATTCCTCAATCAATTTATTGCATATTTATCACTGAAATAAAGATTCTTCTGAATTAATTTTGATCTTAAAAAAACACGGTTTATGTCTCTATGTTTGTCGTATTGCAAATTGAGAACATAGAACAAATATAGTTCACACTTGAAACACAGTGGCTAGTACGTTGAAAAATATCCAGAATGCTGAAACATTTTTTTATTTTTTTTTGAGAGTTGGTTAATTCTGGGCTGGAGTACTTTTCAGAAGCATTTTAATATGTGTCTATTACTTTATATTTTACATTCTGTTTTGTGACACTGTATAAAACCAGTAGTGAAAACACTTCCCCAAAGAGAGCACTACTAACTAGAGATCAGGTGCCATTCCATGGCCATAGAAACATAGAAACATAGAATGTGACGGCAGATAAGAACCATTCGGCCCATCTAGTCTGCCCAATTTTCTAAATACTTTCATTAGTCCCTAGTCTTATCTTATAGTTAGGATAGCCTTATGCCTATCCCACACATGCTTAAACTCCTTCACTGTGTTAATTTCTTCCTCTTCAGCTGGAAGGCTATTCCATGCATCCACTACCCTCTCAGTAAAGTAATACTTCCGGATATTCTTTTTAAACCATGGCCCTTCTAATTTAAGACTATGTCCTCTTGTTGTGGTAGTTTTTCTTCTTTTAAATATAGTCTCCTCCTTTACTGTGTTGATTCCCTTTATATATTTAAATGTTTCTATCATATCCCCCCTGTCTCGTCTTTGCTCCAAGCTATACATGTTAAGAGCCTTTAACCTTTCCTGGTAAGTTTTATCCTGCAATCCATGAACCAGTTTAGTGGCCCTTCTCTGAACTTTCTCCAAAGTATCAATATCCTTCTGGAGATACGGTCTCCAGTACTGCGTACAATACTCCAAGTGAGGTCTCACCAGTGTTCTGTACAATGGCATGAGCACTTTCCTCTTTCTACTGCTAATACCTTTCCCTATACAACCAAGCATGCTGCCTACCTTTAAGTCATCTAAAATAATTACCCCTAAATTCCTTTTCTCAGATGTTGAGGTTAGGACTGTATCAAATATTCTGTACTCTGCCCTTGGGTTTTTACATCCAAGATGCATTATCTTGCACTTATGTTGCCACAGCTCTGACCATTTTTCTAGTTTACTTAAATCATTTGCCATTTGGCTTATCCCTCCATGGCCACATATTGTTGTAACTGCCCAATAGAACTGAATTGAGTTAGTCCCAATGAGGGTGCTCCAGGAAGGGAAGGCGAATCCCCAGAGAGAAAGCCAAGGCACACCAAGCAATCTTCTATTTAGGCAGTCTTTATTGAAGGAATATGGTACATGGTACAGTTGTTTCCACAACTGCCAGTTACTGGTCTCTGGTACTTTTGGTTCATAGCTCATGATTTGGGTATAAAAAAAGCTGTTTTTAAACCAGTGTCCACTGCTAAGAGTACCTGCAGAAATGCAGTATGAAGTCTGAAACACAATGTCTGTATGTGTGCTCATTTGCATTTCAATCTGAGAATTCTTGGATATTTGTGGAAACAGGACTTCTTGAGTTTCTGTAATCAAAAAGGACTTCTCAAAGTCTAAACTCAGATATGCAGGTGATGCATAACAGATATTTTTGTATTTTCCAAGTCAGATACGTCCATGCTACTTTAGGAGTTTTATCGTGTTTGTTATACTCACTGCAAGTTGAACCTTGCAGTTAGTATTTACCGTATACACATTTAGAATGTAATCCTGTGATTATAATATGTTATTTTTATAACTTGTATACCAGACAAAATAAAAAATGCTGACTCTTGTCACAAAATGACAAAACAAACAAACAAACAAACAAACAAACAAACAAAAAAAGACTATAACTACTCCTTATACAATATGATTCAAATGTTTTTTACATAATTTTTCATGTAATTCTGGTATTTTCCATCTTTGATATATTTAAATATTGTTACACACCCCCAGATGTTAAAATAAAATCTCGAAACATGAAACACAACTTTATTACTGAAATAACTTTTTTTATGTCTTCAAATCTTCTTGGTGGCTCTAACATCCACGTGCTCTCCCAAATCTGTGCAGTCACCTGTTAGTCTTGCATCAAACTTAATGCTTTAAAGGAAAGTGACATCTTTTGTTTTCAAGGCTTCTGAAAACTTCTAAAGAATTTTAAAGCATGCTACATAAAAGGGACACCAGTTGATGTATGGAATAATATATATACATTTATTTATTTATTGTTCCTTACCAACACTAAAAAAATGAAAAGAAAAAAAAAATAATACAAAAAATGTATGTCTTCCATCAACTGCGTCTTTTTTTCTGAATGCTTTGCCACACTGGTGTGAACAGTTGGGTAGTATGACTTACTGTGTCTTTTTATGCCAGCTTAAAATATTTAATAAGACGCGACATCAGATACTTCCATGCTACCGGCGATTATTACCAGACACTTTAATGTGTCTTCTGTTGAGATACCTGTATATCAGTTGGACTATTTTACAATATGATAAGATCAAAGCATTAGAAAAATATAAGTTCGCAATGTGTTTCATAAAAACTGTTAAAAACATCCCTCTTTCTACTTGAGTTTTCCCACGTAGTAGAGTGCTCTATTTGAGTAGTCCACCCCACCCTTCTCCGTTAATAGTGCTGTCATGGAAGAAGACATCATTATAACTAGATCTTTGACCTTGGGTAAATCAATTAAGTGCTAATGATGCAAATGAAAGATAAAAGGATGACTGATTAACTAATGTGCATTTACCTGGGATTGTAATATCGACCAGCAAACTGAACATAATGTCGGATATTCTGCATTCTCTATGCAAAATTTCAGCCTTTTGGTTATTATTTCATCTTAAATAGCATTTCCACCATGTAAAGGGAAATTATATAAATATATGTAATTTTCTCTGGATAAATTCTGTTTTTGGCAATTTTTCCCTTTTTGTTTTCTGGGTATTGTCTAATAGTGACATCCCCTTTCAGACTCCCCTTTAGATAGGTCCATCTTCCTGGTGACCCGCACTAGTTAGATGTGTCTGAACTTCGGATGATGTAGCGAGGCAAGGCAGTTATCATATCTTATGGATTAACATGTTATTGGATTACAGTTCATGAGAACCTTCCCATGATTTCACAATTACACAAAAAATGTCACAATTCAACAATTACACAAAAAATGTCATAATTTCACAATTTCACAACAAAGCCAGTGTCCTAAACACCAAGAATTTACACCTAGGAGATGAGTAGATGTGCAGGACACAATCTAAATATATAGGACATGTTCCTAATGGATGGATAGTGACTACCACGTTGGGGTGTTTAAATGCTGAATTTGTGTGTGCACTTAGAAGTTGAAAAAACACAAAAATATATTTGTCTTTTTTTTCTTGTAAATGATATCTACACGATTCTCTTTTGCTTAGTGCATTTTTTTGAATGAGGCACAAGTCATAGTCACATGAGTTGGGTCTCAAACAATTCTCTTCCATCCGTTAAAGCCATAACATCTTACAATCAGTATGTTGTACAGAGAATTGTTCTCACATTAGTAGTTATCACTGTACAAAGAGGACCCTCCCAGCAATGCGTTTTTGTTTAGGATGTAGACACTAGATTTGCTAGACCAGTAGTTATGGTTGACCTTCGGGGTAGTTTGAATAGTGCTATTGTACAGGATGCCACCCAATTCTCCCTTCTCATTCTAAACAGTATAATGGGGTTTATATATTGGGAATTCATGTCCTAATAATGAATATATTGTTTGGGATGTATAATTAGATTTATATATACGCTAGTATTATTCAGTTACTAGAATTTCTCTGTGCTAAGTTCCTTTTGTTAAATAGTGTGACTACTGTCTTGGTCCATTGCCCAATGTGACACAAATTGTAAGGTAGCAATCCATGTCCAAAGCTGAACTGTGTCTTTCAAAAGCACTGTAAAAATTTAAACAAATTCAATGTGAAAGTGAAAAATGAGAGCTGACCATTCGTTTCCTAGGGATTATACAGCAATTCACGAGTCTTAGACGGAAGGTTTGGATGGATTTGGGACAAGTCCAGCAGTCCCTAGTAGGACTTTTCTGTAAGCTGACCTTACACTAAACAATTCGAGAAAAAACAAAAGCATTGTAAGGATGTAGCGCTAATATCCAGGCCTGAGGTCATATGGGGCTGCAGACATTGGGGTTAGAGTTTACATCAAAGCTCTAACAATGTTTAAGCCCTATCAATTATATAAGCGATAAAACAAGAAAAAAAAAAGCAGGTCATGCGTTAGAGAGTATATAGCAAATATATTTGTGGTTTGTAAAGGAGGAGACTATATTTAAAAGAAGAAAAACTACCACAACAAGAGGACATAGTCTTAAATTAGAGGGACAAAGGTTTAAAAATAATATCAGGAAGTATTACTTTACTGAGAGTAAAGTAGTGGATGCATGGAATAGCCTTCCAGCTGAAGTGGTAGAGGTTAACACAGTAAAGGAGTTTAAGCATGCGTGGGATAGGCATAAGGCTATCCTAACTATAAGATAAGGCCAGGGACTAATGAAAGTATTTAGAAAATTGGGCAGACTAGATGGGCTGAATGGTTCTTATCTGCCATCACATTCTATGTTTCTATGTTTGCAATATATTTGCTATATACTCTGTCGTTGGTGCGACTAGTTATTTCTTGGTATACCACTGAACAATTCTGAGTCAGGGAGAGATACCCAAAAAATACAAAGTGAGCACTTTTTTGGTGTATTTTGCACTGCACAGAGTGAGCTGAAGACACTGAGACTATGGACAGAGTGCTTCATATACATATATCCCGATTGTCCCTATTTTAGAGGGACAGTCCTTATTTTTGGCAATAATCCCTCTGTGCCTCTTTCTATATTTCATATTGTTGGTGTATAACAGAGCTCCACAGCATTAATACTCCCAGTAATTTGTCTTTAAACTGCAATAAATGTGTTTAGAAATTAGTCTGTGTGTCTATGATACATTGTTCTTTTTCCAAAATACATTATGAATGCAAAAATTGTTATTAGTAAGTCACCTAAGATTTTACAGGAAAGCCCTGCCCCAGCCACACTACCAGTCACACACCTTAAATTAAAGTGTTCTTCTTTGTCCATTTGGAGTGTTGGGAGGCCATCCTAGTTTGCTGGCGTGTCTGCCCTTTTATCACCCGCTGCCTGTTCCACATCTCTACCTGCATGTGTTGGGAAAAATACAAAGAGAACTGTGATAAAGTCATCAAAAAAATCTCAAGTTGATAAATTTGTCCATTTGTTATTATTGGTTTATAAGACCTTTAAAGGTAGACTTACGATCTGGTTGCACTCCAGTTAGCAGGATTACTGTAAACGAGTCTCAGTGAGTAAGATCATTCCAGTCAATATTACTAAGCAAAGTCTCTGAGAATTAAGTCATGGTTGTATTGTTCATCACTGAAGTCATTATCGCTGTATATTGTTATTGATGTTTCCCGGGATTCCATAATGATTTGGGAAGAGAGGTTATTAATTATCATACGTCTTAGCTAGGCCAAGTGGCGGTATGCTCTCCGAGACAAGCTTGATAAAAAGTTCTCCGAAAAATATCTTTAAAAAAACAAAACAAAAACTTACTCATTAAAAATATACCCCCAAAACAGACCCTTATTATCTATTGAATAATGACAAAAATTCCAATTAAAGGTAAAATAATTAAACCACACCAAATGCAGCGTAACTGTCAAACCTAGCAATATTTATAGTACTAATAAATACAAGTAAGTATTTACAGAAAGCCTGGGTCTTTTGAGGACTATAAAGCATGATCTGCCTTCATTGTTAAACTGTGATTATTGTTTAATTCCCAGAACAGACTTTATTTTTGCTGCATTCTCTTACTACCCTTAAAGCATCTGTGCTGCTCTCTGAGTCACTGACAGGTTTTGGATTTGCCTTTATATTGTAATATCAGCATCCTGAAGCAGGTAATTACGTTCCTTAATGATACAGGCAGCTGGCATATCTGTCAATTAACAATAGATTTTCTTATGAAATTTTAATGCAATGCTTGTTCTCAACACCTTCCCTTAAGAATAATTGAATTTGATTCTGGTTTTAATCAAAGTTGTTGTTTGCAATACGATTTAAAATAGTATAATAATAAAAAAAATATTTAACATATAAGTAGACATAGTTTTGTAACCTCTCCAGTTTACCATGGGTAGAGAAGGTAAATGAATCAGTGGCCCTCTGGAGGTAGGTCGAGGTGACACATGGTATAGCAGTGGTATATAGAGCTGTACTTCACATCTAGGTACTCACGGCACGCCAATAGTCCAGGATTTAGGCATGCCCGGTTCTGTTCCTATGAGAATACTGAAACGATGTGGACTGTTAAATAAGGAACAGGAACAGGTACAGAACTGCACATCCATATGCTACATTAAAGGGACACTATAGGCACTAATACTACCTTAGCTTAATGAAGCAGTTTTGGTTTATAGATAGTGCCTCTGTAATCTCACTGTTCAGTTCTCTGCCATTTAGGAGTTAAATCATTTTTGTTTCTGTCCATGAAGCCCTAGCCACGCTTCTCCTGTCTGTGCTCACACAGTCTACTTGAAAAAAAATGTCTAATTTTCAATCAGATGTTTACTTGCTTTAGATGTTTTTATCTTCTTATCTGTAAATTGAACTTTAATCACACATAGGATGCTCCAGCAGGGTCTATCAAGTTATAACATAGCAGGAGATACGAAATTCAAAATGAAACAGACTGTACAATAAAGGAAGTGTAAACGTTCATACTCTCTTTACAGGAAGTATGTAGGAAGGATGTGCAGTCACATTCAGAGAGGTATGACTGTGGCTGCAGAAACAAGGTGATTTAACTCCTAAATGGCATAGAATTGAGCAGTGAGACTGCAGGGGCATGATATATACAGCAAAACAGCTTCATTAAACTAAATTTGTTTTTGTGTCTATAGTGTAGTATAGTTAATATTTATTACAGAACATAAAGCATACAAACATTTCGGGTCTAAAGATCATTTCTCAATGTAACATGCCATCCACTGGATATTAATTACAAGCACTCCCATGTTCTATTCGAGTTACCATCGGACATTACTTTAGACACCAACCCTGGCTACCTTATGTCCTTTTATAACTGTAACACCCAACACAAATAATGTGTTACTGATGCACAATCCTTCAATATATAAACGACTTTGATAGAGTCATGTGATTCTTGAATAATAGATCCCTGAGTTTGTTTTCTTCTATTGACCCTAGCTCATTTGTCCTGGCTGTAGATTTCAGTATCCCGTGATTTGTTGAGTTATTAGAGTTTATATTATTCTGTAATCCTGACCTTGGCTAGTTTTAATCTTGACAACACCAAGCTGTTTACAGGTATTCTTTAATTTAATCTCCATGGAGGTTTCATAAAACATGATATTGTAATGGCCATTGATGCATGTTTCTGTCATTGTCTACCTATCTTTCCATGTCCCTTATTCTTACCAACTGAGCCTCGATGAGTTCTTTAGAACTCATTGGCATTTAGAAGAAAGGGTTTGGAAAGAACGCTGAGATATATATGCTTGAACTTGGGCATATAGCTGGGTTGACGTGCAGAGTATCATTAGCTAATGGTAAGAACACGATAACACATCGCATTTTCTCCTAGCTAGACGCAAACAACTTTGTAGCTCTTCGTCTAGGTTTGTTTTGGAAACAGAGTTTCAGTTAAGTTAAAACAAGAGCCAACACTATGCAGTCCCATTCAATTCCATTTTGTGCTGAATTTACAATATAAAAAGATTTCATGAATTGGAGACCTGAATAAGATCTATATCTATGTTAAAAAAATGACAAGACATCTGTCATGTTGAAAATGTCTTTTGCATTGCAGTGAAAAGGTCAGTGTGGTTTGTAAGTTACAAATGTGCCTAAATGAGAATTGTTATAAACTATATTTCTAATCGTGCATATAACAAATCGCATGGCAGGTTGGCCTAATATATGTCTATCTGTGTGAAAGAAAATGAATAATGTGCTGCCTATACATGAGCCCATTGTTCACAATCTTTGAGTTAGTTGTACTGTAATACCGAACCTTTGGTTATGATAGCCTGGGCTCTTTATTTATACTCAGCAGGATACCTGCCAAGTAAAATGTTGCGTATACACATAGCTAAAGAGATAGTTTAGCAGCTTTTTAGACTGTGATGCAAGAATGATATGGGAAGTGGTCAACCAAGACCCATTTTCCCCCCAGATGTTTTCCTGTGAAAGTCTTGTTTAACAATTAATGGGTTAAGCAAAATCCAACTCCTGGAGAGTTCCCTCCATACCTAAGCATCTCCTGGACTTGTCTTTAAGGCTCGGTGTTTGATAGCTAATTTTTTATAGTCTTTTGTCAATGCAGAGATCTTCAAGAGAGGAGAAAGTATCTTTTGTTTTAACAGAGAATATGAAAAATCTAAAAATGGGCAAAAACTTAAAAAAAAGTTAGTTCCTGCTGAGGTCTCAAGAATGTTTTTGCTCCTTGTGTCATAACAAAGAGAGCTTATACCATTTGCATATCAGACTAATCCCACCCATACTGGCAGTCCAGAACCAATATGTCGGCATGTTCTCTCTGCACGAGCGATACAACAACCCCTGATGATCATTGTTCCCTTCTTTGGGCTGAACCAAAATGCTGGCTAGTTTCCTCCACACAAGAGATACAGCAACCCTAGATGATCACTTTTGTCTTCTTTGGACCTCTTCAGCAGGGTGTAGCTGATAGCCCTCTAGTCACAGTGAGCATGGGGTTCACGCCTGGATTACCATTACCCTTACCTTTTCAACTGGTCCTGGACTGCCCTAATTGGTGAGATCAGTCTGATATGCAAATGGTATAGGTTCTCTTTATAATGGCGCGATTGAGCATACACTTTTCTGAGACCTGAGTGGGTACCAACTAAAGGGAAAGTTACTGAGCTTCTCTAAGCTTTTGCCTTTTCTCAGAATTCAGAATTCTCATATTATATGTTTTTACCTTTTGTCTATGGCCTAGATTTAATAAGCTTTCCAAATGATTCAGTTCTGTGGACCTACTTTCCAAATGGTTTATTTACAGAAGTTACCAATAAAGTCTATAGGAATTTTTGTAGATAAATCATTTGGAAAGTTTTTGTAACAGAATGAAATCATTTGGAAGGCTTATTAAATCAAAGCCTTTGTCTGTTGTGTAGAGCAGTGCTGAATATTTGCCCCTTTTTTTTGCCTCTTTTGAATCAGCTGTGCCTAATTTTTCTCCAATTCTCGTCCAGGTCCCTTTATGTTTGTTAATAAAAATAATTATCAGGTCTCTTCGCGGTCACAGTTTAGTAGAAAGGGACTTTGCAGGAAATTGGCTGCATTGCTTAATTTTTTTGTATTTTACCCCTAAAAAGAAATTTCATCTAACATTTTTTTTATAAAATAATAATGATGTATGGCTGTCTACAATAGTGTCCACATGGAAAACTACACTAACAACATTACTAGAACATTGTATTTATTCATTTCAAGGTTGCGTGCAAGTTGAGACACAGTGTTCTCAGATACAGACGTGTGGTGTTTGAGTGCAGACCTGTTTCAGCTATAGTTTTTTTGCAGATAGATTGATTTTCTTCCTTTGTGTGACAAATAACAATATTGAAAAAAAGCATTATTCCTCTTAATGACTTCTGTTTTCACATCCTTTTAAGAATTGCTGGATTATACATTGTGGGGGAAATTGATCCTTTGCTATGTAATACAGAGAAATTATTTTAATTTGCATAGGTAACAACTTCTGTAATGTGAATGTCAAAATTCTGAAAGCACATGATTTGCAAGTTCAAATTAAAGAGGCACTCCACTGTCTAAATACAACAATAAATTTTAAAAAAGCACAATTTGATATATATATATATATATATATACCTCCAATATATGCATGCATTTAGTTATGCATTTTTTCGTTATTGTATATATAAAAACAGCTTGTAAAATCTGCAGATCTCCGTCTGCAGCTTTTGCCAGTACTCTGCTTCTAACTCCACCCAGACTTTCTGTGGCTGTCCAATCACAGACTTTCCAATGAGAAGTATTTGCAATGCAGGTGCTCTGGGAAATTGCTGCCTCTTGAGTTTAGTTCCACTAACCTAAGTGAACCAGGAAGTAACAGGCCTGTTATCTGATTGACAGCAAGGGGGGTGTAACAAGGTTAATTTATAAATGTGTCAATTTCCATTGAAATCTGCAGTTTTTGTAAAAGACGTTCGGGTGGGAGTGGGCCTTGATATTTTCTTGGATGACTGGCAGCCATGTAGGAGAATTCAAAGTGAATTTTAAATTCAAGGACAGATTATTTAAACTGAAAGCATAGCTGACATAGTGAATTTTTCCACTTCAGCTATTTTTACTTAATATAACCCTAGTTATCTATTTGTAGAGCGAAATCTGCCTCTTAGATATTTTTCTCCATACCAGGGCATCTTCTGGGCTTGAATTTGAGGCTCAGTGCTTGATATCTAGTTTGTTTATATACTTTTGAAGTGGTCTGTATGGACAGAAACACCAGAAATGTATGGGTGTCTTATAATGCGCTCACACTATGCTTTGCGAGATGGTGTCTCTGGTTTCCTGCATCTAAGAACTAAGGTTGGATGGTGGAACTGATGCCCAAGTTCAGTTGGATACTTTCCTGGAACGTCCTGGACAGTTTGTGGGTCAAAACTGGAAACTGGGAAGAGAATTGGCTTATTCACACCAAAATGACCAAGTAAACTCAACTAGCAAATATAAACAAGCTGAATTGAAGAGTTTTTTAATCGGACCTAATATGTGCAATTTCTTTGTTAGAGAAACACTGCGAGCACTATAGAAAGTGCGTTATAATTAAGGTGTTATGGTGCAAAGAGATACTCATTCTCCAGTTTAACATAAGAGGTAAAACCATTCATGAACAGTTTAACCCCAAAGTGTTCAATCCAATGCCAGCTTGCTCTGCCCATCTCCTTCCACCACAGTCTGGAAATTGAATCAGGAAACCTCGAACTGGGAGTCGCTGAAAGGATAGGATATCAGTAGCTCACCACCTAAAAACATGCACAGTGACCTCCTTGCACCATAACACCTTTATTCCAATTACCGGTAAGTCACTATGGTGCATCTCTAAAGTTCTGTGAATGTATTTTTATTCATCAAACAGTAAATTTTGGAAAGCTGAATTCTGAAATTTTGAAAAGAAAAAGCTAATAATAAGTACATATACATCTCTAAGACCAGTTCGCAGAGGTAGATTTTCTAACCCCAACATTTAGTTGTAAACTATTCAGTAATAAACTGCACGGGAATCCTTAACCATTTCATTCGGCACAGTAAGTATGAGAAACAGCGTATGCTCCAGAAGGGGTTAAACTGTTAACTGTTACAGGTTAAGCACTAGGGTGCTAGAAGTGCAACAGATCATCTAAAACTCTGGTAAATAAAGTATTGATCCCCCTGGCCTCTCCTTCCTGCTGACCTGTAGATGTGCTCAGTTCCCACCAGAACTGTGCATGGTTAGATACAATCTAGTTCTTCGAGAAAATCTAATAAATGCAGAATCAGCACAGGCCATGAAACGGGATACAATAATACGTTAGAACATATTATACTTGGAAAATGTGGTAAATCTAAACCTGAATACATGGCACATCGCTGAATTATGTGACAGAGTATATAGATATATATATATATTGAATTCTTTGTTAAATTAATATGAGTACAGATAGTAAAACCTAATGTTACTGAAAAAGGCATTTCAGGAACAAGGGTAAGCTGTGTATATATTATAATTTTCATGTGATTCATTTGACCTATTGTGCTGATGGGCAGGGTATGAAAAGAGATGCCCTTTGGGAGATAGATACTTGCCAGCATTAGTGTGGCTCCCCTGTGGAGTGAGCCAGTGACAGCATTTGTATTGCTGGGGATTTTCTTGTCTGTATGTGTGGCAGGATTGCAGACAGCCCTGCAGGGCAGCCAGACAGCAAACTCATAAATCCTCATACAGGTGGAAAAAACCTGGAGATACCTCGGTGGATGTACAGAGGCCTAGACTTGGGACTATCCCATCAGAGTTGGGACATTTGGCAGTTATACAGCATGTAGGAGAAAGATCACATAATCAAGGTTCCACCTTGATTACCGAGTAGATTTAATTCCTGTAGAATTATATTCTACATACTACAGGAGTTTGTTTCATTTATGCAGCAATAATCTAGTAATTCTAGTAATTCTGCTACAATTCTACAACTTAAATTGTGCACTGCTTTGTATTTTAATCTACACTTATTCTATCAGACTATTAAAGGACCACTCTAGGCACCCAGACCACTTCAGCTGAATGAAGTGGTCTGGGTGCCTGGTCCAGCTAGGGTTAACCCATTTTTTTTATAAACATAGCAGTTTCAGAGAAATTGCTATGTTTATAAATGGGTTAATCCAGCCTCTAAAGCCTGTAGTGGCTGTCTCATTGACAGCCGCTAGAGGCGCTTGATTGCTTCTCACTGTGAAAATCACAGTGAGAAGACGCCAGCATCCATAGGAAAGCATTATGAATGCTTTCCTATGAGACTGGCTGAATGTGCGCGCAGCTCCTGTCGCACATGCGCATTCAGCCGAAGAGGAGGAGAGGAGGAGGAGAGCTCCCCGCCCAGCGCTGGAAAAAAGGTAAGTTTTAACCCCTTCCTCTCCCCAGAGCCCAGTGGGAGTGGGACCCTGCGGGTGGGGGCACCCTCAGGGCACTATGGTGCCAAGAAAACAAGTATGTTTTCCTGGCACTATAGTGGTCCTTTAAATAATATTCACTATCATCAAATCATCATTGATATGTGTTGCCAATAACTGTTCATAGCTGTTTATTCACTGTTTTCTTTAAGTGTAAAATAATGAATGTGGCCAAATGGTTTAATTCATAAATCTCTCTGAGTAGCTTAACATCACAGGGCAAAATTCCTTGAACAGTGTCTTTGTATCCCTTTCAAAAACGAAAAAATCTGCGCATCATCACAAATGTTTGATAGTGTGACTCGTAAATTCCAGCCTGGGGTTACAACACAAGCATAGTCAAGCAGACCAATAAGATAATAATAAAAAGGCTTCTACATCAATCCCGTTCCGCTCTCTCAACCAATCAAAAACAAATACATTACAACACTGAAGGTTAACCTTGAAACTGCAGTGGTTTGTAGAGAATATTTCCCATAATGCTCTGCGATCTCCAGAAAACGTATCTCGTAAAGTGCAGCCTTGCTAAGGTTAGATATAACTGATATAGAATCTTTGGAATTCCCCGTTTAAAAGGTTATAATTTCCACTGATGCTGATAGACTCAATTCATCTATAATGCTTTAACTCACACCAGGGAAAATTGGAATATTTTTTTATCTGCCTTCTTTCTTTATAGAAATAATTAGCTACTGATTTAATTATTTATTTTGTATCCCCAATTAATTTTGACAGAATTTTTAAACAATTTTTTTTCATCATTTAGTCCTCAGATTACAGTCAAGATCCACGTATCGACTAAAATGCACAATACACTCACACAGTTATTCACTGGACTGAATGCAGTGCAGATCATAATTACTGAAATGATCAAATTGGTGATTATCATATTTATTAAAGGCAGTGCCAGTTAATTCAGTTAAATTAACCGATGAGCACCTGATTCAGTGCCTTCTTCAAACTCAGTGATTCTCGCATGTAAATCCCATGTATAATATAGGATTTACATATATATCACACAGGGTATTTCGACTGAATTTCCTTTTCAAAAATTAAAAGGTGAAGATGTGGGTCGCCTCGTGTTTGGGGCGCACATCTTCACTATATTATGGTGTTGGCACTCTCCAGGCGCTTGGAACGTACTGTGTGAGTGGAATTTCACAGTTACTATAGGCAAACATATTTATTTAGAATTTAAATCCACTGCTAAGCAGAGACATACTTGCCTCTTACATTTTTTTGAGGGAGATGGCTGTTTGCATACAAAGTATAAAATAATTATCTGAATATTGACTGCGCTTACTGTATCTGGAAGGTAACAGCGATAACTCCCTGAAAAAGCCTATGAGTATTTGGGGATACTGTATGTCTAGTGCAATGCCTGCCTTGGATCTGAATTGCTGGGATGAAGCTGATGTTCACGCGATGCAGGTACCTTCTGTTATGTAATCTGTTAGAGAGCTTCTGATAAGGAGCTAGCCAGCCACTCAGCGAGCTGTTCAGATTTTCACTATTGTTAATGTGCTTCTGTTACGCTTGGCTTTTAGCAACAAATGTCAAAGTGAAAGCTGTTATTCACATCACACTGAGCCATCCCTAAGAAATATTTATCGATTTATGATTTAATTATGCAGATTGTGTAAAAAAAAAAAAAAAAAAGCAAGTATCATCTCTGTACTACAAGTGACGATCTAGAGCAAGGTTAGGCAACCTTCGGCACTCCAGATGTTGTGGACTACATCTCACATTATGTTCCTACAGCCATAATGGCAAAGCATCATGGGTGATGTAGTCTACAACATCTGGAGTGATAGACAACAACAATGCAGAAACACTCACATACTCTATCACAGTGTGGCTGGATAGAAAAATAGACAGAGGTTAATCAGTATCTTATCCATTATCTATGGCAGTAAAACCCTGTGTGATAGAATGAACTGGACCAGTTCAGCAAGCATATTGCAAACACTCCAGCACTGAAGGAGTTCATGCACAAACACAAGCCTGCTGGTTACATAATATCATTCACTTGCTGTGTCGCACAGTGGGTTATTAGGCCAGGGATGTTCCTGACGCATGACATGTGCTAACAGCCCGCCAGTCAAACACTCACACACTCAAAAGAATCAACTATATCTTTCTTACTCATTTTTTTTTAAAATAATAATAATGCATTTTTCTTTTGAGATACCCTCAAGCCTTCAGTTACGATGATTCATTCTGATTCCATGCCAGCAGCCGGCAGCGCCAAAACCTGTTGTAAGATTGTAACTTGATTTCCCACAGTGGTAGAGGGAAAATGATGTATCAATAATGCATTTTAAGTAGATTTGTGACTATTTTGGCAAACAGTGCATTACTGTGTTATCCGTAAAATATAATCACGCTGAAATGACCAAACAGTGGTCGTATAAACCAGTGAGGCTAATTTTTGCATTCAAGATTATTTCCATGAATTACAGTATTTGAGATGCTCAGCCAGATTTTAGGCTTATCATCAAGGAAAATGTAATTCTTGAAAAGTTGGGTTGCCATGGTAAAAATGTCAATCATCTAACAGCCTAGTTACTCCAAATTCCGCTTAGTGCCGTGTCTTGCTGTTAAAATGTTACCTCCGTAGCAAGATCAAACAAAATGTAGTGACACGTAAGGACATTCCGCCGAGTGTGTGCGAGGGAATGCAACAAGCTGATTTGTACATTACTCAGCTCATTGTCTCGTCACTGATGTTTTATTGATGAACTGAAATCAGTCTGTAGTATTGGCAAATGCCTCTTCTTTGGTTTTACTGCTGTGACGCTGATTGATGTAGCTTATGAATCATTTCTGACAAATGTTTAATGTTGTGTTTTGAGACAAAACTGAGATTTTGTAGCATGTCGGACTATTGTATGGAATTATATAACTTAGACAATGCAAATAAATGAATAAAAACAAAAAAGATAAACAAATAATCAATTAAAATATAATGAAGAAAAAATATCTTTGGAAATAGATTCATTTATGTTTTTGTTAGGATTCAAGCTAATTGTGGCTGTACAACTTTAGTTGGAGAAGGCTCGGTAAGTTAATAGTCGGGTTTGTGTAAAAACATATAGGGATGCTTAAAACCCAAGATCCCTCGATCTTTTCATTAAGAGCTCATTGTTAAGCATTAAATGTCTGTAAGTCAAGGTTCTAAAATACAATATATGTATATTTGGATTCACTGTGATCTTGGATTTATGTTTAGTAGTATAATTCAAAGCTAAATGTGTTCAAAGAACACACAGGGATGGTATTTGGATAATGTGAGATTTTCAAAAGACATTGTACTGTGAAAATGTTGTATCTTGACAGCATTTTAATTAAATACGTTAAGCTTCATAATCAGACGTGTGGCATGAAGCTATTGATGCATACTATGTAAAAAAATATTTCAGGTAGCATAACAATTCTGATGGAAACTTGTAGTTTTTGATGTCCCACTTATTTAAAACCTGGTGACGAATTTTAATGATTTATACTTATCAGGGATAGACAAATTTAGCTTAAAGGGACACACACACATATAAAGCTTGCTGTCGCATTTGTGACCGCTTCTAAAAGTGCTGATTTCAATAAAAATCTGCACTTTTATAAATGGGGCAGAAATGTTCATCAGAAAACTAGAGAGGTTTTATTCTACCTCTGTTAGCTTTACGGAGCGAGTGGAAGTGGCGGGTGTGCAGTGCTAGTGCATGCCTACCTTCCTCCATTTTCAATAAGTTGTATTACGGCTCTATGAGAAGCATTAAAAAGCAGTGTTCACATGCGTGCATGCTAGTGGCTCAAGCACATAGACTTCCTAATGAGAAGCCTATGATTGGAGTATTCCTCAGCACAGGCTGAATGTGTAGGCGGGGTTAGAAGGGGAGGACCTAAAAAGGCAGTCAGAAAATCTGCAGGTTGTGCAATCTGTTTTTAGATATAATTTCAATTAACCCCTTAAGGACTGGACTGTTTTTGCGATGTTGTACATTTGCGACCAGGCATATTTTTACACTTTTGTGGTGTTTGTGTTTGGCTGTAATTTTCTGCTTTCTCATTTACTGTTCCCATACAAATTATATATTGTTTTTTTCAGGACAAAGGGGGCTTTCTTTACATACCATTATTTATATAATCTCATGTATTTTAATTTAAAAAAAATAAAAAAATATGATGAAAAATTTAAAAAAATACATGTTTTTTGACTTTTACTTGAAAAATCTTTTACTCATCTACAAAAGCGAATGAAAAAAACTGCTAAATAGATTCAAAATTTTGTCCTGAGTTTAAAAATACCTAGTGTTTACGTGCTTTTTTGCTTTTTTTTGCATGTTATAGGGCTATAGGTACAAGTAGGATATTGCGGTTTCAAAACATACATTTTTAAAATTTATCAATAGTGACATTGTAACACTATTATCTGTCATAAATCTCTGAATAACACCCACATGTACATATTTTTTTTAAAGTAGACAACCCAGGGTATTCAATATGGGGTATGTCCAGTCTTTTTTAGTAGCCACTTAGTCGAAAACACTGGCCAAAGTAAGCATTCATATTTGTTTGTGTGTGAAAAAAGTAAAAAAACTAAATTGAGCGCTAATTTTGGCCAGTGTTTGTGACCAAGTGGTTACTAAAAAAGACTGGACATACCCCATTTGCAATACCTTGGGTTGTCTTCTTTTGCAAATGGTATGCCATCATGGGGGTAATTCTCATTCCTGGGCTACCATACGCTCTCAAAGGCAACGTGACCAACCTGGCCATTTTCAATGTAAAATATTTGACCCATATATTTGACCTTGTAACTTTCAAAAATGCTATAAAACCTGTACATGGGGGGTACTGTTTTACTCGGGAGACATCGCTGAACACAAATATTAGTGTTTAAAAACTGTAAAACGTATCACAACAATTATATCATCAGTAAAAGTGCTGTTTGTGTGTGAAAAATGCAAAAAAGTCACTTTCACTGACAATATCATCGCTGTGATATGTTTTACTGTTTTGAATCACTAATATTTGTGTTCAGCGAAGTCTCCCGAGTAAAACAGTACAGGTTTTAGGGTGTCGTAGAACGTTACAGGGTAAAATACAGTGCTAGCAAATTAAATTCTCTGGAATTTCGGCCTGGGTTGGCAGGCAGGTCCCTCAAATTACAATCAATAAAATTACTGAATTATGTAAAAATATTACATAAATACGCACGTAGAATTTAAATATATATGCATATTTATATATTTGAAGTCTACGTGTATATTTATATAATTATTTATGTAATTTTGTATATGGACATATGTATATTTTGTATTATTTTTATTTATTTATATATACATAGATATATACAAATTCATTCTAAGTGTATTTTGATATAAATATATATATATTAATTTTAAAATACAGTTAGAATAAAATTTCATATAGCTATATAATTTTTTTAAATTTTTTAATTATTATTTTTAAAAAAATTTAATTAATTTTAATTACTTATTATTTATATTTTATAATAATATATATATACAATATATATAGTTATTATATATATTATATATATATGTGTGTAATTTAATTATAAGTGTATTTTTATATTAATATAAGTACATATTAATATAAAAATACACTTAGTATGACATTATATACATATGATATATAGACATATATTATATAGATATAATATATGTCTATATATCATATATACACATATATAATTATTTTTATTTTTTTATTAACATTAACTTTATTTATTTTTTTGATTTTACACTAGCAGGGAGACTGCCTGTCAGCACAGACAGTCCCCCTGCAGGCAGACACTAGGACACCTATTGTGACCATGTGATCGCTGTGTTAAGCGATCACATGGCCACAGGGGTCCTAATTCAGTGTGGGGAGACTGTCTGGGCTGCAAGCAGTCTCCCCACAACCGGAGCCACGCTGATCGCCGCCGGGGGAACGACGGCGATCAGGTAAGTAACGGAAACCGTTAGGACGGTTCAGGACCGTCATCGGTCGGCAACGCAAAAATGCCGATGACGGTCCTGAACCGTCCTCGGTCCTTAAGGGGTTAAAAATTTATAATTAAATGCACACAACTTTTAATTGGGGCTAAATCTACTAAATAGTGATTTTTGAACAAAATGGACAATGGAGTGTTCCTTTAACTTTATGTAGATAGAGATAACCTTATCCGCTCTAAACATATTACTGTTCAAGAAAACATATATTATTTATTTTTAAATTAAAATGAATTACCTAAGGGGAAGGGGTTAAACTTACCTCTTTCTCCAGCGCCGGGCGGGGAGCTCTCCTCCTCCTCTCCTCCCTCTTCTTCTCCTCATGCGCGGCAGGATTTTCACAGTGAGAAGCACGCAAGCGCCTCTAGCGGCTGTCAAGAGACAGCCACTGGAGGCTGGATTAACCCATTTATAAACATAGCAGTTTCTCTGAAACTGCTATGTTTATAAAAAAAAAAAGGGTTAACCCTAGCTGGACCTTTAAAAAAAGGGTTAACCCTAGTGGTCCTTTAAGCAGCAATTGAATACGTCCATAGAAACATAGAATGTGACGGCAGATAAGAACCATTCGGCCCATCTAGACTGCCCAATTTTCTAAATACTTTCATTAGTCCCTAGCCTTATCTTATAGTTAGGATAGCCTTATGCCTATCCCACGCATGCTTAAACTCCTTTACTGTGTTAACTTCTACCACTTCAGCTGGAAGGCTATTCCATGCATCCACTACCCCCTCAGTAAAGTAATACTTCCTGATATTATTTTTAAACATTTGACCCTCTAATTTAAGACTATGTCCTCTTGTTGTGGTAGTTTTTCTTCTTTTAAATATAGTCTTCTCCTTAATGCATAATACTCCAAATGTATAAAACTCCGGGATATAAATTTTAATTTGTAGGGTAATAGCTTCTTGATCCAAGGAGGCATCTGACTGCCATTCTGGGGTCAAGAATATTTTTTTTTTCTAGTTTGTTTCAAAATTGGAAGCGCTTCAGATTGGGCTTTTTGCCTTCTTTTGGATCAACAGCAAATCCAAATGAGAGAAAGGCTGAACTTGATGGACTATTTGCAGCCTCTTTAACTATGTAACTATGAATCTATCTTCATTTTGTTTTATGATTTAATTTATACGAGTGTTTATGGTTTAGAAACACGATGCACAGATTTCAGTAAAACTTACCTGAAGGCAAACTTGTCAACTATGTGGTCTGTTGATGACAAGTCCACTACAAACACTATAGAACAATATAAACGTGCAAATGCTTTTATTTTACGGGAACTGCCTATTATACATTTGTACGCTATCCTTATTAGTACACAGTCCTCTAAGGTGACAGTGGTATATACAGTAAACATGTACAATGTACTTTGCATTATATAGGATTTTTGTTTACTACGCTTCAAACAACGAATTATTTTCTTTTTCTCTTTCCAGCAAACTCCAGTCTACTCGGAGGTGGTGGTGGTAAGTCTGTTTAAGATGTTTATTATTAATTGAACGGCATTGGCTTGTGACATTAACAAACAGATATTGCAATTTTTATTTATTAGTAGCCTCTGGAACATTTCGTAACACAAACATCAAAATGTTCCCGACAAGTCACAGGCAAATTAAATAAACAGCAAAGAAAAAAAGAATTATTTAATGCACTCCTGAATCAAAATACAATTTTTGGTCATGTTTTCTGTTATTTCTAATGTATTCGATGGCTTTTCTGAGGGAAATACCATTCAGTTATTGGCTCTTCTCTTTAAAAAAAAGAAAAAAAAAAAAGCTATAGCTTGCTTGACACATCCGTATGTCATTGGCATCCACAGGGTTCCATGTGGGCTGAATTCTGATCACGCTTCCAATACATGTACATGCATAAACAGTGATATATGTACGTGCATATTTAGCCAGTTTCCTTCAAGGAGAAAGCTGGAAATTGCACATGAGAGAAATCACTGTTTTTAGAAGAAAAAAAAATAAGGTCAAAACAAACAATATATATATATATGATTTACGTCACTGTTCACATTTATTTCATTTGTATTATGATGCTCCAGCTTTGACGTTATATAATGAGATTTGTGCAGCCCTTTTTAAAGGTAATTTGAAGCTTAATAATAAAGCTTTTTACTATTTTTCTCAGTCGATACTTCTGAGAAGACTAAAGACTCAGAGAAACTATGGTCACAACAATTTTACTTTTGTTTCTTAAAAACAATACATTGTTCTAAGCTGCAACTATCGGAAGTAATTAACAGAGTTTGCTTGGGAGAGATAGAACAAGCTAGCAGAATATTTTCAAATCTCTGGTACGTTGTGCCTGATGCATAACTGAATGATTGCGAGTGACATTACTGACTTGCAACATTGTGCCCTAAAAAGAATCCCGGCCAAGATCAGCGCAGGCTGACACTTCCTGTTAGATAGCATTACTAAAAGAAAATATCTGGGGGGGAATTAAAGAGGAATGCTGCCATGATAACATGTATATTTTTTCTGCAATTCCTTAGTAATGTATCTTATTTGCTGACAAACTGTTTCAAGAATCAAAAATGTTTAAACGTAAAGGAAAACATCTTTCTATATTGAAAAGTAAACTTTATATGTTATATAGTCTGAGTGTTATTTTGTATTGCCTACACTAAAGTGAATACCTCTTTTCGATGCAGCCATAGTCCATGATAATAAATCCTCTTTTCATACGCAATGTGCACGTTCATTAGCAATCTGAAATGCTGAAACTGGTTCTAAGTGGTTTTTTTTAGATACTCAGCATACAATGGTCTTGCATGCTTGGACAGCTCCCATCCATACCTTGTAGTGATGCTGGGGCAGGGGTGATGTGGTTAGGCAGGTACCTACTCTGCTAAATGACAGCAGAACAGTGGCAGTTGCTTGGGACTGAAGGCGCCACCTTGGCATTAGCACCCTTGGCCATCTCCTAAGTGGCCTAATGGAAGTACTGACCCTGCCAGCCTATGATGTTGTGTTCTCTAGGTTGGACTGTCCAACTGGGATATTTCCTATCTGGGGCTAAGATACTCTGGGGTTCAGTATCTGGAAAGATCCAATAAATCTGCACTACATAAAATCATTCAAACTGTTCACTGGAAGCTATGATCATGAGACTGAAGCTCAAATATTTTGGTCATGTAATGAGAAGGCATGATTCTCTAGAGAAGACTGTGATGCTGGGAGAGATTTTAGGCACATGAAGAAGGGCACTACAGAGACAGAGATGGATAGATGAGGTCACCGAAGCCAAGAAGATGAAGTTGTTCTCGCTCAGAGGAGCAGTGACTGACAGATGTACCTGGCGTGCTATGGACCACATGGTCACGGAGACTTGGACACGACTGAACGACTAAACACACACAGAATGTAGAGTGTCCCTGGAGACCAAAGACCAAGTGACAACAGGGTGTAATAAGACAATGGTTATGCCATTTGTAGCTCACAATGTTTGTCATTGATGGAACTAAAGTCATGCCCAAGCATGTACAGATCTCGGTCACAGGTTATGCTGATGAAAATGGCAGAGATTTCATTTTTAGCTATATTGTGATTGGCTGTCAAATTATTTAAAGCAATGGTGGTTCCCAAACCAGTTCTCAAAGCACACCAAGGAGGCAGAATTTGCAGTGCATCAAATGTCTATTCATGAGTTGCCTGGACATTCCATGGCTTTTCAGTATATTTCATGACTTGTCTGGATATTCCATGATTTGTCTGGATATTCCATGACTTGTATTACCATTCCGTGACTTGCCTGAACTCTTATAGTATCCTATTTTTTCAGACAGTCTCTTTCTAAGACTAAAATATCTTGGGCTCCTCTTCACTGTCCCTTATCCTACTTCTATATGTAAAGGACATGGGCATTTTCCAGTTCTGGACTTTTGTTTTCCTCAACGACTGAACTGAGAACCACCAATGGCTCCAGAGCTTTGATCTATGTAACATTAGTAACCTGAATAAGTCATCCCTTATTGTGGAATTGTGGAATTATTTTGCCAACAAACTAATTATGACTTTTACATTAAAACCTTTTTTTTTTTTTTTTATTGTGCATTTAGAACAATGCATTACAAACCAGGAATGGGGGAAAGGCAAATGGATGGGCCAAACTGCACCTGATAGGAACTTAAGTCTCCATAGACAGGATGCCACTTGCCAGTGGCGTAAATACCGGGGTCGCAGGGGTCGCAGCTGCGATCGGCCCACAAGGGGGCCCGGCCGCCCTGCAACCCGGTTGTACCCACTGTGGCCAGCCTCTTCTCCTGGGGGGCCCAGGAGCCGGCCACCTCAGGGCCTCCCGAGGCTGGCCCCGGTGTCATCCAGCTGCCTGCTGGCAGGTGCGCGAGGGAGCACTCTCACCTGTGTGCTCCCTGTTCAGCTCCCTCGCACACCGCATACTGATACTGGAGCCGGAAGATGGCGTCATCTTCCGGCTCCGGCATCAATATGCGGGGCGCGAGGGAGCTGAACAGAAAGCACTCATCCAGGGAGAGTGCTCCCTCGCGCGCCCGCCAGCCTGCCCACCGGGTGACACCACTGGACCCCAGGGAATCCCCTCAGTACTCCCACAGGTAAGGAGGTTGGGGGGATTAATTTTTTTTTTTAAATGTGTGTGTGTTAGAGTGTGTGTGTGTTAGAGTGTGTGTTTGTGTTAGAGTGTGTGTGTGTTAGAGTGTGTGTGTTAATGTGTGTGTGAGTGTGTGTGTTAGTGTGTGTGTGTTAGAGTGTGTGTGTGTTAGTGTGTGTGTCAATGTGTGTGTGTCAGTGTGTGTGTGTCAGTGTGTGTGTGTATGTGTGTGTTAGAGTGTGTGTATGTTAGAGTGTGTGTGTGTGTTAGTGTGTTAGAGTGTGTGTGTGTGTGTGTGTTAGAGTGTGTGTGTGTTAGTGTTAGTGTGTGTGTTAGAGAGTGTGTGTGTTAGTGTGTGTGTGTGTTAGTATTAGAGTGTGTGTGTGTTAGAGTGTGTCAGTGAATGTGTTACTGTGTGTGTCTGTTACTGAGTGTGTTAGTTTGTGTGCGTCTGTTAGTGAGTGTGTGTCTGTCAGTGAGTGTGTATGTATGTCTGTCACTGAGTGTGTGTCTGTCAGTAAATGTGTGTGTCTGTTAGCTAGTGTGTATGCATCTGTTAGTGAGAGTGTGTGTCTTAAGCACTTACCTTTCTCCAGCGCCGGACTCCCTTGGCGCTGGGGATCTCTCCGCCCCGATCCGCCTCTCAGCTCCGAATGCACATGCGTGGCAGGAGCCATGCGCGCATTCAAACCGCCCATAGGAAAGCATTACTCAATGCTTTCCTACGGACGTTCAGCGTCTTCTCACTGTGATTTTCACAGTGAGAATCGCGGAAGCGCCTCTAGCAGCTGTCAATGAGACAGCCAATAGAGGCTGGATTAACCCTCAGTGAAACATAGCAGTTTCTCTGAAACTGCTATGTTTTCAGCTGCATGGTTAAAACTAGAGGGACCTGGCACCCAGACCACTTCATTGAGCTGATGTGATCTGGGTGTCTGTAGTGGTCCTTTAAGTGTATGTGTATCTGCATGCACTGGCGTACATACCGCGGTCGCAGGGGTCGCAGCCCTGCGACCCCTGCGACCAGGTGCCCGCCGCCATGTGTTGCGACCCCAGCCCGTGCAGAGTAAGCGCGCGCGCGGGGGGGCCCAGGATAATTTTTCACACCGGGGCCCCATGGGTTGTGTGTACGCCACTGCCACTTGCTAGACCTTGGCTTCTCTGTGTCTAAGATAAAATTACAGTACATTAGCTATGGCTCAGACTATCCATTCACCAGTATGAAAAGAGTAGAGCATCATGAGAAAAAAAAGGTTTGCAATCATCTGCCATGCCAAGCTTGGCCTAATAGTTGTATGTAATGGTCTGTGCAGTAACATACCAAAAGATGGCTAATAGAGAGGCTTATAAGGCTATCCTTTTGCTGCTTACCCACTGAATCACATCTACTCTATTATCATTACATCCTCTGAAAGAAAACCAGCCTCATCTCAACTGTTTGGTACTCACGTAGGACAACTGCCACATCACCATCAAGAAAAACTGCAAAAGGCAAGCAAGGTCACAGGTACACATTATAAAATGTGTTTTCTTTCAGAAAATTGGAGAATGTTATAATGAAGTGATTAATGTTGCTCAAGGAAAACCATCTTTTTCCTCATTTACCAAAAGAATAATATTTCTGACTTGTATTTCAAATAAAGGCTTCCTTGCTGTGACTGCAGAGCATGTTGAAGCTGAGTTTCTTAGCTTAAATTCTAAACCAATGTAGATCATTTCTTTATAAGTTTCGCCTATAGAAAATATTATTTGCAGTGCACTGACTATTATTTGCAGTGCATCAAATGTCCATCTTTGACTTCTCTGGACATTCCATGACTTGCCTGGACATTCCATGACTTGCCTGGACATTCCATGACTTGCCTGGACATTCCGCGACTTGCCAGAACCCTTCAATTGTACCACATTTCAGACAGGCTCTTTCTAAGAATACAACTGTCTTGGACCCCTCTTCTCTGTCCTTCTTCTGGGTGTATTCAGAGTATTTGAGTTAAAGGCCACTATAGACATCGAGAATGCCACTATAGACATCGAGAATGCATCATCTGACTAAAGTTATTCCCTGAACCCTGAAATGTAAAACACTGCAGTTTTTACATTCAGGTTTAAGACTGCTCTAAGACTGTCTTCCAGACTTCCTGCAGTTTCACAGAGTTTAACTCCATGAAACGATGTTGGACGTCATTACGCATTGCATGAAGACATCCAGTGGCTTGCAAATTGCCATAGGAAAGCATTAATTTAAAGCTTTCCTACGTGGGGAGGCCTAGTGCACATGCATGTGCATGTGCATTGCTTTGCTGTGCGGGAGGAGAAGATGGTGCTAGAGCTGATGTAAGGAATCAGGTAAATTTAAATTTAATTTTTAAAAAAAATTTTTTTAACAATTTCATTGCCAAGGGGGTGGGGAGGTGACACAGAGGCAGAGGGAAGTTATTTATATATATGTAGGAGTTATTTAAAATCATGAACTTTACTTTCTGATTGCAATACCATATACCCCTGCAGTGTAACTTAATGGATTTCTGGAATCAGTCAATAGTCACGGACCAAGTAGAGAATTATACAAGAAGGGCGTAAGCACTTGAAGATAATTAACACTCTGGCTGTGCTTTAGACGAATCCTTTATATTTGATCTGGGGAGGATCTTGTGAGAAGGAATTATTTATATTACAGATGGCAGTAGCTTGCCCTAACTTTGGATATAGCTCTATATGAGGATTCCGGAATGTTATACATTTGGTTCAGTTAATAAAAAGGATCGTTTTTGATAAACAGTACCCACGTCGGCATCTTGGTAAGGTGAAATTAGAACCAGTAGACTATATATCTCCAGGTTCTTCTGCTGGTAGGCCATTGAGAATATAAACCCTCAGCCCACATATATATGACCCTCATATCCTATTGTGCCATGGTAATACAGAAAGATTTGTGTGGCTCCACACTTACTAACCATACATAGAGAGCGAAGACGGCTCCCATTGAAATTCCAAACGAGAACATAAAAACAGCAAAAATAATTTAACACGTAACTAATGGTCAAATGGTCCTTTAATAGCTTATTAACTACAAATAGTATGATTGTTCAAAGCTTGGAGATCCAGAATATATAGTTGGGACTTTTTAAAATAATATAAAATCAAAATGACAGTTCATTTATAATATAACTTGATCCTGGCAGAACTATTATTATATGTATCTACATAGTTCCAACATGTTCCATGGCGCAGAAAAAAAACACGTTTTAACCAATCAGTAATCCATACAACTGCATTCTAAGTATGACTCAGTGTGCCCTCAAGGACTAGATTTCACCAGGTCTTCTGGAAATAATACCATCTGATCTCTGTTTTGGGTAATCTTTGTTCTTTAAGCTAATTTACCAAACTTTCCTTGTACACACAGTGAGTGTCTCTGTTTAATCTGATACAGTTTGGAGATAGCAGTGCTCCCACAAAGGATTATCTTATCAGGGTAAACACTATCTTGTCCTCTCTGACCTGACACCAGTTGTCCAGAACACAATACAAGTCTTTTCCTCATTCAGATCAGATTGGCATCAGTCTGGAAACACATGTATCACTGGGTTAAAATGTCTTTTATTACAGATTAGAGACTTTGTACTGCTGTTACTGATATGCCTGTGTTTACTAAATTCTAATAATTTGCAACACTGTGTAATTAGAGAACAAATGAAGGATGAGAAGTGTATGAGCTGCTGGAGTGAATGTCAATGGATAACCCTTTAATGGACGGACAGTGCTATCAGAAAGAAGCAAACACAGGCCCTGCTCAGATAAACTCACAGATTGTATAATTCAGTAGTACAGTCACTAAAAATGAAAGTACTATCTGCCCAGACGGAAGATCGATTGTCAGACCAACCAGTAATGTCTTACTTTATTATCATCATTATTATTATTATTTATATAGCGCTGTACAATAGGTAGACTAACAGACATGCATTTGCAACAAGATGAGTTGGACGCACACGAACAGAGAGTGTTAAGGGTCCTGCTCAAACGGGCTTACATTCTATACATCTCTTTGAGACATCCTGCGACAAAAATGGTCATACATTGTAAATTGTTATCATTTCCTAAAACAAGGGTTTTAAAAGTCTGAAACGAAGGAAATAGAACTAGTGTGGGCAATGATTGCTAGTCTGGCACCATCAGTGCTTATGAACTCCATTTACCATGGTGCTTTCAGGCATGTGGTGTCTGTAGGGAAAATGGGAATATACTGCTCAGGGGCCCGAAAACACTGGGAGATACAACGAAGAAATTAAGTTCTAAGCAACAGCCCTTTGTAAATAAAGTAATTGTGACGTGTGTTACATCACGCAAGCTATGTTTATAAGGTTACATAGAATTAAACTTTTCTCCAATGCAGCTACATCAGCTTCTATTTACTGGCTATGGAAAAAAAAATTCTTATAAAACTGCAGTGCTATTCAATAACCAAGAGATCTTTAATCATGCAATTCATTTGATTAAGAATATTTCTATGATAATTCATATGATCTTCACATTCACTTTAATACATGTTTATAAGGGATACAGAAGGATACTTTTCTCATATGTTGTCTCATGGGGAGCACTTAATATTCCCACTCAGCCCTCCTTTTTAAAGTTTGGTGTTTACGTGTCTGCAGCTCATCACTCTCTCTAGGCATTGGTCCCTTCTGTCTATCTAGAGACCCTCTTCCATTGGTTCCTAACCTAAGCAGTCCTTTACATGCCTGTTGGGACATAGGCCTACTGCCTGTTCTTAAAGGGACAATTTGCTGCCCAAATAAAAAATCTAAACAAATTATAAAATCATTTTGCAGTAGCTATTCCCCCAATAACAACTTGCATTCATTTCATTATGCATTTTTTATGGGGGTATATGTAAAAACTGATTGTTAAAGCTGCAGTTCTTTTGTCTGGAGCCTTTGTAAGCCCTCCCCTTCTAACATCACCCAGACTTTATGTGGCTGTCCAATCACAGAATTCTTAGTGCAACTTGATGAGAAATCTTTGCAAGACAGGTGCTCTTGCCAATTGCTGCCTCTTGAGTTTAGCTCCACTGAGCTAACCAAACTAGAAATTATCAGGACTGGTTGTTTGACAGCTGGGGGTGTAAGGTTAAGTTAATAAATGGGCACGCTTTTAACACAGGGGTGTGGAGTGTCCCTCTAAGTACTGTACTGATATTTCCTATATGAAGAAAGATGTCTGGAAAATCCCATGACTTCTTGTTATGAACTCTCTGAAGACTCCACCATTCATGACCTCTTAGCAATCATATCACATGGCAACCCTCTCTGATAGTACTCATCAGCTCTTCAAAACAATGTGTGATCTGATTTTCTGTTAATATATATACCACGTGGTATTGTCCTTTTAAAAGAACCCACATCAAGCATGTCAAACTTAAAGTCTAGCACGGGCCACATAAACAAAGCTTAAGTTAATGTAGGCCACAAAAAAAAAAAAACTACTTAAATTTTCATTAAACGTAGGTTTATTTTTATACTGCACCCCCTCTACTAAATCCCAGTCCCCCCATATACTAAATCCCAGTCTTCCCCTATACTAAATCCCAGTCCTTCACGTCGTATTCCGGCACCCGACATCACTACAGACAGCATGAGGGAGCAGTGAGGAGCAGGAACACTAAGCTCCCTCACTGCCGCCCGTGTCCTGCTTCCTCTCCTCCGGCTTGGTAAATGATAGCAGAGTAGGCACCTGTAATGTGGGGTGAGCAGGTGCCTACTCTGCTTTTACACAAGGCATGTACTCGCGGCTCTTCAGGCCGCAAGGAGGTCCATTGTGGGCCGCGAGTTTGACATGCATGACCTACACCATGATCTGCAAGTGTATCAAGATCGCTGCTCTGTCTGATTTCAAATATTGAACATAAGACTGAGTAATGGATGCATCAGCGATGCTGAACAAATTACCTAAGAAATGAAAAAGTTTGATAATAACAGGCAATCCGAAGATTATTTTATTGTGTATTTTCACAACAGCAGGGACTTTCCACTTTAACTATTATTCCTAATAACCTGATCCAGTACAATGGTCCATTTCCTGCCTATTAAAAACCGGAATACTATATAGCAAAACACACAGCGTGAGCATGTACTGTGCTATAGTTATTGCCATTCGCTTTATTCAATAAGTACTTTTTCTTATTTTTAACAAGGCTTTTATATTGTGCCTCTATATTCTTACATCTTAAAATGTGTTATTAAAAATGGCAAATCACAACGGCACTTACATTTTTCATCTCGGAAACATGCTATTTAAGGTTCATAAATGTAAATACCAGGTATAAATTGTCACTATTTGTTTAGATACACTATTTGCTTAGAAAACACAAGAAACTGCTACTGCGACAAGTATTTAAAGCAATTTTTTCGTTTGCTTGTTTAAAAAAAAAAAAAAAGCATTGAAATGTATGTTTAAGCTTTTTGTATGTTTTTTTTTTTACTTTGTTTAATTCTATTTGTAGACCTTTTGTGAATGGTAGGTAAGTCCGCCAACATAACGGAACAATAAAAAGGAAGACTCAGTGCCACCGATTCTCCTAAAAACGCAATTATATTTGTTCATTTTGACCTGAATAGATATAGACGTTTTGGAACAGTTGCTGGTGCCAATTACTTAGGATGCACATCTGTTTGTTGGTTTGTAGTCTGCAGTCCAAAGTGTTATTGTAGAACCGAGAGGCGCTTGCAATGCTTATGGCGCGTTTTAAATAATAGACACTGTTTGTTGTCCAACTGTTCATAATTACTGTGTTGACGCTGCTGGGCTATGTGGGTTTATGCTGGCTTGTGCTAATTCAACTAATTAGCATGTTTAGAAAGATCAAAACTGCTGCAACATATTTGAGAAATATTCGCCACAATCTACTGAGAGTAGACATAAAATCGATCTGACCTAATTTACATCTCTTGCATGAACCTGCTTTCCAAAGTTTCCTTTTAATCTGCCACTGATGAGCGCAGCACTCTACAATAGTGAAATAAAAGACAACAAAATTACAAAGAAGTATAATTTGTGTTTTTATAGGCACAAATGCTAACCGCTTTCGTTCACATGGATACATACAGAGGCCGAGACAAGCAGAGACTAATTAAATCTTTGTGTAAAGATATATTTTATTGTTGGCCGGTATATTTCGATATCTTTTTTTAGAATCTATTAGGGATGAGTCAGAAGAACTGATGGGCAGATTTTTTTACGTAAAGACAATTATGGGGAATTTAACTGGGAACGGTAACTGCTATCTCAGCGTTTATAAATATCCTACTAGTTCTTCCAATCTGTATAGATTCCCAGATGATTTTAACCAAGATGATGTCAATAGGCAAAAAAAGGTGACTGCTTCAAAGTCCTTCAATCTCTATAAATCAAACAATATATTAACAATACATATAGTGATACATTTATTTAACTAAGCTTTGAAGACAAATTTGCCTTCATTTAACTTGTTGGGAGCACTTTGGTCCTTTTATAGTGAATAATGTGGTCTAGACTGACAATCAGACACTTTAGGTTTGGAGGGAGCAATGCAGAACAGAGAAAAAAGGGACAATATTTCTAATCTATGTCATTTTTCTAACTCAAGCAGTCTTGATCTTGATTTGTGTATCTCTTGATTACACTCCAAATAAAAGTCTCAAAGTAAAAGCTCTGAGCAAAGTCTGTATTCACTCAAGCTTTAGGGAATCTCCAAACACTACAACCACATCAGTTTATTGTAGTGGTAATAGTGCAAATAAACTACAGGTGCAGTCCCTTTGGTTTCTGTAAAACCATTATTAAGCAATTTGACAAAATACAATAGAACCCACATTGCAGTTCCTCTGCTTTGAATATTACATTGAAGAAGTTCAATTCCTCATTATCTGGCCACTATATTTGTATACCATAAACACACATTACTCTTGACCCTTTTGTTGACAAAAAAAAAGTATAAAATAAGCTCATTGAGCAGGACCCTCAACCCCTCTGTTTCCTTTGCGTCCAACTCGTCTGGTTACAAATACTTGTTTGCTAGTCCACCCATTGTACAGCGTTGCAGAATTTGTTGGCGCTTTATAAATAATAATAATAATAATAATAAAAGTATAAAAGCTCTATACACTACAGCTCAAGGCCTATCAATTTAAAACCTGACACAGACTGTTTAATTTTTGGTCCCCAAAAAGTTAATTAAGAACAAATCTCAAAAGTTCAAATAAGGTGATTTAGCTAAATTAGCAGTGAATTTCTCCTTAGTTCAATGTGATATACTCCACATTATCCTGAATTCAGAAGTGCAATTTCTGTAATTATTATTATTTTATTATTTATATAGCGCCTGCAAATTCCGTAGCGCGGCACAATGGGATGCAATAAACCTTCTCTATAACTGTATAAATAGGCACATCCTCCACTCATTGCAATCATGTTATTTGTGAAATAATGAAACCCTTATTAAGGTCCAGCAATATCACGGTTAAACCATAACTCCGCCTCACGTTCTCTGACATCATCCCCCAGGCCAGTGCAATTTATTTAAATGGCGGTGACCTGTAGGGTACCTGCTGTGTTCAGCTAATTAATTTCTATACATGTTGGAGCATGGCTTTGTGAATTAACACCTGCAATCCATTTTTCTTCCTTTCTTTTCACTGGCTATTACCACGTGTAGCGTGGATTACAAATGGATATTGTTGTGTTAATATTTGAAAGTAGCCACAGGGGTAAAAGCAACGTTCCATGTTAAATTGTCCCAGATGCCCCTGCCCAGCAATTATTAGAGACATGTTTGTGTAGAACAAAGAAATATAGCAATGTAAAGTAAAACGGGGTTTGCTTCTATTTCCCAAATAAGTTCACTAACCCTATAATTAGAATTGTAAAAATGTTTTTTTTTCTTTTTTTTTTTCTATTGGGGAATGAAGCTTGTTGCTATTAACTAGCCTTTGAAAATTTGTGTGTGTGTCTGTTTGTGTGCGTGTTTGTTTGTATGTGTGTGTGTGTGATTGACATTTCATTTGAAATGCTAAATGAGTTTGTTTTTGCTTTTTTTTTACTATAGCATACGATACGACTTTTATATGTCAGACACATGCGGTCACATAACATATGTTCACCTGTCTAGCTGTTTATTGTATTCTTGAAAAAACATTTGTCTGATTTTTTTTTCATATCTATCTATCTAAATAAATATGTATGTAAAAATAACAGAGATTAGTATCTTTCTTCTACTAACAGAATTCTGCAGTTATAGTAAATATGTCACCCCCTACCCACTCCCAGTTGTGGTTTAATAACCCTTTGAATACTAGGTGGTTGTGCAGGACAATGCTGTTAAAAGCCCTCAGGCATTAAAGTAATTATTATGACTGACATAATGATTGGCTCTAATGAGATAAGCAATTAAAATATTTTCAGTAAACAATTAGTCTGAGAAGTGCGCGAGTGCTGTGAAAACACTTCGTCCACGTCCTCTTCGTCACAGTTTATCTGACACATTCCCTGATCTTTATAGGCCGAGCAATTTGGAATTGTTAATTAGCTGTAATGAGCCTTACTGGCCATATATCATTGAAGCTATGAGGAAATGCCATATAACCACCCACCTTCTCTTTTTACAGATGCGAGATTTTAGCGTTGCTTTAGAGCACTGTATACATTATTTTCCAGAAGACTATTACTATTCAGTCGAAATCTCCATGTCTGGGTGGTCGGCCACTTTTTAGACCCCAATCTCTTTTCTACAGTTTTTCGACTTTTTGACAAGATTAAAAATGTGATACGTGAGAAAATACAAATAGGTGCTCAACGTTTAGGGGACATTCCGCTTAAAACATAAAGTGCAAGTGTAGCACTAGTGAAAACTGGGACTGACCCCTCAAATAGATGAGGAGATTGATGAATTTAAATAGAATAAAAAGGAAATAAAATACATGTGGTGTTTTACTGTAGACAAATGTGAATATATTTACTAAAGTGGGTACAAATGAACTCATGTGCTTGAGCTTTTTGTAGGTATAGGCTCTAAACTCTGTAACTTTAAAGGGACACTATAGTCACCCAGACCACATCAGCTCAGGTCTTAACCCTTCAGATGTAAACATAGCAGTTTTTTTAGAGAAACTGCTATGTTTACATTTGGGGTTAATCCAGCCTCTAGTGGCTGTCTTCCTGACGCATGCACCGTGCAGAGCATCCATAGGAAAGCATTGAGAAATGCTTTCCTATAGATTGTTTGAATGCGTGTGCACACTTGCTGCGCATGCGCATTCCGCTCCACTCAGGAGCTGACATCGGAGTGGGAGAAGAGCTCACCAGCGCCGAGGGAGCCCGGCGCTGGATTAAGGTAAGTAACTGAATGGGTTTTAACCCCTTCAGCGCCAAGGGAGGGGGGCCCTGAGAGTGGGGGCACCCTTAGGGCACTATAGTGTCAGGAAAACGTTTTTTTTTTTATTGACACTATAGTGATCCTTAAGCATGCACAACCTCTCTTCAATAGATATTTGAATCAGCGGCTTCCAATAAGTTACATGTGAAAAAAAGGAGACAGACAAACCTTCTTGGTGTAGTATTTAATATATCAAGGGATAGGTGAAACACACTAGCAGACTGCTCACCTGGTTTGGAACCTTTCTGATACCGGCTCCAAGTTATACAGGTTGGGGTGACACTCCCCCTTCTGGAACCCAGGTGAAGAATAAGGATAAGGGTAGGTAAGTATATCTGATACCTTTTATTAACAAAAATTCTAATTTATTTTGTATTTTAAATCAGTTTAAAGCAAGTTACATCTGATTGCAAATGAAACCACATTCTATTCCAGTGTCGGTCGCAGCCAGGTGAGGTGTTGCTAAGGCTGTATAAACAGAAACAAAAGTAATTGAAAGGGATACTGTAGGCACCCAGATCACTTCAGCTCATTGAAGTGGTCTGTGTGCAAACTCCCATCACTCTTAACCCTGAGCATGTAATTATTACAGTTTTTATAAACTGCAATACTTACCTGCTAGGGTTAACACTTCCTCCAGTGGCTGTATACCAGAGGGACTACTGGCTTGAAGGCGACTTTTACGTTATGCATGAGGACTTCCCACGTCACCGAATCCCCATAGAGAAGCCTTGAATAATGCTTTCCTATGGGGAAATCCTAACGCAAGCGCGGCCATTGCAGGCCATTAAGAAGCCAGCGCCAAGGGCCATCGGCTCTGTTCAGGTAAGTGACAGAAGGGGTTGGGGGAGGGTGGGCTTGAGAAAGGGGGAAGCTATAATGCCAGGAAACCGAGTTTGTTTTCCGGGCACTATAGTTTAACTCCAAAATGGCAGAGAATTGAGCAGTGAGACTGCAATGGCATGCTTCATAAAACTGCTTCAATAAGCTGTTGTTTTAGTGCCCGTAGTATCCCTTTAAACTCAGAGACAGCACCTGGGGATCCAATAAAAAGATATCACTTCAGCGAACAGTTTTGGTTATATTTCTTTGACGTTTTGTTTTTCTCCAGAAAATGTAAAAAAAATGCACAACAAAAGAATAATTCTACAAATCTTGAAATTTACTCCTAATGTATACTGTGCCAGTCAGGTGTTTTGTTTTTGTACTTTTCTATTTATACATTTTGAATCTTCTGAAATATTGAAAATGTATTTCTCAATCAGAAGTAAATAAAAAAAATAAAAATAACAACAGCCTATAAAGCGTCACGATGACCACCTGGCCCTCCGACAGCAATTGACTCTGCGCTATCCAGGGATTGATGCCATTTTTATTAGCTCAGCAGATGCTGCGTCCTCTCATTGTAATTGTATCCATTTTAGCTGTAAGATAAGATTCTTCATGTCACCAAATTGGACATTGTCTGCCGTGAATAGACTTTTTACTTTAAAATAAAGGAGCTGGCAAATATGCTGATTAAATTATTTGTTTTAACACCTTAATCTCATTGTTTCCCTTGATGCAGTTTGAGGAGAGCACACACACAATTATGTGTACTGCTTTGTAATACTAAGTTCACAAGTCAGCTTCCCACAGGCCCATATTGATATATTTGTTTTATTCAACAATAGTGTTTGTGTAGACTTGTGGGACTTGGGAACTTTTGTTATAAACGTGTTAGAAAAGTGAAGAAATTGAATTTCTTATTTTGTCATAGTTAACCATCTTTTCCCATGTGGATTTTTCAGGCAAAAAAAACATAAATAAGTCACCAATGGATTGTGTTTTTTTAAGGCAGGTTGAATAGTAGAAGTAGGGCTGCACGGAACACAACGCAACTATTTAACAGTACTATATTATTATTATTTTTATTATTGTTATTATTATTATTATTATTATTACTACTACCGGGATCTTTCTATTTCCATAGTTTACATAAAAAAGTATTGTAAACAGGTATTGGATGAGTGTAGATTCCATTACTCTAATAATCAACAATAGAGCCTGTTTTCGTCTGCCTATTGCTACAGAGTAAGTTCCCATAATTCCGTTCTCATTTTAAAGTAATTTTCTTCATCTGATATTTTGCAACATCCACATTTTTTTTGCTAAGCATGTGCTTTCAGTGATGTAGATATATTGATGTTTTTAGTAGTCTCAAAATTGCTGTCATCATTTTTTTTTTTTAAAGAGCAATAGAAAACTAAAACCACTGTGACTCCAAAGGTTAAGCGCCGCAGAGCTCCTGGATCGGACGATAATTGCTGATGTTGTTACAGATATACTTTGATGTACACAGATGACGGCTGGCAATGTCTTGTAAGATAATAGTGTCATTAACATCTTGATGATATTAATATTTCCCATTGACTTCCTAAATCAATTGGAATATTGAGGTTAAGCCAGTTTCCTGATTGGTGTTGGGATGCATGCAGTCACATTTAGATTGATAAAGAAGGAGAGCAGTTGTTATTCTAAAAATACATCTCTATTTTTTATTTATGATTTCATCAGTACGTTAGTATCCATTATCTTTGTCATCGACATCATGTTTACCATCAAGTTAAAGGGACACTATAGTCACCAGAACAACTACAGCTTATTGAATTTGTTCTGGTGAGTAGAATCATTACCTTCAGGCCTTTTGCTGTAAACACGGTCTTTTCAGAGAAAATGCAGTGTTTACATTACAGCCTAGTGATAACTTCACTGGCCACTCCTTAGATAGCTGTTAGAGATCCTTCCTGGGTCATGGCTGCCTAAAATGCATCCACACATTCAGTGTCTTCTCCCTTTGCATGCAGACACTGAACTTTCCTCATAGAGATTAATTGATTCAATTCATCTCTATGAGGAGATGCTGATTGGCCAGGGCTGTGTTTGAATTGTGCTGGCTCTGCCCCTGATCTGCCTCCTTGTCAGTCTCAGCCAATCCAATGGGGAAGCATTGTGATTGGATCAGGCTACCACTTCTGCTGATGTCAGCAGGCAGTGGGCAGGTCAAAAGGAAACAGGGACAAAGTAAGCAGCTCCAGACTTAAATACAAGTAAGATTTTACTATATTTAGGGAAGCATGAGGGGACAAGGGTGGCTAGATGGTGGTTTTAACCCTATAGGGTTAGGAATATGTTTGGAACGACCATAGTACACATCAGCTCCAAAACATACAGTAAAAACCAAAGAAAATGTTACCTGTGCTCTCCCCTAAATCCCTATTTATATATATATATATATATATATATATTTAGCCCCTTAACCCCTTAAGGACACAACTTTTGAAATAAAAGGGAATCATGACGGAATATTTACGTCATGTGTCCTTAAGGGGTTAAGGACCAAACTTCTGGAATAAAAGGGAATCATGACATGTCACACAAATGGAGGTCATTTAGTTACTCCAATGGCCATTGGAGGGAATGCCCGTATGCCAACGTCAAGGCAGACCCCCTCAGGTGGGTTCCTACACTGACCTTTCACCTTGCTTCCTTGAGCTTCTGGCAAAGATATCTCCACTGAGACAGAGGGGTATTTTTTTATATATACCACTATATTATTATTATTATTATTATTATCATTTATATAGCGCCAACAGATTCCGTAGCGCTTTACAATAATTTGAGAGGGGGGATGTAACAATAAATAGGACAATTACAAGAAAATTTACAGGAACAATAGGTTGAAGAGGACCCTGCTCAAACGAGCTTACAGACTATAGGAGGTGGGGTATTAGAAACATTAGGACAAGAAATATCAAGTAGGAGTGAAGCAGAGCTGGAGGAGAGAGCAAAGCACTGTCCCATAGGAGAGAGCAGGAGACAGGTATGTAAGGTAGAGATTACTCTGGGAGGCCATAAGCTTTCCTGAAGAGATGGGTTTTAAGGCCCTTCTTAAATGATTGAAGACTAGGGGAGAGTCTGATGGCAGTAGGCAAGCTATTCCATAGGAGAGGAGCCACCCGCGAGAGGTCCTGCAAGCGCGAGTTGCAGGACCTTAATAGGGAACACATGGGATGGGTGGCTGCATTGTAACAAAGCTGTGTGATACAAAAAGTGAATACAAATACAAAAAAACAAGTCCTGCACTCACTCCCATCACTCCTGGGCGGCAGCAACGACCATAGTACACATCAGCTCCAAAACATACAGTAAAAACCAAAGAAAAAGTTACCTGCGCTCTCTCCTAAATTCCTATCAATCCCTATATTCATGTAAACAATTACTTTTCAGAGAAAAGGCCACTAGAGGTCATCAGTGTCTCCACGTTCTGCATGGAGACCCTCAACTTTCCCCATAGAGTAGATGAGTAGATGCTGATTGGCTAGCAAAAGAAAGTATTGGATTGGCTGAGATCATCAATTCTGAGGCGGATCGGGGTGGGGCCAGTCCCGGCAGACCCACACAGAGCTGGAATAAAGGTGAGTTTTATTACCTTTTAGGGGAGCAAGGGGTGGCTGGGGACCTAAGTAATTAGTTTAAAAGTATAGGATCAGGATACATGTTTGTGTTTCTGACCCTCTAGTGTTCCTTTAATATAGTATATATAGGAGACAAAATAATAACTAAAATTGAAAGTGTTGATTATAAAACACGTTTACTTAATTTCTTCGTGTGGTATAGGCATGACATATTTCCAAAGTTGGATATTGCACAGAGCAACTGAAAATAAAATTATAGATAAACACAACACATCTCTATAGAGTTGAGAATTCTTCCTTTATATTCTATTAAAAATAATCCACTGTAAGATTTTTAAATTTTTTTGCTGACAAGCCCATGAGTATCGCAAAGTCACAAATAGTTAGAGCTGGGAGCGTGTACACTAACCAGTATTGCTGCACACACCTCTCGCTACTTTCTGGTAGCCTGATGTGTTCCTAGATGATATGGAGAGCAGAGTTATGTTTTGTCGTTGCTCTGCTCCTTGCCTTGTCCATATTGGGAATGCAACAACGAGATGTGTGTACACTGGGACTGGTATATATACACCTCCTGCTGTTCACCTGTATGCAAGAGACCTTTAATCAAATGCTGGACCTACAAAGAAGTAGTAAAACTGGTAAAATGATAAGTAATTGTGATGTGAGAGAGAACTGTTCATTTGAAATGTTGGCTGTATACCTTTGGGTCACAGAGTTCCTCTTTGGGGACAATTAGGAATGACCATCCCCGTCTTATAGCCAAGGAAGCCATTTTAAATTTGTTCTATTGATGTGAGGGTTCTAGTACACACAGAAACACATGCACTCACTCAGACAATGCACACCCAGAAACACCTCCACTAACAGTAACATTCGTGCCTTATTGTGTGAAGAAAAAGAAGGAAAATGATTGCCTAGTCCCACCTTGTTAATAATGGACTATGGGACACCGGTTTCTTTTCTTTCTTATTATTTTTATAACTAAAGGTCAACTGGCTGCCTGCAAGCAATGAATTTGGGGATGTAGCTTAGAAATCATTCGGGAATTAATTACTGTGTGATATTTTAGCTTTTTAATGCACTGGGGCATATTGTTCATATGGGTTAGAACTTTAAACTAACGTGGATCGATACTGAGGCAGTTTGGCAAATTTTGAAGGATATTATTTAGTGAACCACATCTAGTACGTATCCTCTGAATTGTTTTAATATGTATTAGATGGTTTTCTGCAAATTCGCCAAAGTAAATCCAGAGTTAAGTGACGCACCCTGACTTTATTATATAATAAAGTGGTAATAACAAAAAAATAAATCTCTCTTTTACTTTGTTTTCTACTTAGTGTAGTTTTGCAGAAATAAAAAAAATAAATTAAAACAAAAACACAAAGTATTGTATTATGTGTACTCCAATTTATATAGGGATGAATGGTTAAAAGATCTTCACAAAAATATAAAAAAATTACATTTTGTGGACTTCAATGCTACAAACCAGGCCCAATTAATAATGTTTACTTTCCCATAATGTTATGTATTTTCAGACTCTAAATGTGCAAAACACATGTCCACCCATCTAAAAATAAAAAGAGCAAAATGTACAATAGTGGTTCACAGTGTCACCGAGAAATTTTTGATTTTTCAACAGTTCAAAACATCGCCTTTATTCAATAGAATATGACAGCCATCATTACTATACATGTTTAGTGAACTGGCGCACTTTGTCATATATTGTGTCTTGGACTCTACAAATGCCAATGGTGTTGACGATCTAAGGCACAGCGTAAAGTGAAGTTAACGTGAAAAAGTTTCAGAAATATATTACAACACAACAGTGATAGTGTTGTTTACACAGGGCGTATAACTTTAAACTCCATGCACCACTTTACCAAACAAGATTATTTGTTATTAACATTTACATAGCACCAACAAATGTAGAAATGGATATTTAGAGGTGAGGAAGGCTCTGTTCAAAGAAGCTTACAATCTATAAGAATTTGAGTTAGGTGATGATATATAACCCCTACCCAGCAGAGGTTTATGGAATAAGTAGTCTATCCACCACCTGGATGAGTGGTTCTACTCAATAGGCATATAGCGGCCCCAGTTATCCTTCCCCCATCTCAAACACATACCGTCCAATGATGGAGCAATGCTAAAGGCAAGTCACCTATTGCAGATGACTAAAACTGCCTCAATCACCTACAGTCGTTCATATGTCAGATGATGAAAATGTGATTTATCAGAGAGATCCCATTGTCACTTTGGCCAATATTTCATTAGTATCAAACCAAGACACCATAAGGAGCATATTGCAAGAGTATATGATTACTCTACGTGAAACATCTTTTTCCATGGATTGCAACAACAAGCAGTATAACCAAAAAAAGCATTTCATGGTTTTACAGTGGAAATTTGAGTAATTTCTCCATGTACTCATACGTCTAAATTAGTTTTTTTTTGTAACATAGTTCTCTTTATCCCTCCAATTCATTTTTTTATGCAGGACAGATTAGCAACCCCGACTGTGCCTGTGCTTTATCCAATTAAATAAGCATATTTCTCTCTATGAACGGTCTTTTAAGTGCTGAATGGAATTTTATAAGCAGAGAGACACCAGCGGAGGGGGTCTAACGGTTGTTAAGCATAATCTGCTCCTCTCAGGTAGTTAAAGGCTTGGTGCTTAACCTCAAGTAATACACTTTTCCTGCCGTGTAGTGATAATGGTTAACAACCCACAAGCTTAATACATACTCCTCCCGAACAGCATCTCAGCAGAGCTGACGATTCCTACTGCTTTTTAATTAGCCACCTAATTGAGGGGCCATTTTATTTGTACTAAAAGTAACACCTAAAAATGAGAAGGGGCTCATATCCATTTAAATATCCTGTCCTCTCAGCGAGTGCCTGGCAGATTTTCCTTTGGCTTTCAAATCTCTTTGCCATATGATGGGGCGTTTTATTTTTTATAACTGCACATGATTCATTACAAAGAAAAGATTTTCCACAATACGCAATAAAAGAACACACAAGGATTCTGAACATTTATAAGGAAATTGTTAGGGATCTTAATTTAGTCTTAGTCAAATCCTCATGTAGTTTTCATACTTTAGCTCCAGTAGAACAGTGAGAGAGGATGTGTAAAAATGTAGCAATTTAAAGGGCACCTAACCATGACTGCATGCCACTTTAAATAGCATGCACTGTAATCTTTTATGCTGGCCAAATTTTATAGCTGCAACTTTTTTTCACATGTTCATATTTTTAATAATATGAAAACAAAGAAGTACACAGTGATAAAAAATGTGGTAGCTCTATAAACACCTATAAAGTGGTACCCCTTACACCACTATAAAAACAAATACAATACATACGAAGTAATAGGTGGAGCTGTGTAATGTCCTATATCTGTAAGACAGAATAAATGCAAATAGCGTAGAGAGTCTGCACAAATAATAATAGAAGTAAAAATAAAATCGTTGAACTCACAAGGTTGGAGTCATACCATCATATGACTCTAGCGGGATGTTCCTTTGGACCATTAGGGGGTTGTCCAGACCCTTCTATCGTTGGTTACTGGATACTCCTCTTTAGTGGTCCTTTTTGTGTCCCCCAAGGAATTCTCAGTATGTTGCTTATTCTTAAAATAGATATTTCTTTATTTCCAATATAAAATGTTAACAAAAATTAACAGTAGACAAAAATACTATACCAATAAATATTGGATATAGATAAATATTGGACACTCTAACCTGCTTTATCTATATCCAATATTTTTTACAATAATCTAATGGTGACTGATTAAATCAACTAACATAAGAAAATGTAGAAAATAAGGTTATTAATATTGCTTTTTTCTTCAGCAGATAGAATATATTGCTTTTTATTGTTTTTTTCTGATTATACATTCACATTGAGGCATAATGAAGGTGGAACGCATTTCAGCCGCGGGTGGAACGCATGTGGAACGCGGAAGTGCGATTCATTTTCCACTTCCGGTTCCGGTCGCTCGAATGCGCCGAAATTGATCACAGCAACACAGGGAGGATGAAAAACAGCTGAAGAAGCTCCCTCTCAGGACCAATCAAGCAATAGATACTGGATACCACCCACGGAACAACCAATGAACTTGGGGATTAGCCCTATTTAAAGAAGACTCAGGGATGGGGGGAATAGGATGTTTTTTTATATACTGTAATTGTATATTGATTTTATTTCTTATATACGGTCCCTGATGAAGTTCTTTACAGAACGAAACGCGTAGGACCATACCGTTCTTCTTTTTATACTTTATATTGATGGTGAATATTCACCTTTTATCAATAAATACATCTTTTTTCTACCATTACCTGCTTGGAGTCCTGAGCATTATTAAGGAAGCCTAGAAGGAGCCAAGGGATTACCAACCCCCCATTCCACTAGGGGAGGCACCCTATGAGCGATATATTCTACTTCATTCTGTGAGTGCATTTGTATTCAGCGGAAAACAATGTGTTAATTGTACTTCACTATGTTGTGTATATTTTTTATGTTCCTTTTAGATTAATTTCCAGCCGTATCCCGAAGTTCTGTGTTGCTTATGGTTATTTTTAAGAAGGTACAGTCTCGATAAACATAAATAAAATATGTACTCAATGTCATGAAAATACTAACACCATTTTTGATAAATGAGGTCAATGTTAGACCCAATAGTACAGTGGTAGGCAACCTACGGCACGTGTGTCATGCACGGCACTCGAGGTGCTTTTGCACGGCACTCAAGGCTGCTAGAGCCAAACAGTTTCTGGCCTATCAGGAGTCCCAGTGAAGCTTCAGATATCTGCTAATACGAAAAGGTGGTGAAGGACAATCCTCCATGTATGCATTGCTGTATGTAGAAGAGGTGATCTCAGATCACTTCATTCCAGCACTTGTGAATGGGAATCCACACTGGAGTAGGGCAGCCCTCTGCAGCTATTGCAGCTCCTGTCCCTGAGCTGTACCTGGCCAGCCTAGTCCCCACTGAAACCAAGGGAAGCTACCCACACTGTGTAGATATACACAGAAATGCAGAATAGCCCTCCCCTCATACAAATAATACGTACAGCCCACACACAAACACAACATATAATCTGCACAAACTCAACAACACTGACAATTTACATACATGCACACAATGCCACATGCAGCCTCTCACATGCAATAACCCAAACAGTCCCACACACTACCAAACACACAATGTGACATATCCATCCACACACACAATTCTACAAGCAGCCCACATACACAGTCCACATGCATATGTATCATACACAATACCACAAACTACTCATGAACATATACAATATAATAGATCATATACGCACAAATACAACGATACAAAGCAATTACAGTATGAATAACACAAGCAGAATATGGCAACATACACACCTCAATTAAAAATTAAAAATAAAAAGACTGACACGCTACAGTACATCACAATTCTATTTCGGCACAGTGCTTCTAAAAGGTTGTCTACCCCTGCAATAGTATATATTAATGGAGAGTTTTTGTAAGATTTTTGTCCCAAGTCTTCCGAGAGTAATGACTCAGTAAATTAAATGAGATGTAATAATAGCTATGTCTCCCAACAAAAATATTTTATATTTTGAGCTAAACTGGCTAAATAATTTATTGCATGTGAACGTGTGAAACATTTCATCTGAAGATAGTAGTAGAGATGAATGGGGCTTAGACTGATAAATACACAATGAATTATATTGTAATACTTTTTGTTGGTGGGTACAGTGATTTATGGTTATCTGGTTAACCCTATACAATGTAACATGTTTTTCAACCTTGATATTCATGATTCTTTAATGCTGGTATAACCCTTTCTTGTTTTAAAAAGTCCCTTTACCTATATTGGGGGACTTAGTCAATGGCAAAAGCAAGGGCACACTCCAATGTATTATTAAAGGGTGGCATGATACATGACATTATAGGATTATAGGACAGTGTGAGATCCTGATTCCAATGGATCCTACTGACCAACACCACAAGCCAATTACCACTAATATCAAAGTCTAAAGACTTTCTCTCCAAGATTGTTTTGGACATTGTAGGCCTTATCAATTATCAGAAAAGCAAGCCAAGCCATTCTAAAAAAAGTGCAAAGCACACCCTTTCTTCTAACATCACAATATAAAAATGATAAAATAAATATCAGACGAAACACATCGCCGTCAAACTGTTTTTGACATTCCAAGGCAGAAAATTCATTCTCTTCGCAGTTCTACGTAGAGGTCACAGGGAGATCAGCAGTGTAACAGCAAGGTTCCAACTGCATGAAATATCCACACTGAAAACATTCATCTTCACGTCTCGTATTTCCTTAAAGCCAATAAATTTCGATTTCAGACTCCTCCTGGCTACTACCTTTTGCATAATCGCTACATTGAAAGTCTTCTGCTCCAGATTGAATTGCTTGCTGTTCTCTTAGAGCCTTCGTTGTAAAGAGCATCAAAGAAAATGGCCCCTATTGAACTAACTTTAAAAAAAAAAAAAAAAAAAACCCAATAAAATATAGATCAAACGATGAGAGCAAAATATGCCTACACACCATATCTTTAAGAGAAGGTCTTCAGCGACTCATGGCTCCTTTTGTAAAGAATGTGAATATAGTGAGGCTTTCAATAGGTTTGCTGTATAAGAGTGGTTAATGATTACGTTGCCAATGGAAAAAACCTGGAGAACAAGCTGTTTATTAACAGAACATTTCTTTGTATTTCCAAATGAATCAAACATATGCCGCTTTGTCTTTTTATGTCCTGTACATAGAAAGCTGTGCATCTGAAAGGATGCTAAAAACGCAGCGAAATGCAAATGAAGGAGCGTATTTTGTTGTGATTTCCTCTCAAATGTGGCGAAATTATCACTTTCCAGATCTCTGGAAGAAAGTGATGATTAGTGCGTAATATTTGTTTGGGGTTAAATAGCAGTTACAGCTTTAAATAATAACCCAGCACTATCAGCGATATGGTCCTTCCATAAAATATTCCAAGCCGCGTTTGATTGCTCTTCATGCAACTGATTAATTTTATTTTACTAGTGTTCTTACACAGATCTGCTTTCAGCATAGTTACACAGCTAAATAAACCTTGCATAGTTGTGCTTTCATAGCATATAAAATCCCTTGGTTGTGTTTAGTTTACTTGTAGTTTGTTTTGTTATATATTTTTTTTTTACAATGTCAGGACAGCTGCCAAAGTACTCACTGCTTGGCACTAATGCATTCTGCAGTCCTTGCTGTTCCCTCTTTTCTTTCGTATAAGACCCCCTGTTGAGAGTGAGACTTAAGATGCTGGGAAGCTCCCAGACTAAAAAAGAGGACGAAAAACTAAATAAACAACAAACAAGAATTTTTAAAGATGCACTATTTGGACATCTGCAAGTAAAACACTGTAATGACCTTATAACTGTTAAAGTCACTGGCGTAACATGGAAAAAGAGTTGTTAAGTTAATAGTTTGAATCAATAACATGGTACCTTTAGGTGACAATATGATCACTTAGACATTTATTCAGTAAACTGAGTTCTGGAAGTTGAGCCTGCAAGTGAAGTAGCAACATGCAGGTTAAAATAGCTTACGTAGGAAAAATTGCCAATTTATATTGTTTTTCTATCTCAGCTATTTAGGTCTGTATCTTGGAACATTCCATTAAGTAGGTGTTTCGTGACTTAAGATCTTTAGGTTATGGCAGTCTGCGATGTGTAATATTTGTGAAGATAACTTCAATATAAATAAATAAATCTATTGGTTTATTTAGCCCCGGAAATTAACAGATTACTGACAAAAGTCAGTGGGAACATTGATTAGTTTTATAAAGAGAAGTGCCTAACAAAATGAAATCAAGCTTAAATTAAATTTGATTGGATGTTCTACCACTGCATTTATTTAAGGACTACTGAACAATGAATTAAACTAAAAATGTCCTTTTAAATATTTCAGGATATAATATGTTGCAAAATTACTAATAAAGGTCTACCTCTTTAAATATTGGATAAAGTATCAGTTTATAAACCAGAACCTTCTCCAAAGCTATATTTCCTATATCTACAAATATAGGTGTCTGGTCTGGTGTTCATATTTATAGTCACTTAGTTTAAACATAGTAAGAATATATTCATTTAATTCTTTTAAACAAATTTCCTCTATTTCCTCATTAACTTTCTCTTTTACCACACAAAATACTCTTGAAATGTTTAAAAGGACACTAAGCAGAAAGACAACTTTAGCTTAACAGTATATAAATCATGACAGTAGTCTCACTGCTCAATTATCTGCCATTCAGGAGTTAAAGTACTTGTTATGCAGCCCTAGCCACACCTCCCAGCATGTGACTTACACAGTCATCCTAAACACTTCCTGTAAAGTGAAATCTAATGTTTAAACTTCCTTTAATGCACAGTGTGTTTAATTTAGAATGTCTTATCTTCTGCTCTGTTAATAATTTACAGGTCATTCTTTTCTTTCTGGGGCTCTTCTACCAGAAGACAAACTCAGTTTAGTATCACCTTTTTTTCCAAGTTAACTCTCTGAAGCGGCTTAGATTTGCTTTGACTCTATAATCAAGGTCCTTCCCCTAGACATGACTATGTCCTCCCTTCAGCAGTTGATAAAACTTGTGTACCTCTCGTGGGCAACTGTTGGCACAGTGGGCTCCTGGTATGTTCTAACATCTGTCTGATGGATTCCTTCCTTCACTGATCTCATTCTGATGTTTTGATTTCTGTACAGCTTATTCGAATTCTTACTAGTTCACCACAGGTGGACCTATGGAGAAGTCCTTCTCCTGCTGGGGCAAAGCATGGCTTACAGGCCTGCTTACATTCTGATATACAAGACAGCTGTCGTCTCTGCTGGGCTCCTGCTTGTATCCTGGTGGGTTTGGAAACCTGTCTGTGCATTTAATGGGGTTTAAACAGTCTCTAGCAAATCCTGCATCATTGTAAGCTGACACACCTGCACACAGTCGATGCCAACAGTTCAGCTTACCTGTAGAACTGAAAACGTTAACCCTTGATCTCTCACAGAGAGAGAATGCAGTTTTATATTCCCCTTCAGTTAGAAAAGAAGAGGATACATACAGGAAAACAATATACAAAATAGTCATATTATAATAGGATTCACAAGCAAACAAGTCTAGAAATCCTATTATTTGGTAAGATGATATATATTACTATATATAGCTAGTAATAAGGATAACTCTTGAAGAAGAACAATCTGTAGCTGCTAGTCCGATAAATTCCATATGTGCCTGGCATCTAGCCGCAGTGTAGAAAGAACACAATAATAATGGTTGACATATGGGTGGTGGGGTAGACTCAGACCTAGTCTGAATCCGAAAGTATATGATGATATAACATTACTGTACATCAACCCTATAGAAAGGGCTCCAGGACACCTAGAACTCCTTGGATGATAACAGTGGATCTATTTTAGGAAAGTCTTCCTGTAGATGAGAAAGAAAGGTCAACCACGAACACTATATATTCAAATAGGATTGATATTGATCAACGTATCTCCTCTAAAGCCCTAGGTGACTTACACTGGGACTTATGTTTGTTGCTCATGTAGTCATGTAGTCAATGAATACCCTTCTGATCTTAGTTTTGGTCTTGGTAAGATCAGAGCTCCTGTAACTTGTGTCGATGTACCTTTAAATCTGAGCAAGAAACCCATTTTATTTCCCCTTTAATACTATTAACTACTATGAAACATGGAACTATATAATTAATAATAGTAAATCACCAACACACTGTTCTTTTTAATTTTGGGATCTTTAATAGAAGATTTAAATTGTATGCATTTTGGCCACAACATGTATGTTTTATGGTTCGTGAGTTAATGCCAAGGAGATAGACCCAGTGCTTCATAGTGAGACTTGCATTTCACTGGCAGATGCCATAGCAGCCACCATTGATCACCACCAATTTATGGGCCCACAGGGATACTGAGAGCACTTATCTCCAGCCTGGACAGCTGTCAAACTATCATTTGCAGTAATTAGCTTCTACAAAAATTCATGTCCATTTTACAGAACACAAATGGAAACTGTATTTTACATTTTGAGTTTATTTAATATAAACCTTTAATTTTATTGGCATATATTACACAATAAGAATTGCTAGCACGTGTATAAAAGATTTACAAAATCTAAGACAGAGTCACCAACCCAAGCCTAAAGAATACCACCAAGCAGTGCCGCACTTACCTTCACGTCAGTTAAAGTGCAGGCATGGCAGTGTTAGGGTTTTCTGTTATTTTATTACAATTACAGTGTCATTGCAATATTACCCTAATGGATGTCATCCTTCAAAACGTGACAAATAAATTTGAAAAAAACAATACAGCTGGAAAAAAAACCAAGGAAACTAAATGATAGATTTTCTAATAATGAAGCCTTTTTATTCAGTATAAGAACCAGGACACATAAAAATATACAATGCTCTCTGTTAAAAAATGTAAATGTCTAAGACAGCTCAGCTTGAAGAAAAATAAATATGGAAAAATGAAGGAGTCACACTGCATGCATTGGCTGTCTGCAAGAGTCAGTCTGATTACTTGCTTCACATTCCAAATCACTTTGCATTAGGTTCTAAAACTTGTGTCTTTGGCACTCGGTGTTTCCTGTATTTTGAAATAGACAGGAAATGTTTCTGGGTTTGGATTTTCTATGACTAAATTCATTCATGTGCTCCTTTGGTGGTCCCGAATAAGTTAGGGTGTTGATTAAGAAACCAGGTACAAAAGAATCTCATTTGCGTGTATGTCTGATGTTTTGGTAAATCTACATTTAGATTGTATTTCACTCGGGAGATCTGTCCGTATTTTAACATTGGCAATATCTTTGAGCTGTTGGTAAAGCATGCTGTACTTTTCCTAATTAGGCAGTTACAATCTTTTAGAATAATAATCTTTTCAGTATCTGTTCTGCTTAGATGGAAGATTTGTATAGTATCGTATAATACTCAAGTTAGCAATGGTTATTAGCTTTATTCTGATTTAAAGTACAGATATTTTAGATTATTTTTCTAGCTATATAAACATATATAGGCTTACCTTTCCTTAACACATACACATACATTGTTACGCACACATACAGCTGCACATTGTCATAATAAACTGACAAACACTAACACAGACATAGAAACACACATAGAAACAGCCACTCTCTCTTCTTCCTGTGTTTTTGAGGTGCACACGTCAATGGTCTCCCCCTGGCTCCAATGCCCCATGTTTTGGTTATGTTTTTGGTTCCAAGGTAGACTGCCTGCCGCCCTGCCTTCCTCTCTTGTACAGCAGAACATACCAGCAGTGCCATCTTGACCAGGACGAGTCCTATGGTGCCTGAGTCCTAAATCTCTCCATGTGTGGAGGCAGTTATTCTGAGCTAGTTGTATGATACAGTGTTCACTGCACCATTAGACTCAGTCAGCATGCATAACATGGAATTATCACACTGTGCTCGTAGTGTTTCATTCCTACTGCCTCACACTGGATCACCTCATTGTGCTGAAAGTTCATTGTGCAGCATTACACTATATTTTAGGGTGATCCTTCCTGCTTCGCATACAGTGATCAGGTCGCACTCTCCGGCATCACACTGGAGCACCACACTGTATATTAATTATATATTTGAGTAAATTCCCTTGCTTAGTCAGCCCTCAAGGCAGTCACTGGGGCTATTGGGGGGAGAGAAAAAGATAATAACACTTACAAATGGCAGAGACCAAGATGACTTCCTGCTTCTCTCTCCCACCCAGCTGGCGCTATCAGCCAATGATGACCCCAGAATAGAGAGGACAATAGCATGCCTTCACTCATAGACAGCTGACTCTGCTGCCCGAATGGCAACTCAATTTAAATTCCTGAAATTCCATCTTAAATAACACTAGGCATGTGCAAAACCTACTGACCTACTGGTAGATTTCAAGCCAGCTCCATTTTTTGTTTTACATTATTATTATTATTATCATTATTATTATTGGTATTTATATCGCGCCAACTAATTCCACAGCGCTTTACAATATTATAAAAGGGGGGGAAATTTACATGCTTAGAAGTAAGCTTCCCCAAACAGCTACCACTGATGGGTGAGGGGCCTTGCAGAACCAAAACATATTACAGAATTAGAGAGACACTTGTTTTTTTCTAATATTTGTTTGGCTTACTACCCTCCCCTCTCCTACCCTAAAATAATCTTAGTGTTTCTAACCTACTGGAAATACATTTTTCCCCTCATAAAAACTGGTGGGGTGCTGCCCCAAGTGCCGCTTTGGACAAGCCTCAACTGCTAGTTTGTTTACACCCTACAGTGTGCTCAGGATTATCCTTGCTCCCTCACACTGCATCAAGACACAGTGTGCTCATGGTGCTTCTGCTATTTGCCATCAGAGTTGTCCCTCCGGGTTACTGCACATGGAGTCACAGCTGAGCAGAGATGCCAGACACTTTGGTTGGCCTATCGATGCTCTGCTGGTTTTATAAACAGAGCACCTGTTGCCTCATGTAGCTCTATTTGTATCATGTTAATGAGTTCCTGGACTTCTGGTTACTGTGCTAAACTGTAATCCTTACAAAATAAGAGGAATCACATAGAACATAAACAGAAGGGTATTCCCTCTTGCTCTTCCGATTCAGAGCAAACCTGTCCTTAAAATGGCTTCAAGTGCATCTTTCTTCTAAAATAAAACATTTCATGACTTTACCAAGGATAGAACGTAATCTATTCATTGTGCTAGTCAAGTATCATCCACTATAGCAAACAAGATCTCATTTTAAAATATACATTTAGTGAATAGAATTCCAATGTTTATTGCAGAGACACAGCAGTGCACAGGGTCTACATTGTGTTCATATATAACTAAGTTACTCAAACACGTTTACCTATAGGTGTACCTCGTTCTTTTAAATACATTTAGAAATAACAATGGGTGATCCAAGTCTCCTCTGGAAATGTAACTGTCAGGTTTAGACTCTGAAAAAATAACACTGAGTTTTCCAAGGATGATTAAGTGGGCATTTTTTTTCCCTGTGTGACCACTAAGGACCCATCTACATCCCAGCAGTATTTGATTGCTGAGCTGCGCAGCTGCCTGGCGATCAGAGCTAATTGCCTATTTTCCAAAACCACTACAAATGGAAGGTCCCTGTTTTTCGCCACTGAGAATTCTTCAAATTGGATAGTGCTGAACTCTCTGAATCTGGCCATGGCGTGATGGCGGACCGAACCGTAACATCCGTGGTCACCACTATAATGTCTCTGTGTACTCTTTTTGGAGCTGTTGCAGCTTTGTGTATTCTGAAGGCAGAGGTCAGCAGTGCGTTGTTTGAGGCCCATGGAGGATATAAGCCATTGGACAAACTGCAACAGGGCATCCCCTGCAATGTTCTCCGGTATGTCTCTAAGGTGAATACACTGCCTTTTGTGTCTGGATTCCAGTGCTGTTACTGACCGAGTAGAGTTTTGAACCTGCTGGGTTAGTTTGTCAACCTGGCTCTGGGTGCACTGCATCCGATCTTCACAGGTGTTTTCTAGATTCTACCTCACTGATTCTTTGATGGAGACTCCCATCTCCATCTGTGTTTCCTGAAGGTCGGCTTTCTAAATCTTTCTCAGGTCTAAAAGGAGGTTTTTTTATGTCTTCATCTGACTCTTGGTATATGTTATCCACTTGAGATAAGGTGAGTTCTTCCCTTTCATCTCGGGATCCCTCCGAGGTTTTCTATTCATTCTAAGCTTCGGGCGCCATCTTGGAGGGAGTTGGAGACCTCTCAAAGGAAAGCCAAATACCTGGTAATCTTGTGGCCTGTGGGTATCGGACATCTTTATGCTTATGCCCCATGTTGTCATCTTGGGGGGAGGCGTAGAGAAGAGATTTGACCAGAAGAAGCTGTAAATTGTATGTTTATAGTACTTATTCCAAGCCTGAGACATAGCTCCATGGGAACAGTCCACCATGCCTCCCAGACTTACAGTTAATTTGATTGAGCTGTAGATGCACTAAGAAAACAATAATCCTTGTGAAAGTGGCCAGTTTTATAGAAGATTGATAGGCTGTAAATTCATTTAGGAAGGACTTTCCCTTTTTTGGGGTATGTTCCACTGATTATTTTTATATTTTGTTTTTTACAGGCACTTTATAACATTGTATGTAAAATAATGACAATTTGCCCTGTTTATAAGTAAGAGGGTCATATTAGATCTGCATGTGAAAGATAATCATGTATGATTTTTTTTTTTTTTTCTTCTAACGTTGAAACTCTTGCTGGGAGGCATTGTTTCTTTAACTGGCGACATCATTTGACAATTAGCTGACGGTGCATGGAAATGTGCATTCTATTGTGTGATGCTGTCAGGTTCTTGGGAACCACCATGAGCGAAGCATTCTACCACAATGAGTAACGTTACCGGAGGACAACATGAAGTTTTACTTCTATGGCTTCCTTCAACTCAACATACACTGATTACATCAATTTGCCGGCAGCTAGGTTTATCACACCATATAATGCTATTTGTGGCACATGCAGGGAATATGGATCCCAAGAAAAAGTCTGTGAATTGTATAACGACTGAAAATAAAGATTTACTTTAATTTACCCATTTTTCTTCTGAAATTTTGCTGAATCGTTTAATCCTTCAAGAAACTGGAGTTTAAGTAATACCTTTATATCATGATATGCCTTATGAGTCACTGGTCCATAACATGTTAAGAGGTTCTGTGTCTTTATGTATCCATTATTCTATTAACCCCTTAAGGACCAAAGTTTTGGAATAAAAGGGAATCATGACATGTCACACATGTCATGTGTCCTTAAGGGGTTAATCTATCTGTCCGTCTATATATGTACTCTTTGTGGAAGTCTGGTGTGTTCTAGATAAATGTTGACACAAAATATTAACTCTAAAAATGCCAGTGGGCTGTGTCACAGATAATTGCAGAGCTAAATAATATGTGGGATTAACCATCAGTCAACTTTTATTATCTCAGGATTGTCTTCTGAACTGTGCTAGACATGAGAATCATGGTGAATTGTAGCTCTATGTTAGTAAAAATGGGGGGTTATTTAAATATATATATATTATATTTATAAAGAGCAATTCAGGTGCAAAGTGCTAAAATGAGAACAATCTCTATGGAAACTAATGGGGAATCCTTGCTAACTGCTCCATGTTTTGCACTTTGCACCAGAATTGCTTTGTAAAAAATAACTCACATTTTCTCTTATTCTTTTGAAAGGAGCTTAGGTCAGATGTAGCACAGAGAAGTAGCTAAAGGCTTGAAGACGTTCAAAGAGAATGCAGAATAAGCCGCGCTTGTGATAGGACCCAAAAAAATCTGCAGCAATTATATCATCGCTTTGAAGCGGTAATGGCCCATCCCAGCAGTACAGGTGGTATATTTCCCATCACACTCAGCCAGCCTAGAGGGTGAATCGAGAATGTTCACAAATACCTGTGCTGCCAATGTTGGCTTTCGCTTCTAAGAATCAATACTGAGACAGGGCTGAAGTATCGTAATTAACAAGACGGAATAGAGCGTTATTCGCTGGGAAGGAAAAACAAGCCTTCGCTCTGAATGTGCATTGCTAACCGTAGCTCCATTGCTGTCTGATGGCGCCTGCATTAGTCACAGTAGTGTGGAAGCAGGGGGTTGATCTATATACTCTCTCCCTTCTCACTGCCCACACAGCAACAGCAGGATAAATGAAAGGCTGCATACGTTAACAATAGCAGCTGTGTGTCTCCTGCACAGTTACAAGGCAGTATGTCAAGTCGCAAGCATTTAAAGGGAGATTTACATATAAATCACAGGTTCGAGATGTTAAACTGGTAAAATATCAAACTGGTATTTTAAATTAACCCCTAAAAATATATATATATTTTTATATTTTCCGTTACAGTAAATTTGGAGAACATACGGCTTAAAGAGATACAATGTTAAGTGTATGATGTAACTTTTGCAATGGCTCTAGTGACAGCTGCGTGTCACCAGAATTATGTAATTGGTGTGACATTACTAAACTAAACAGTAACCAGACCAGAGAAAGACTAGACTAGGGAAGAAGCAGGTGGGTAGTATTGTTCCGGCTATTACAGTAATATATTGCTCCTGTCTGACGCTGGACTGGGATGATCATCATTACAGCAATGGATACGGTGGGCACTGAAATTCCTGAGCGACTATGGCCTTTTGCTTGACATGAATTATGTTGTAGAAGTGTTGCTGTTTCTAAGTCCCCTCCTGACAATTGTCGCAGCAGCCATCAAGCTGTCCTGGGAACATTCCAAATTCCGAGCCCCATAAATATGTACAAACTCACCCCAGTAGATTACATGACCACCCCTTTCCTCAAGTCATTTACATTGAATTCAGAATGCCTATTTAAGTCGATAGTTTGAAGTCAATAGTGCCATTTATTTTTATATCATTTATTGGTTTCTCCAGTGAGGATTAAGAGTTATCACTTCTTTATTGTCACACAATGGATTTTGGCAAAGACTCCCATCAATGAAGATCTAGTGTCTCTATGTGACTGTTTCTGTTTTTTATTTATGTATTCCTTAAAGTTGGTGCTTTGGTGAGTGGACTAGGCATGCACAGCACATAACAGTAGAGCATGCATCCTGGGAAAATGATCATCTAAGATTTACTTTAAAAATGCAAATTTAAAAGACCAGTGAATGCACCCAGACCACGTCATCTCAATGAAGTGGTCTGGGTGCGCTCACCCTGTAGCTTTAACCCTTCAATGTAAAACATTGCCATTTTGTTGAAACAGCAACGTTTTTTTTGAAGGGTTAAGCACGACTCTAATGACTGTCTTCTGGAGGCACTTCCTCACATCAACATCTGATTAAAACTCGGTGATGTGACATTCGACATCCGTAAGGACGTCACTTGTCATCAAATACAGCTCATAGGGAAGCACTGAATTCAATTATTTCCTACGAGAAGCATTTGACTAGATGTTTATGCGCATCACATCCGAATGCTCTTTATGAGGAGCAATGGTTCCGACCATTGACTAGGAAGCAACACCTCCTCAATAATCCTGAGGAAGGCCGAGAGGGCTGTAGCACCAACAGAGTCTCAGTGCTGGAATAAGTTAAATGAAAGCCCTTATTTTCCTATTTTTATTGCACTCTGAATTTAATAGGGACTAAAGCGGTAGGAATACAGGTTTATATTCCTAACCCTCTAGTATTCCTTAAAACATAAAAAAAAAAAAAGACTAACAATACACTTGTGTTGGGTCTAGATGATAATGTATACAGACATATTCATAAAACACAGAACAAGCAAACACAAATTCACACAAAATTGCCAATGATGACTACACAGAAGAACGTTTGGTGAAAGTCAACTTTAGTGGATCAAAATCTAATGTTAAGGTCTGTGTTGTGGCAATCTGGTAATATGTTTTCTAATGACATTCTAATTACTTAACAGGTAAGACAGTTTATAGCACCAGTCATGAAACTCTAAAATTAATTCTTTGCACCTACTATAACTATTATCATGGTATCATTTAATGTTTATGGAATAATCACATAGTCTGCAGGACCACACAGAAATGGTCACATATTCCTCATATTATATTATAAATTAAACTCATGCAGGTACTCCAGAATGCAGTAATTCGTTTATATAATGCTTACTATCTCCAAATAGTTTTATTGGGTATAAATGTGGTCAAATTAAACGAGAGATTTAACCAAGAAAGTGAATATCTACTCAAAGTACTTTATTCCCCCCATCTGCATTTATATCAAAACAGTGAGATACAACCCCTTTCTATAACACATAGTTTAAAATGGGAGGTATTGGCTGACAAAAAAGGTGAATTAAAGCATAACTTTTATTGTTAATTATATTAAAATAATCTAAAAACATGAAAAAAACAATTAAATCAGGTATATATAAATAAAGATAGAGCCAGTTACAGAAACACTATAGTGTTAGGAATACTGTATTCCTAACACTTTGGTGTCCTTCTGCCCTCGCCCGCATGCCCCAGCAGCGGTTAAAGGTTTAAAACGTACTTTAATCATTTACCTCAATGTTGGCTCAGTCTCCTTCTCCTCTGACGTCACCACCACGCGAGCATTAGACCTTCCTCATAGGAAAGCATTGAATCAAATCTTTAAATGGAGGTTTTGAAGACGCTGGACATCCTAATGCAAAATGTGAGGACGTCCAGCATCGTTTCACAGAGATAAACAACAGGAAATGCCTCTCGTGGCTGTCTGGTAGACAACCACTAGAGGCAGTCTTAACGTGGCAATATATATATTGCAGTTTCTCTAAAACCCATCTTGCCCTGATGCACACACTTTAGAAGGGAACACACTAGCTGGCAGACTAGGCAAAGTGTCTTAGTTGTACATTTTCTCTGAAAACCAGCTACTGCTGTAATGGTGGCAGGAGAGTTAAAGACACATAAGGATTTTTAGCTAAAGTGATAATCTCGCTACTAGGTAAAATAAATGATGCCTAATATATATAAAAAAAAAAACCTATGTATGTACACTGTGTTACCCATCCGTTTAATTCTCAAATGGTTAAGCAGAAGGCCTTAAACCCCAGGCTGATTAAGATGGAGACACATGCGCATGTTATTCACTGCGGGTGACATTTTTATTTTAACCCTCATGCCCAAATCATGCACATTGCATAGATAGGAAATGCTATTCTACTGACAAGGTAAACACCAGCTGCCAAAAAGCTCTCTTGGATTTTTTTCATGTTGGAGTCCTTTGGCTACATGTCCAAATTATTGTTATACCTCAAATATTGTGAAAATTGCAATTACTGTATTGTGTTTTATAATTACCCTGCAATTATTGTATTTGCATATTTTAACTGTGAGAGAGAAAAAAAAGAAAGCATTGTTCCCCAGCAGCAGGAGATTTCTTTCACAGTAAGAAAAGGAAAATTAAAAAAAAATATATATATAAAACAATAAAATATTTCTATAATAGAGATTTCAAGTTATTTTTTAATATAGGTAATACAGTTAAAAAAAAAGTATAACTTGTTTGTAGGTAAAGAATATAGTGTGAAAAAAGTATTATGCCTTATTCAAACAGGAAATCAGGGTCTCTGTGTATCTGAAATCAGTTCACAAACTAGACATTTATGAGAAACCTTCATAAGAAGTGTTACGTCGTTCTGTCCACATTCTTTTCATTTGCTCTAGCTTGCTGTCCTGTGGGGCCCCATGTGATACCATGTCTGTACCCCCAAATCTCAGTGATGTACCCTAAAGTTCCCATCGTGTGTTATGCAGCAGTGACACATTCTAGAAATATACACCCTGGTTAACTCACATCTAGAGTTTTGCAAGAGCCAAGAGCTGCTTTTTTTTTTTTTTATCTTTAAAAACAAAAAAAAGTTTGCATCCAAGTGACTGCTATTTGATTGAACATTGACTTTAACCACAACTGGTATCCTTACAGTCAATCTGGATGTAAACCTTCACTCTGGTTTAAGGATCTGTCTTCAGTGACTTTGAGAATTTATTAAGCCCATACGACCTCCAATGATTACTCTATTCTTGAAAGTTTATGTTTTGAGTACTTTTCAGATTGAAAAAATAAAAACCCCAAAAAGATACTGTAACTGATTGTGACTATATTTTCATTTGGAATCAGCAAAGTAACATTAAATATTTTCCCTAACGATAAATGCATCAATCAATTCAGAGCAAAGGTACTTTCTAGGGGCACTTTCAGGCTAGGTGTATCCTAACCCTAAATCTATTTTTACCCATTACCTCTAAACACCCCTAAACTAACCCTAATCTAATCTTAGAGAACAACCGCTACCTCAAAACAATTTTTAACGTAATAATCCTTTCATCAAGTCTACAAATGCTGTGTGGTTTTTAAACAATATCTCACCCATGCTGTATGTATATGACTGAAGGATCCTGTCATATACTAAAGGTAGCGGTGAATTTTCCAAATTTATTTTATATATATTTAATTAATCAACAGAAAACAACTTCCTTTCAAAAGGATTATTATATTAAAAATTGCTTTGAGATGACACTTGTCAGTTAAGCACCCTGCGTATAGTATTGTTATAATACTTTAGTTTTTTGTATGTAAAATGTTTGGCCCCATATTCTTGCACCACAATTAATATTTGTTGCAGAGTATATGTTACACCACCAAGTTTTCAAACAAACCGAAACACGGAAATATAAGTTACTCTGTGACACCAAATGGATATTTTCCAATGACTTTATTCCAACATCGCCTTTTTATAAGTCAACATTTTCATGTCAACAGCTTTAAAATGATTTGATGTCATGGTCTGTTTTTGAGTTTATACTACTTTGAGCACTTGTTACTCTTTCTAACATGGATATATTTATCATAATGACTCTGGCTGTGCTTGTTCATTGTGCGTTCACTTGAGCGTATTCCGAAAAACAGACATGCTGAAAATGAGGCTCAATTTTAAGAACTCGCCACTTTGTTCCTTTTGTGATAACATTGTTTGTAGAAGTAAGAGGGTAACAGTTAATACCACTTATGTTGCTATTTATTCAACACTTGACAATTGGTGAGAGAGAATAAGAGGAGGGAGAGAGAGATGGAATTTCTCGCTTGAGATAATTTTGCTCAAACTGAGTAGGTTGAGGTTTGTATCAGAATTAAATAAGTCAAATTTGAATACAAATTCTTTAATCATCGTTAGGCCATTGAACACCAGGTGTGATTGCATATCTGATCATTTCAAGTCAGGACGTTATACTGGTAAATTCACATGGGCTTCGGAAATTGTAAAAGTAACTAATACCATGAAGTATGTCCAGTAAGTTGAACAAGATAAATCTTAAAATATATTTTAAATATATACCATGGGGAATATTTTTGAAAAAAGGGCCAAATAAATGCCAGGTTACTCATTAGTTAGATTTTAAAAATAAAGGAACCCATATATATATATATGTTTTCTAAACGTTGAATTTAGAGCATGAATTGCTAAAGTAAGTCCATAATATCCAAGTTAGAAAAACAATCAACATTTTTTATTTTTACCCATATTTAATAAATCCTTGGCTCATGTTCAGTGTTAGCATATATCACCTCCCTACAATTAGTAATAGTTTAGGGTACTGACTTACTGAAAAGAGATTATTTTTTTTATTTGTGCTATCACCTCCAGTTCTGCTACTTTCCACCATTTTTATTTGCTGTCTCCCTCAATACCCTTCCTGTTGTCTTTGATGCCCCACCTCCTCTAGACTGGAAACTCATTTGAGCACGGTCCTCATCTACCTATTGTCCCTGTAACATTTTGTTATTGTCTCATTTGTCAAATTCCCCTTTTTAATGTAAAGCGCTGCGGAATAAGATAGCGCTATATAAATACCAATATTTATTATAACCGCAGTGGTAACGTTACTGCCTTAGACCTAGGAAACCTAGGTTCGAATCCCAATCACACCACCTCACCAGTAAGTGTTCCTGAACAAGACATCTACCTCCATTCCTCATCGTCTGTAAGATTGTTTGAACAGCATCTTTTTCTCTTTTCTGTTCATAAACAGGGCTATACATAGGACACAAGGTCACACATTTAGGCTGGAAGAAAGGAGATTTCATCTAAGGCAAAGAAAAGTTTTTTTTTTACAGTAAGCGCAATAAGCATGTGGAATTCTCTGCCTGAAGAGGTGGTTTTATCAGAGTCCATACAGATGTTTAAACTGCAATTGGAGAAAACACTTCAGACTAGGCTTTTTGCCTTCTTTTGGATCAACAGCAAAAACATAACATACATGGATATAATTTCTAATTAGTGGAGTAACAGCTGCTTAATCCAAGGGGATATCTGACTGCTATTTTGGGGTCAAGAAGGAAGTTTTTTCCTAGTTTGTTGCAAAATTGGAAGCGCTTCAGACTAGGTTTTTGCCTTCTTTTGGATCAACAGCAAAAACATATGGGATGAAGGCTGAACTTGATGGACGCAAGTCTCTTTTCAGCTATGTAACTATGTAACAAATATCTCCTTTTTATAATTGTAAAGTGCTGTGGAATATGTTGTTGCAATATAAATGCTAATAATAATTGTCTACAAATTATCGGATGGGTGTAATATAAGAATTTGTTAAAGGAATGGAGAATGGGGTATTATTACTGGAATTTATATAGCGCCAACGTACTGCACGGCGCTTTACAATGTTATAAAAGGGAAAAAATTAACAATAAATGAGACAATTATAAAATGTTACAGGAACAATAGGTTGATGAGGTTAACATTGTTCCGGGCTGTTTAATGACATCCCAATAACACTATCAAAGGTGGAGTTACACGTCCAGCAGCAAAAGGGTTAAGCTCTATATGTGCAGCATCCCATAGCGAAATGCTCTACAGACTCCAAGCACCATAGCAGCTGAAAACCCCCCCACTGAAGTGGTCATGGTGCTTGGATTAACCCTTTAATATTTTGGTTACCATGGTAACTGCTCCACTTGTAGAACTTTGCCACACTTTTCTATTTGTAACACTTTTTAAAATATCCTACCTTTACTGCAGCAACTGACAATTATTCTTAAAGTTATAATGATGAATTCATTAATTGGGAGAGGGCCAAGCCATGAAGCAGATCTATTCCTCAAGAAATAAATAATATACAGCATAAATATTTTTCAATAGTACCAAGAGAGGACATAAATCACATATTCAGAATTAATAAAACAGTAAACATATGAGCACAGAGCATACTTGTTAATGCCTCTGAGTTACCAGACTGCTGAAAATCAGAGAAAATCTGAAGGACGCCTTAAGGACACATGACGGGAATATTCCGTCATGATTCCCTTTTATTCCAGAAGTTGTGTCCTTAAGGGGTTAATTTAGCTACTTAGTTATTTCATAAACCAATTCATAAAAAGAATGTGACATTGCGTGGTGCCTATGAACGGGTTAACATTAATGCTGTCTTTTCAAGTCATTTTCTCCAGAAAAGAGATGGTTGGTGGTTAGCGGATGGGCCATCAGAGGCAGACAATATCCTGGCTTCACAACCATTATCTTATTGTATGTAGAAGTGTGTTGTCCTCTGGGAAATTAGTGAGTAGATTGTAACTGGCTGAATCTTTTCATGATGAGCAGACACCATCTGGTGACAGTACTCCTTTTCAAATGTCATTTTGGAGAATACTAGAAGATAAATGGATATCAAAGCAATGCTTGAATTAAAAGTGACATAATTGCTATTTTTACAGTACTTTCTTAGTACCTTCTGTTTTGCCAAAGCTGCGACTCATTTGCAAATGAATATCAATGAGATCCCCAGGCATTGGTTCTACATATTAGTCTTGGTTTAAAATAAAACAAATAACTATTCACGTTGAACATTTTAGGAACTGGGAATAATTGCTACTTTATTGTGAATTTAACCCTAGCTTGTAACAAGATAAGGGATATTTAAAGGGACACCATAGTCTCTTCCAGATCACGTCATATCAATGAAGTGGTCTGGGTGCAGCAGTCCTGTCATTTTAACCTTGGAATATAAAACACTGCAGTTTTTTTTAGAACGTGCAATGTTTACATTGCGAGGTTAAATCCCCCTCTTGTAGCTGTCTTCGTTTAAAGAGAAACACCACTTGTAGAAAACTTCCAGGACAATAGCAGTTACAAAGATTTCATTTATTACATCCTTACATTATCCGAAATATTTAAAAAAATATAGAACATATATTCTAACTTAATTTTTAATCGCACATAGAACCATTACCTTGGGTGGGTTAACAGCAAATACAGTACTTTACTCTAACATAGCTTGCTGTTCTAAGAAAGTATTCACAAGAGTGTATTTAGTACAATGTTTCTAATGAAAGCACTTTACAGCCAACAAATGGTGTCTCCAGAGTATTTTCAGTTAAAACAATCACCTACAAACAGAATGACACTGGTTCACTAATTATTATTATTGACATTATTCATTTAACAAGTCTCCGAAGATTCAGCACACTAGGCTAATGGTGCGATACACAGTGAGGCTTACTTAACTTTTTCACAGCACATTTTATTATCACAAAACAAACAAACATCTTTAGCACCTATAGGAAAAATGACACCCTGTTTTAAAGATACAATCACTCTTTTACGTGTGATATCATAATAGTTTCTTACGAATATATTATTGTAAAAAGAATGTATTTCTTCAAGAACCATATCTGTTTCCTTATCTCCTTATCTGAAAAGTAAAGCTCAGGGTATATTTTCATAAGCACCTTATATTCTATTATGGGAAGATTTTTGACTCAGGGCTGTCTTAACGAATTCAAATACAAAGAAACTAGTCCAGCGCTCAAACTCCCATTACTCCTGGGTGGCAGCAATGACCATAGTACACATCAGCCAAAATACATATAGTAAAAACCAAAGAAAAAAGTTACCTGCGCTCTTTCCACATCCCTATGTATTTTTAAACAAATGGAGGTCTTAACGAATTGGCAGTTGCCCGCGGGCCACACGAGCATAGGGGCCCCATAGGTTCGGCACTTTTTCATTATATTATTCTGAGATATTTTTTTAGAACCTTCAAACCGTCTTTATTAAAATGTTTAAATATACTTATCACCTCAGTATCGGCTGTTATCTGAACATGCGATCTTGCTGTTGCAAATATATATCTTGAAAACAACGTACATGTATATATTTCACATAAGCAAGACATCAACACACATCATTTTTTTGTATATCCGTAAATCTATAATAAAGTCCTCCTAATAATTTTAACATTCCATGGCAGTTGGCTTCCCCCTGCTACCTACTAAATGTTTGTGTGGATTAATCTCTGCTGTACAACATGTTTTTTTTAACATTTAATCTGATTTTGTTGGAGGTTCCAATAAATATAAGCTTAATTTTTTCAATAATTTAAATTTGTATTCCTGGTAGTGGTTGTGCAGGCATGTCCCGAGTACACTGCTCTACCTTGGGTCCAATATTGCTGTTTGGACGGCCCTGTTCTGACTGTCTGTATATTATTATTATTATTATTATTATTAATATTTGCTCTATAGCTTGTGCTAGCCTGATTGCTTGCCATTGCATAGTCTGATTTTATTGTTACAGATTTCTTTAACCCCTTAAGGACACATGACGTGTGACATGTCATGATTCCCTTTTATTCCAGAAGTTTGGTCCTTAAGGGGTTAAAATGAACAAGTTACTAATTTTAAACATAGATTAAATGTAATTATTTACTTAAATATTTATCAAAAATCTCTCTTTTTCCATGTGTTGTAGTGGAGCTTGATCTGTTAGCCACCATTAGCCGAAGTTCATGGGCACAAAGTATCCATTAGGTGCTGCATCTCTTTGGGAAAGCCTTGGATGGCTTTACCAGCGCCTGGCACACCAAACTGATGACTTTGAAGTGCTGGCTTCATTGCCAGCATATCAGTCAATTAAAAGGAGTGACGTCTGATGTCACTCTGTATGACTTCTGGGAAGAGATCTTGCAGGGCTGGTGGAGGAGGAACACTAACAAAGATTATTATAATAGCGGGGTTCCTACATGCTGTATACATAGTGTGTAGGAGTCATTTGAAAGTAGCTACATACTTGGTCTCCTGATTTTTGGCAATTGTAATCTTGCATTATTGGCAATAATGTCAGGTAAAAGGTCTTCTTGGAACATGGCCGACACAAGCATGGAGGAGGCCATAAGGATGAATGGTGAGTGGGTTAACTATTAGACAGTCATAGAGTCTAATCTGATAGTCTGGCTGCTCGGGGGAGGGAGAGTGTGATTATAGCACTATTTCCACTAGCACAATGTACAGATGAATATGAATGAGGAATCCATCTGTGATGTCACAACATTTCACAACGCACCCCCTTTAATAATAATATTAATGATAATACATTAGGTCAAGGCCTTTTACCAAATTATAAAATAGGTAAATACTTTGTTGAAACCTTTTGAAAAATTATGAATTAAAGTTACAACATATTGTAATCAAATTCTTATATTATGAATTATTTTGACAATATCTATAGTTGTATTCTAACTGCACATTTAGGAAACTTGGCATATCCTATCCATTGTATAGTACTAACAGGTAAACCTCAATGTCTGTTCTAACCTAAGAGACTGTTTACAGCAATGTTTCACCTAAACATTATTTTCTGAGCCGTATTAGTGCAAGCAACATTGGTTTTTAGAAAGATTAATTTTTCAGCTAAAATGTATACAAGTGGACATTTTTTTTTAGCCAAGTTCCCATTAATGAGTTTGTTTATGAGTAATCAAGCATTGAAATTGTTACAAAGAAATCCCTTAAAGAGATCATGACAGACTGCAGAGTATGGTTTTATAAAGATTCCGTTATTTATTTATGTACTCTGCGTACCATAAAAACTGCTTTGATTCTTAGCATTTACAAACTTGGAGCAAGTAATGGAAAATTCAGAAACCTTGTCTGTTCCTTATAAATCACCCGGTATTCTAGCTGAGCTATACATGACATAGACTTGTGTATCCCGTAAATCAATTTTGCTAGGCAAATAGATTTCACTTCTCAATTGTCTGCCTGCCATCTTGTTGACCGCACTGTTTTACACGTTAGTAAATGGGCACAGAATTGGTAAAACATTACTTGTGTTTAAGATCTCAACAAAGGCTACTTTAATATAAAAGCTTTTTGAGCTTTTATATACAAAAAAAATGAGACATTTGTGAAAAAAAGAAATAAAAAACCAACAAAGAATAACAACCATCTTGTTTTGTACTTCTGAGGTAAAGTGTATTGTAAGCATGGGTTGTTATTACATTTAGATAAAATGGAAAATGTAATGTTCCATTCATATTACAAATTAATTCACTAAACAGAAAGTTATGTAAAATAAGAACAGACTGCTAACATAATAGTCAATAAGAAAAATGTATTACATACTTACCTGTTATTAATGATGGAGTTTGATTGGCACTCTTTTCTATCCCCAAATGTACATTTTTTTTTGTTGGCTCACCTTGGACCCTGAATGGTGTGAGGCAGAGGGAGAAGCTATCTGAAAATATAAATTAATAAAGAATAAGAAAAAAATAAATACAAGTACCAAAGACCAACAAACAAAACAAAATAACTTTGTTGAAAATTAATATAATAAAATAAACAATTGCCTTTGTAAGGTATACGTAAGAACTAGGCAGCGAATAGTGTTCACAGGATCAATAATTGTGAAGAAATGTTAAAGTTGCTGTCGCTTTAGATCCATGCTTGCACTGTACCCTCAACGCAATCTGGAGTTTCACGCATGCGCGTTCGGTAGTTTGGGACGCTGAGGCTGTTTGCGCCATTTTCCCTGTTTGTGCCAATTCGCCATTCCAGGCAAAAAGCAGGAATGCCATCAAGGGAACAGGATTGTTTGCCAGTGCTCAGAAGCCTGGATAATTATTGCGTTCGGTATTCGTGCCAAAAGAGACAGAGACAGATGAAATGAAATGCTAAGATCATATCTTACAAGCCGAATAAATGGAAAAAAGGAAGATAATGTATAGAAGAGTACTAGAGAAAAGGGTGTTTAAAATGTAAGTTTTAGGAAGATGTTTCTCCCATAAAAAGGCCTCCAAGGGTACAGTTGGGGGATCATAATTGGGCTACATATACAGCCAGAACCAATCCTCAGAATAATGATGTGAATTATAATGAATATGTCTTAGCTCAAACAGTAATATTAAACCTCACCCAGTTAGACCTACTTGTGCATGGTGTACATGGGAAGGTGGGCAAAAAAGTAATTTTTTTAGTAAAAATATTCCTATCTGTCCGGTTGAGGACAGAAAAAAGCCTGATGTATAGAAGGAGGAGGGACGTTTTATACACTCAGTCTCTCTTTCATAGTTTTTTTTTCTGTCCTGATCCTGTATAGGGGCGGAGCTACCCGTAAGAATGCCAAAAATATTTTCAAAAATCACAAAGGTTATTTTTTTTCAGTTTTTTTGAATTCTAGTGAATCGAAAACCGAAATGCTAAATTTAGGCTAAAATAGCTGGTTTGAATATCCTCCAGTTAAAATTGGTTATTTACTAAAGTGAGAATTCAAGATGAATTCAAAGTAAATTACTTACAAATTTAAGGCCAGAGCAGCTGAAATAAAAGTGTAACTGACTGATTTTCTTAGTTCGGCTATATTGACCTTAACTTGAAATTTACTTTGAATTCTATCGTCTGCAAATAAAAACAATAAGGATGTGGAATTCTTGCCTGAAGAAGTGGTTTTATCAGAGTCTGTATGGATTTTTGAACAGCAACTAGATGCATACTTGCAAAAACAGAATATTCAAGGATATAATTTTTCCATGTAGGGTAATAGCTTCTTGATCCAAGGATAAATCTGACTGCCATTCTGGGGTCAAGAAGGAATTTTTTTCCTAGTTTGTTGCAAAAGTGCTTCAAACTGGTGTTTTTTTGCCTTTTGGATCAACAGCAAAAAAACAAATGTGAGGAAGGCTGAACGTGATGGACACATGTCTCTTTTCAGCCTATGTAACTATATAACCATGAGAGTCACAGATTGGCTTGTGTTTGCAAATCAGTTTTCAATTCACTATAAATTGCTGTTTAATAAATAAACCCTTATCATCGTTCTGAACCAAAATCCTGAAAGCCGTAATGTGCTAAATTTATTTGAAGTCTTTCAGGGCTATAAACTGATGAGAGAATCCCAATTTAATAAAGGTTAAAAAGAGCAGAACTGGAAACATTCTCTAAATAAAAAAATATTATAAAACGTATCTTTATTCCAGCGTAAGGACAGTCTCCTCTTTGCAGAAGGGATGTGCATGGGCTAAAAGATTTGGTTTGGCACTTCTGAAATTCGGGACTTCGGCAATTCAGCACTTCGGCAAGATTCGGTTCGGCACTGAAGTATGTCATGGAAGGAACTCACAAAGCAAAATGTTAAACTTTATGGTGTATATATAATAGACATAAAAATATCCTACAATTCTAACTTAACAATTAGTGCAGTTGCTTTTTGTTGAGAGTGCATTCATTTTCCATAATATTTTAACTTTTAGCCACTAATATACGGTATGTGTGCAGGAAGTACTCTCTCCACAATCTTAGTGTCTCTTCTCTGTTGGAGTGAAGTACTGCATGGATGATCTACTTCTAGATGGAGTCATTGGTGGTGTGATATTACTTTATTGGTCTAGAACAGATGTAGGCAACCTTAGGCACTCCAGATGTTGTGGACTATATCTCCTCTGATGCTTTGCCAGCATTATGTAATGTAAGAGCATTATGGGAGATGTAGTCAACAACATCTGGAGTGCCCAAGGATGTCTGCTACTGGTCTAGAATTAGTGTAGACACAGAGAAACATGAATTCAGGGAAACAGTTATCTAAGCAAGATAAGCAAGATAACTACTTGTCACCAAGGTTTAAGCTTAAGTCTATGTACTGTGGTAGCACAGTGTGACTAGATGAAACAGATAGAGTGGTTAAAAAAATCAACCTATACATTGGTTTTAGAAATATTTATTTTAAAACCATGACATGCAATATAAACAGAATTTAAAAAAAAAAAGTCTAACCGAGATCGTACAGCATATAAGCAGAGTAGCATGGCCCAGAATCAAGCTGAAGGTCAAAAAGAAGTTCCATTGTCAAATAAGAGTACCCCAATATGTTAGGCCAATCAAAGACAACTAAAGGATAACTATAGTGTCAGGAAAACAAAGCGGTTTACCTGACACTATAGTGCCCTGTGGGTGCCCTCACCCTCAGGGTCCCCCTCCCGTGGCGCTGAAGGGGATAAAACCCCTTCAGCAGCTTACCTTAATCCAGAGCCGGGCTCCCTCGGCGCTGGTGACCTCTCCTCCCTTGCCGACGTCAGCCCCCCCGTCTGAGGTCAACGGAGCCAAATGAGCATGAGCGGCAAGTGCTGCGCGCGCATTCAAAGTGTCCATAGGAAAACATTTCACGATGCTTTCCTATGGACACTCTGTGTGATGGAGGTGAAATGTGCTTCCAGCGTCACAGATGTGCCTCTAGTGGCTGTCCGGAAGACAGCCACTAGAGGCTGGATTAACCCCAAATGTAAACATAGCAGTTTCTCTGAAACTGCTATGTTTTGCATCTGAAGGGTTAAAACCTGAGGGACGTGGCACCCAGACCACTTCATTGAGCTGACCACCCAGACCACTTCAAATAATATAGTGTCCCTTAAGTATTGAGAATGGGTAAAAATGCAATATGAATGCCATGAATGTTTCACTTAGTTATGTGCACCATGTTGTGTATTTACAGAGAAGTTTGATTACAAAGTAACAAAGTAGCATGACAAACACCAGGTAGTTGATTGTGTAATCAACGTTCATGACCTTTATGGCCAATCACCATATAGAAAGCATGCTAGACACAAGGTAAATGAGACATATATTCTACACTTTGATCTGCCGATCAAGCTGCCCTGATGTCACGTAAAAGAAATGGGAATGTGCAAGTTCCATTAATGCCGTCATTATCACGAACAAATAATGATATAATTACAGTCTCTCTTTGGTGTTACAATGAATCGCAGTAATAATGATACAATTATCATGGTAGCATAGATGATATTTAATTTTACATTATTAGAATTATTTACTCTTTTTCTAGTCATTTGTGATCATATAGTAAAACCATTTTTTTTTTACCTGTTTCTGTTTTCTAGATTTTTTTTCTTTATCACAATTTCTGCAGATTCTTCAACTTGCAGTTAAGCCACAAAATGAAGCCTATCATGTGTTGTAATTGTGCACAGTAATCCGTTAGTTACTACTGACTGAGCATCAGATGAAGCGGAAGTATTTAGACCTTAATAATAAAAGGGGCAATGCAACGACACTAATGAGAAAGAGTTAGCCAACCAGAAAGCAGGTAATTCAAGGCAAAAGGAAAAAAAAACTACCAACAATAAATTGATTTGTAGACTTTTATATGGGGACATTTAACCTGTTGAAACAATTAATTTAGTTATGCAGGTGAGGGTAAAATTTAGCAGTGAGGTAGGATACCTAGGGTCCAGTTTAAACTTGTCAGGACTCGATAATAAACATTTATTTTTGCTCCCTTCTCTAATATCCAAAAAAATCTATGTAAATCTCTTATCTATTCCAATCAATGTTATTTTGTTTCCTGTTCTTTGCATTTGTTTTTGTCTTGTTTAGTTTTAATTCTAAAAACACCCTTCTTTCTACAGCTAGCTGATGCTCCTGATGGTATGGTTGTACTGTAGCCTTACTGTTTATACATTGGCTAGACAGTAAGGTATTATGCCTTCTCTTGGCAAGTGATACTACTGAGTCCACAAGACAAGTTCAGTCTGGATCTCCCTATAACCTCACAACACATTAGTACGTGCAACATCATAGATGTATAAAAGAGTGGGGAAGGCAGCAAAATATGAAAGTTTTTTCTACATCAGTTATTTTTATCTAATTAACCCAGACATTTATTGATACTATCTGTGTGTTGGATAGCACTGAATGGATGGTTTCATATAATATAGTATGGCTTTACCATTGTGATGCCTGTAAGTTTAACACAGAGAAGAGTCACAGTAAACTCCGATGCCTTATTTTGTTAGAATTTTGGGACTTTCCTGGACGAGTGGTCTAACTATCTCATCGACTCAATGACTGGTTCCTCTTAACAAGCAGAAAAACAAGGACCATGTTCTGGCCTTTGGAAAAAAATTATTCTAATTTTAAGATGTAAAGAATAAAGAAATATCAATATGTAGTAAATCTTCCTATATAATGGCATTGTGTAACTTCTTTATTAGTCAAAAAAATTGAGATGTAAATATGTTAAAGAGTGCATTTTTATGATAGACGTACCTAAATCCGCTTGTAATATACCTCTAAAATGTTTGCTGGTAAGTATAACTTTTCCAAAGTGCCTGCAATACAGGGATTACGCACACTCTCAGGAATTTAGTATTTGTGCCAAAAATTTCAAGTCACAGTTTAATATTACCTTAGCTTTTAACTGTGCCCAATTCTATTCTTTTAATGATTTACAGTATTTCTGCTCAATTTCAAATAGAATTAAATTTTTCCCCAAGTCTTCCGAGTCAGAATTTTCATCGTCTGACTTTAATGATTTATTTAGTGATTTATTTCCGTTGTATTTAGGGTTCAATTTCTTTAAACACAATTCTCAAACACTGAAAGTAATTTTGAAAAGTTCTCTACTTTTTGTGTTTAGTTGACTCTGCAGTTTGAATGTTCTCCAGAAAGAAAGAAAGATAAAAAAATGTCTAGCTCGTTGACGTCTTCGCAGTGTTCAACTGTAAGCTGAGCAGTCTCATTACTTTTGATTTTACAGTTTATCTGTCTAGATGAATGTTTCCTTGGACGTGTACCAATTAGCTGTGTTGGCATTGCTTGCCAACCCTGTTCTAGTAGTTATTTAATGATAACATATGACATGTTGATAATTGACTTGTTCACTCACCAAATGTTAGCAAAAAAGAATTTCTTGGAGACTATTGGCTGACAAATATCCATCCAAGTCAGTGGATATAATTTTAAGAAATTGTGCATTCATGTATTTGCAGAGCTACGCCAGATATTGAAAACCAATAACCATTATGCATCAGATTCAGATTTATAAACGTCAAAAAAATCTTTTAAAAAAGCTAAAGTTTATTTTTATAAAAAATATATTATTAAGTGAGGTCTCCCCCCCCCATCATATTGTTTTTATTAAGTAATAGACCTGTGAAAACACTTGATATATATTCATGTTATGAAATTTTGATTGAACTGATTAAATGACTATTAAACATTTTTCAAAATGTTTAGCTTTAATTAGCTTTAATAAAGTAAGAAACATTAAGAAAATTAGGCAAGAAAGAAAAAAACCTCTACAGAGTGAAAAGCAGAAGACATTCACAGACGAAAGTTAGCCACACGTTTCTCTTTGAACTATTACAAATTTTTTATTACAAATAATTTTACTATCACAAGTATTTTAAATATTAAAGGCCTACTCCAACCAAAAGCAAAAAAAAACAATGTGTTGATTAGAGTAACTCATGCTGGCATGGTCCCCCCTCAAAAGAAATAAAAATAAAGGATACAATTACCTACCATCCCACGTCGATGCCAAGTTACCTACTTGGCTTCTACTTGTCTTCTCTGAATTAACAGAAGAGATTCTGATCAATTACTCCTTCTCGTTGGTCATGAAGTGCAAGATTGTATCCACATTAAACCCACATAAGAATGGATGGATTAATATTGCCATATATTGTTCCACCAACTGCTAGCGTAATAAAGTGGTGGAAACACTGGGAAACAAAAAAAAAAGCACTTTGCTCCAAGAGTTGTAACTCCACCATAATGTCATTAACCAGCACACAATCAACGTTCTGGACTTGTTAATGTTAAACCTGTGTATAGCATGCTGGTGATAGATGACCAATGGCGGCCATAAGACCCACGTTCTTCCCTAAATCCATCCCCTGGGATGTTTCTCACCTTGCAGTGAAGGGGAATGATGTCCACAGAATAGGATTTGGCTATAGGGAGAACTTAGCATCGACGTGGGATTATCTTTTCTTTTTATTCCTTTGGGAGGGGTGGGGGAACCACGTCAGCACACGTTACTCTAACTTGGAGTAAGGTTTTAATATTTGAAATAAAAATAATTGCAATTGTAAAATTATTTATAATAAAAAAATAAGTAATAGTTTGAAGAGAAACATGGGACTTTTGTCTGTGAATGTCTTCTGGTTTTCACTCATTAGGTTTTTTTTTTTGTTCTTGTCTAATATTCTTAATGTACTTTAATTAAAAGCTAAACGTTTTGAAAAATGTTCAATAGTCATTTAATCAGTTCAATCAAAATTTCATAACATGAATATATATTTTATGAGCTGTTAAATTAAAGTTTTATTAAATGATCTAGCCAAATGATATGTTGTACATTAGCCATATAAAAAAAATGCAATTGTTAGAACTTTTAGTGCCAAAGGCAACATGTAACTCAATGCCTGGGTCTGTGGGGTTAAATATTAATTCTATAAAATTATATCGTTATATTTATAGAAATTACCTAGCAGCCTTTTCCAGATCAGTTTCTCTGAGGTCAAAGTATTGACTTGTCCTTGAGTAAAACCCAAGGTAGACTTACTTGAGATCACTTTGAGTTTCAAGGAACGACTTGCATTGAGTGTTTTTTTGGGACGCTAAATTTGTTGAAATACTCTAGATGCTAGAATCGAGGACAATTCTTTAATTAAAGGCTAGACTCTATTGAAGACAAAGGTTAACTGAGAGCTTCATGGTGATTAGTGAACAGTGAATCTCCAAGTATTGCAAATTCATGTGGTCACAATTTACTTTGAGTAGTCCATTCAACAAAGCTAGAAATTGCGGCTTTGAAAGTGGAATCCTTTGTGTGCATTGCATTAGATTCATTCTACTAGCTTTTAAAAGAAGCAAAACTACAAATTGCATCCATTTTACCAGGAACAGTTAGTAGTTACAGAGGTCAATATTCTTTTTTGTGAAATCTTTTTTCATTGAGTTTTTGTAGATATGGAGACAAACGAATTGTAGGCACGCTGGCCCCACTACATACATACATGCAGATATTACACAGATACACAGTTTGTACGGAACCAGTTATGTTATCAGGTGTTATATTACTGCGGGCGGTGGTTCTCGAGGTACATTCTAAGTAAAAATATAATGGTGACATGAAATTCAGACCCTTCTCCAATGATAGCTTTTGTCTGTATCTGCCTGTGGTTCTGTAAGGCATCCTGTGTTGTTTGTGAAAGTCAGTCCTTCCTACCTCCATGTCATAACAGTAAGGCCTGCGAGAGAGGGCAGCGAAGAAAGAAAGATGCAAGAGGTAAATAGGTGATGAGAAAAGGAGGAAAGAAAGTCCCCTACAGGCCCCCGTGTCTCCCATCCATGTAATCATTCAAAATCTGAATAGGTCAGTATTCTAACATGAATAAAGAGTATGATGATGATACATGAGGTGACAAATTGATTGTCATGGATTCAATTTCTTTGTGGGTGTATTGACTAGGTGTACTAATTACAAACTATATATGGGATTCACTCATTAAACCGTGTTCATTCACTAAGCTGTGAACTGTATTAAATTGAAATCTACATGGCCAGATAAAGTCAACAGCAGCCAAGCTGTGACTCTAGCTGAATTGGAATTGGGATAGTATTTGGATTTGCATTCTAGGTTAGTGAATAAAATCTTCTCATTCTTTAGTAGCAACACATCAACCATGATATAAGTTCCAAATAATATATCTTTAGAAACATAAGCACATTCATATCCCTACATGTATTTTGTCTTTCACAATCTGGTGTACAAGATATGTTTCTAACTGATGTCATGAGAAAACTGGTGTATTATGGGAAAATACAGTACTTATGCGCTATAAGTGTTCTTAATACCTAAGAAGGTGGCCTAGAGGTATATAATGATGCTCTTGAAATTAATTGGCAGTTGTTACAAAGGTGTACTTGCACATCTTGCAAATCATGCAACATTCTAAGAAGAATCAACGTCTTTGTCCTTCCCTATAAGTCTGAGTCAAACCACAAAAGAACCTTAAAAACAACACTAACAACGAAAAAAACAGTCAGAAAGCCTTCCCTTTTAAGCCTGTGTCATTCAGCGCATATTATAGAGAAAACTATTTTAATAGCACATTAACTTTCAGTTTCGGAACCATAAGAACAAGGGAGTTTTTAACTTTTTTTCCTTGGTGCGGGTGATTGAAATCACTTATTTATACGACTGCTGGCACAACATTTTCATATCAAAGGCAGAAAGTATTATTAACGACTTTGTACATGTGAAACATGAAATGGTGGGTAACGTTTGAGATAACAGATCTGCCCGACCAGAAAAAACTATCAAACCGCAGTCAACCCTTTTCAATTAAATGTAAGGAAATTTGCTCACGCTGTGAGTTTTCCTGATACTTTAGCTGAAAATGCATATTATTTTTATTTTCACATAGTAAAAAATATCCTCCATTCGGGAGATGATTTGAGATCATCTTCTATAACGTATAATCTAACTGCAAGGTATCTTTTTGTTGGCTGACAAATGTTATTTCCCTATCCCCAAATGCTTCTATTGAAACATCAAAGGCTGTAGAATAAGCTTCGAACAAAATGTGAGCCTTCTTGTGAGCACTTCGCTGCTAAACAAATATCTTTAACATATCTTCTAAAAACATTTTAGAATGGATGTAATGTCAGTACACAATAAAAAACCTTTCTCAAATTAGTCTTTCAACTTTAGGTCTATGAAAGAAATAATCAGTACAAAAAGCAAAGAAATAAAGGATTTTTTTTAAAATTCAATTTTAGAGACTTTGCTGGATATTGGATTTTTAAAGGGACACTCCAAACATGCTAGCAAATTATGGGCCTCACACAAATATGGTACTACTAGGACCACATGAACTATATCCTAGACTGCCTATGAGTTACCGCACTAGGTGACACTATCAGTTACCACACTGGGTAAAACCATAAGATACTGCATCAGGTGGCACCATGAGTTACTGCACCTGGTGACTCCATGAGTTACTGCACCGGGTGACACCATGAGATACTGCACCAGGTGACACCATGAGTTACCACACCTGGTGACTCCATAAGTTACTGCTTATAGTGACTTGAGATGTTAGTTACCTTGGCGAATGTGACTTTGTTACATCAGAATATGACATAACATGACATCATGCTCCAGTGCTCTTATCTTTAATTTCTAGTGATTCTAGTAAAAGAGAAATATTGCTACAATAAAATAAAAATAGTTGTGCATATAACCATAGAGCATAGATATCTTGATTTTATTGTAGCAAACCCTTATTATGCAAAAAATATTCTTGAATGAGTTTACTGTCCAGGTGGGATTCTAATTTTGGAAAGAAATGATTATAAACAGGACAAGAGAGAAGGATTTTGCATTAATATTCAAGTACAAGTTTGTTTAGGTCTTAAGAAGAGCCCCATGTGTTAACACGGCATATCAACCTGCAAATTCTCTGTTAAACTTCTCCTTTAACAAGAGTTAAAAGTCAGCAGGAACCAGTGAGAGATTTCACAGCTTTTTTACCACCTCTGATAATAGCAGTCAATCTAGATGGCTATCTTAAAAGCGGAGAACCACCACCAAGGGTTTCCAATTAGCACGCAGTCATCAGTTACTTAGTGAAACAATTGAGATGATTTGCAAGATAGACATGCATATGTGCTCGCGATTGGCACAAAATGGATTTATTGTCTAGTTGTAGCCTGGAATCATGTTAGTTACACTGGAATTAATTAATTCTTTCAGCAACCCATTGAATTGTTCACACACCGAATGCCGATAGGTTTAATATTCTATTGCATCTTGACTCTGGTAAATAATATTTGACATAGAATCCATAGATCTCTCTCTTTTTCATATTAATACGATGCTGATTCTTATAGCAAATGTGGTTACAAGTAGAGAATTAGCTTAATTTATTGGTCACATTGGACATCATGCAAAGTAAAAACATCTTCACCCATTGCTTATTTTCACAAAGATCCGAGTGCGGATCGAAACGGGATCGAGACGTTGCTGTGTTTGCAGTGTTTCTCCAATAAAACTGCTGTTTGAAAAAGACCCTGAGTGCCTGGACTTTATTGTCTTCACTATATGCAATGGGGGTTAGCCAGCCTTAGGTACAGTGCACCGAGGTCTAAAAGTGATGAGGCTATGTAGGGGTTGTCTTGTTGTTACATTGTTTACAGATCTCTCTTCATTCTCTGTAATTAATGATTGTCCATAATGGGATTTCATAGTTTAACTCCTTGTATAGAACACACATCACTTGTGTGTTAAAAACAGGTATACTCTGGATCTAAAACAACCTAATCTGAAAAGCAGTAGGGGACTAACAGGCATGCCATTTTAAAGGGTTTCTCCAACCACCATGACTACTTCAGAGGTTTATGGTGTCAGGAGTAAGTGACTGAGGTATTTTGAATTGTGTGATGTGGGCTAGTTGCCCTCCCAGCACATGTGACGGCTGCCAATGTCAATTCTCTGCACAGCTCACTGGCGATGGACGTGATCATCTTCTTCCCTAGCAGGCACTGTTTCTCACCTTTTTCCTACTGTGTGCTACCTCCCACCTCCCTTCATGGCACACAGTTATTTAACCCCTTAAGGACACATGACATGTGTGACATGTCACGATTCCCTTTTATTCCAGAAGTTTGGTCCTTAAGGGGTTAAAAAAATCCCTTATGATGTTGGAGTGGGCCTGGAAGTCAGCGGGCACTTCATCTCACACAAGATTCTTGGTAAATAAGCCACTTTTTTTTTTATAGCTTTTACTGCAAATCGTGCTGTGGGGGGAGACCTTCTCCATAGTGTTCAAAGGGGCGTATTACACAGGAAAGGTCCCCTCTCAAAAAGTTTGGAGTAGCCCTTTAAATCATAATGTTTTTTAATGGATTGTCTTCAGGAAATTCTATGATACCAAGAAAAATAAATCTATCCTTAGATCTTTTCTCAGGTTCGTAGGTTTCTTGTTAGTATTGTGAGTCATTTTGGGTTATCCCCACGTTTGTGAAGAGATCCCTGTGCCCTTTTATTAGTGTGTGGAGGTTGTGGTAGGTTCATCATATTGGATTTGATATATGTTCAGATTTGAAGTTAGAAATTATTAAACAAATTAAGTCTTTAATTCCATCCCAAAACATAGAAAGAATGTCTTATGTATTATTCTGAGTGTGTGAGCAGTGTATCAAAGACGTATATACCATGTCACCAGAGACAATTCAATGCAATAAGCACAATTCACCAATGTACCAGATTTTAATTCACATATGAAAACTGCATCAACATTTTTAAAAAAATAAAGCAAAAAAAAGGTTACCTGTGCACTATCCCAATTCCATATGAACATTTAAATAACAGGAGGTCTTCAGTACCACTCCAATGTCCATACAAAGTGCAAGCTCACCTCCCCCATCAAGGCAAAACCTCTTAGATGGTATTTCAATACTAGGAGGGTTTTTTTGTGTCACTTCATTGGCCATTAAAGTGCAAGCTCGCCTGCCCAGTCAAAGCACGCCTCTTAGGTTTAAGTGCTTGCGTTTTAATGGCCAATAACGTCCTGTTATGTGAATGTGCACAGGGATTTAGGATAGTACATAGGTCATTTTTTTGACTTTTACTATATCCATTGCTGCTGTTTGTACTGTTTTTTGCTGACAAAAAAAATCAAGGTGTTCAATACTGTCTAAAAATGAGAACTGGGTTCGCAACAAGCTTCTTGGCAGGGTGCTACGTCTTCCTTTAAAATGCATGTTTTATTGCTCGACATGTTTATGAAATATACTCATCTGTCTTCCTTGCTTGGGATCATTGAGGCGTGTTCCTTTCTCGTACTGAAACATTATGCAGAATGGGGAATGAATATACTTACTAAAGGTGATCTTTCCCAAAGTGTCGGCTACACTGCTCGCCAAGGTGGCGATCTAGGAGAATAAATTGGATAGACAGGACAGAGCTATATTGAATAAAGCAGGCACAATTACTCGAGTTTCCTACATGTTATGAAGCTGAAAGCAGTATTTTATACATTTTGCAACTGATTACTGACTAGTAAAGAAAAGTGTGGATTCTGTATGTGTAAACCTTTGTAAGACTAGGATTGCCGATACAATCATGCATTACAGAATTTCAGAACTACATGGACTGCATTACCCATGAGTAAAGAAAAAAAAAATGAATTGGGGGCACACCCAGAACACGCATTTCTCAGCAATGGTGCTGTCTCCAACTTTGGAATTAGTGTAGAACCCACTGATATTGGGGTACTGTGACATGGCGGTGGGCTTAACACAATATGACCAATGTCACGACAACTATATGATTCAACACGCAGAACTATGTAACATCTACATAGAACAGAAAAACAGACGGAAAGTAAACCGGTCCTTAGAATGGCCGGGTTAATACATTAAAAAATAGAGAATAGTCAAGGGAAAGCCGAGGTCAAGGGAGCCGGAAATACACAAGATCGATAAGAAAGCCAAGTTAGGGAAATGAGAAATTAGAATAGTCAGGAATCAAGATCAGGAAAATGCACTCTCAGATACCAGGAACGATGGACAGGACAATGAGCTAAGGTATTCTGGGGTTTAAATATCCATCCTTGGGCTGTGATTGGTCAGATCTTGGCCTCTGACCCCAGAACATGCATGTGCGCTGATGTTGTAACGCCACACACACAGTCTCGTAACTTTTGAAGGCGGGGCTACAAATGGATGCATCCTCGTGATTGGCGCCATTTTAGATCCCACGTTTGAAGGAGATGGCCCCCCCCCCCCACGGCTCGGCTACCAGATCGCTGCTGCACAGGTAAATCATTTGTGTAGTCACACCGATTGTGTAATTCCTTTGTATGGTTGCACCAATCGGGCTGTGACAATCATATGGTGGAACTGAATCCCCATATTTGTCTGCTGAGATAGGTGATTTTAAGAAGCCTTATAAAATTTAAGACTGTATGTGTGCACTGCTCTTTAATCTGTATATTGTACATTACCCATGAAGCACACTCTATCAAAATTTTACCTAAAAGAGGGAAACGTATTACAGAAAATGTAATCCACAAATACCTGTAGAGCCAAGCTTAGGTATTAAAAGTGACATAACTTTGTTAAATAGTTTTGATTCATTACTGGTGCATGAGATATTAAGACTGGCAACACATCCCAGGGTCCAGACACAGGTGCCACAGCTGAGTAAGAGGATTGTTTGTTACGGATGACTGAAACAGAATGCTCTTGCCGTGTAGAGATAAAAAAAAAAAACTGACAGCTTGAAAACATGTAGATTAAATGTATATTTTACTTTCAAAATATGCTCATATTTACTTAATTCTAAACATTCAATGAGTTTGCTGTTAAAATAAACATATGTAAAAAATCACACCCTTTGTAGGAAAAAGTACAACATAACACCTCACGCATGAGAGGAACAATATGGTAAGTCATCTGTATCGACGGAGTAGGTACAGTACTGCAAAGCCCCACTTAGAGGCCACTTTAGTGGACACACCTGTTGCGTGTCGTCCCTTTTACCTTGAGGGTATCACTTTGAGGAGTTCCTGGATTATTTTAGCATCACACACTTCTGGCAGATTTTTTTGCCAAATATATCTGCTTTGCTTTACATTTGGTGCTTTCTAATCCAACTAATTTCAAGGCTGCTTTATCTGAATAATACTTGAAAAGTAACACAAGGCATTCCGAGTAATTTTGTAGAACCAGCTTTGTGACATGGAACGTCTTCCTGCTGATACTATTCATTTGAAAATGGATAAAAGACATGATCAGAAACAGTACTTATGTACATCATGGCATTCAAATAATACTCCGTTGGTATTAGGGTTCAATATGTGTAAAAAAAAAAAAAAAGAAATCCTCAAAAGGTTATCAACTTCATTAAAAACAAAAGAAACATTATACAGAAATATCTCATAATTAATTAATGTATAAATTGTTTGATATTTTAGTACCTCTTGCTCTCACAGACTGGTTTCATACAAATTCTAATATGTCTATCATCGGGTGTTTGTTACCTTATGTAGGCTAAATCATTTTGTAAAAAATATCTGCTTAGCTACTTTAATAAAGGTAACGCAATGTATTGTGTATTTGATGTTCTACTTTTCATCTCAAGCTTCTAGACAAGTAATATTCCGGCTTTGGAGAAGAGTGACAGCTTTAGAAATGTATTATGGCATGTAAGAGTGATCTTCAAGCAATGAGCGAGGAGAGATCATTGGACACAAGGAAAGCAAAATATCTCTGGATAGAATGTGATTAGAAGGGTACAACAAAGTTACGGAAAGGAGGAAAAGAGTTATTGAGGGCTTTGTAAGTTAAGTACAGATTGTTTTGCCTTATTCTCAAGAGGAGAAGTTAGTGATCTGCAATGATAAGTCTTCTGAGAATATTTTGGATATATTTGAAGGGGAGACCAGCAACTAATGAAGTACAATGGTCATGGCCTAACTGTACAAGGGGGTTAATCACAGTCTTGGAATAAATTCCGCCTGAGAGAATGCTGGAATTTAGAGATGTCTGGAAGGTAAAGGCAGCAGGATTTGATTATTGTCTGTATGAAGTGAGGAAACGAGAGGCGGGAGTGGAAGGTTACCTCTAGACTTTGGGTTTCAGAGGCCGGTGTAATTTGCACGGCTGTCCACATTAATTATTTAAGGAATGTCGGGCTGTGATGTAAAATAAGAATAATACAAGCTCTGTCTCGTGTTTCTTTTTGGGATCCTTATGGATATAACAGACAGAAAGTCACTTATAAGAGATAATACAGAGGTGATGAGTGAGGGAAATGGAAATGTCTGTGTAGAGGTGATAGGAGCAATTACAAAATGCATGGGCCTTCTTCACACTCTGTTAATGTAACACCAATCCCCCCAAGTTTTATATTGTATTTTAAAGCCAAGTCACAAAATACAGATTTTTGCTTAATAGAGGCCCCATTGTAAGTTATTAGTGAGTGAAGGTAGTAGGCGCAGCCACTCAGTTTATACCGTTCACGCCATACTACGAGAACACACAACAAGAGATATATCATGATACGAATATGACTACTTACAGTCAAGGTGGCCCAGCAGATTGCTCTCACACCTTCCTATCAGCAGAGTAGTTAAGCATTATTATTTTAGTTTTACATTATATAATATAAAATGAAATTGTGTGTGCAATCATTACCTATTATAATAATAATAATAATAAATATTGATAATTATGTTCTTTATCAAAGTAACAAATGTTGTAAATAGTGTTTTTTAGGTTTTCATGAGTATCTGTACACATCACTGTTTTGTTGATCTGACATCATATTCTCGCATTCCATGTTTCAAATAAATGTTGCTCATAGTTTTATTTAGTTTTTTTAAGTCAATTGATTACTGAGAAGGGTGATATAATATGGGTTTTGTTTTCTGAAGATTGATCTCTAGACCCTTAAAGCAAACCTGTCAAACCTGTCTTCTCCCTGTATATATATTTTATTATAGTGATTAATTACTGTATATCCTTTATCAGAAGTTAATTAAATATTGACGTCTCTTCCAGAACCACCATCATACTTGGTCCCCAGTTGTTACATTCCTGTGACACAAACACTGCACTCCCATTTACGTCCGGACCCTCGCCTACCAAATCCCCTATGATGCCAACGCCCTGGCTTCATTGCCAGTTCAATGGCATCTTAATGGAATTACATTAGTCACTCCTATTTCATATTCCTCTAGCAAAGCGTGAGGTGTATCTCCAGAGAGATAATGACAGCAGCTACAGTGCAGTTGCTGTGATAAATAGCAGGAAACATGTCTGTATGCAGGCTCTTCTGCTCGCCCTGTCTTTTATTTCATAGCACACATGCTATGTAACGGACATTGTTCTGTTTGCCAATGAATTGGGTTAAAGGTGAGGTAGAGATAATTTCTTTTTTTAACATTTATTAAAAATTCTATACTTTTACTACTATGTCTGCTAATACAATGTCTGCAGTTTTCCATTTTATCATGTTAAATCAAGTTGTGTGTTCCATAACAGGTACACTTTAAAAGAGATGATGATAATAATTTTTTGTAGAGCACCAACATATTGCTCTGCGCGGTTCCATGGTAAAAAAAAGAAATTAATGAACAGGTTAAGTTAAACACAAAAAGAGCTAAATACGGTCTTGTATAAATGAGCTTACAATCCGGGAGAAACCTGAATGATTTATTCACCCAATAATCTCCAAAGGTTCTAACAAAATCCACAGAATCAGATAGAAGACCAAAATTGTTGAAAAGGCAATTAGCTGTTTGTTACTGAATGACCACAGACAATGCTTGAATGGCTTCCTTTTAGTCATTGGACAGCAGTATTTACCAGGGTTGTTTCTGTTAAAGTTTTGGGTCACTGCAAGTCTTAAGCAAGTGATTGGGAGAGCAGAGAGCAAGCTAAACTGTTTACTAATTTGTCTTAATGAGTTGTCAGAACAAAGTGTTAAGATGCCTCTTTCTACGAATATATCCCTTTAGAAAGAGCCCTTTTTGTTTGGAAACATTGGCTTAATATCTGCCAGAACACATTAACCAGCTTAGTGATTGATCACAATATGTTCCGTTGAAGAGGTGGCTTTATGGTTTAAGAGGCAAAAGATTAAGGGAGGGGAATGGGGGGAAGGGGGTCATGGAAGATCTCCCCCTGTACATCAAGGAATTATATTTTACACAAGCCATATAACCAATTCAAAACACATAACATACTCTTTATTTTCTCATAAATCAGAGGGCACATGTCTAGATAATTATGTAAACGAGGGCAGTGTTTTATATATACAGGCAAAAAAACTGCTGTATTTATTAACTAGTTAGCTAGAACAGCTGCACATTGGTAGTTGGTCACTTTGTATTCATTAGTACCACAGACAGATTTACATGGACCTTCAGTTTCCTCTACCCATTCATTTCACTATTTTTTTGCCTTGCCCCATTTTTCCAGCTTCAGCCCCTCTGTATTTCAGTCTTTTACCCAGAATAGTCCAATACAGCATGGTAACTGTCAGAAATAAAACAAAAAATACGTACTGTGTATACCATGTTCTATAATAAACTGCACAGTGCCCTTTAAGAAGATGAGGCACAATCAATTTATATGTAGCATTACTCAAAACCGACAGATAGTATCCTGAAAATAATAGATAAGTAATTAGTGTAGACTATGAACGCTGATTCATGCTAAATAACGGAACTATTAGTAATTGTACACATTGTCGCAAATTACCACTGCCCCAATGCAATATCGGGACAGACACCATCTTAAATTGAATAGGGCAACTTGCCAGCAATCCAAACAAATGTTACAATCTGACAGCTGTCGGGCTAGAACTGGCAGACAGATAATTGTATATTTTTGAGGGTCTGAAGTGGGCTGTGATCCGCCTTCAACTCCTCTGCAGGCCGAGACTCCACAAGCCCCCATTAGGCGCATCTTCTTGACGAACTGCTACACTGGTAAGGAGCACAAAACACAACAAACAGATGCCAAGAAACTGTGCAAAATTAAATTAAAAATGGTGTGGGATAAACAGGTTCACTTGCGGAATCCCACTGCCCTTTTCCCCATATATTGACCAACCAACACTTTGCAATGTATCTATGTCCCCTCCCCATGTGCATCAATCATGATCCCCCTTTCCAAGTGTCTATGGGAATGTCTTTACAGTGGTTGTGACATCCACAAATATCTGTCATCTTAAGATAATTCAGTCAAACTTGAGGTCCTGAAATTGCCAGGAAATCTATAGATTAGATGCTATTACTGGCCAAATAGTGCTTTATAGTCTTTGTCAGGGCCAGATTAAGAGCACAGTGGGCCTGGAGCTGACAATTATGATGGGCCTAACTACAGAATCTTATCGACCAAAAACACTAAAACAACCATACCTCCCAAGCGTTGTGTATCTGATGGAGATGGTGTTGGAGGGAAAGGATGCAGCTATACGAAATAACATACTCTATGCTAATCTCTCTAATTTATGCTTTCATCTTTCAAGTAAATCCATACCTCCCCAACAGCAGTGTCCTGTGAAGCAGGAAGTCAATGGGCAGGGTAAAAGGCTGTGCCACTGACGCAAATCACGTGACCAGACCTGCCAAAAGGGGTGAACATGCCCAAAAAGGGGGCATGTTTGTCCAAAGAATTGGAAGGCCAGCCTGGCATGAATGCATGTCAGGCTGCCTGCCAATCCTGCAGGCTGTCCAACTAAGGGCATACTATGCAGGCAGCACCCTGAGCTTGGCATAAATGCATCAAATGATGCACCTACTCCACGCTTTCTAAGGACTGTCCCCTAGCACTCACATGTCCACTTGTCTCCTTACTTTCTTACTAGCAGGCAGAAGTTCCTGGTACATAGTCTGGAACAGAGAAAAGGTGTATTTAGTGAGTGTAGAAGAAAGGGGACATGCCACAGTGTTAGAGAGACCAAAGTCTGCATTATCTAAACTAATTTTATTGTTAGCCAGTCCACACAGGTTTTGTTGCCATACATCCCTCTTAAGCTTCCAAACTTAAAGGGACACTATAGTCACCAAAACAACTACAGCTTATTGTATTTGTTCTGGTAAGTAGAATCATTCCCTTCAGGCTTTTTGCATTATACACTGTCTTTTCAGAGACAATAACTCCACTAGCCACTCCTTAGATTGCTGCTAGAGGTGCTTCCTGGGGCAGTACTGCCTAGTGTGCAGCACTGCCATTCAGTGTCTCCACCCTCTGCATGCAGACACTGAACTTTCCTCACAGAGATGCATTGATTCAATTGATCTTTATGAGTAGATGCTGATTGGCAAGGGCTATGTTTGACTTGTGCTTGCTCTGCCCCTGATCTGCCTGGTTGACAGTCTCAGCCAATCTTATGGGGAAGAATTGTAATTTGCTCAGACCACCACTTCTGATGATGTCAGTGCAGAGGCAGAGCCAGCATCTGCAGACTTGAATACAAGTAAGATTTAACTATATTTGGGGAGGCAAGATGGGGTCAGAGGGGCTAGATGGTGTTTTTTTACATAATAGGGTCAGAAATACATGATCGTGTTCCTGACCCTATAGTGTTCCTTTAAGCAAGAGTATGTGAAGAGTAGTTAGGGTTGCCACCTTTCTTGGGAAAAAAAATACCAGACATTTGTATAATTAATTAGTTATGCATGACATCACATGATGTAAATCACAAGGAGTGACATAAGAGAAAATTCTGTAAAATCACCAACAAACTAATCACAGTTTGACTGCTGTATAGATGAATTGCTCCCAGTGTCTCCCTGTCTCCCAGTATCTCATTGTCCCTATGTATCACAGTGTCCGTGTCCCCATGTCACCCAGTCCCATAGTCTCCCAGTGTCCCTGTGTCTTAGTGTGTCCCCATGTCACTAGGATACTAGGGGACACAGTGAGACATGGGGACACTGGGAGAAATGGGGACACTGAGACACTAGGGACACAGAGACATGGGGACACAAACATTTGGGGACACTAAGACACTAGGGACATTGAGAGACATAAGAACACAGACACTAGGAGACTAGGGGACACTGGGAGACATGGGGACACTGAGACACTAGGGACACTTGTGGACATAGACATTGGGACACTGGGAGACATGGGACACAGACATTTGGGGACACTGGGAGACATGGGGACACTGAGGACACTGGCTGGGAGACATGGGGGCACTGGGTGACATGGGGACTCTGAGTCACTAGGGACACAGAGACATGGGGACACAGACACTGGCAGACTAGGGGGAACTGAGAGCCATGTGGACACTGGTTGGGGGACATGGGGACACTGGGAGACATGTCCCTAGTGTCTCCATGTCCCAATGTCTCAGTGTCTCCAAATGTCCCTATGTCTCACAGCGTCCCCATGTGTCTCAGCGTCCCCATGTCTCACAGTGTCCACAAGTGTCTCGGTGTCCCCAGGTCTCCCAGTGTCCCCTAGTGTCTGTGTCCCCACGTGTCCCCTAGTGTCTCAGTGTCCCCATGTCTCCCTGCTGCCTTTCCCCATCCCTTACTTACCTGAGCTGCTGTCTGGACTCTCTGTGCTGTGTAGCTGCGTCCCACGGATCTGTGAGTAGTAGAGAGAGGCAGGGATATGCTGGAACTTCCTATCCCTGCCTTTCTCCACACACAGTGACCCCTACTGGCCGGTGCTGGCATTGCAGAGTAATCTCCATTTATACTGAGAAAAATACCCACATTTGTATTGCCGGTATTACTGCAATACCTGCACAGCCAGGCAGCCTCAAATACCGGCTGTGCCAGTAAAATACCAGTCAGGTGGCAAACCTAAGAGTAGTGTGTAAAAAAAAAATATATATATATATATATATATATATTTTTTGTGTGTGTGTGTTTTTTTGTTAAATGGGACTATTCCATGGGCCTGGGCCTGGAGTTGCAGCTCCATCAGCCCCTATGTTAATCCGGCCCTGGTCTTTGTAGTGGACTTTGCACACATCTTAATGCATTGGGTTATCTTAAATCTATTTTTTGCTGGTATTTCATCTGATGTGAAATGTAGATGAAATACATATCCTATAAAATGCTACCATGTCACATCTCTACAAAATTACATTTTTTTCAATTTTTTTTTTTAAATCAATATATGTAATAACTCATTGGCTCTCTTATACATACCTTCAATAATAAAATAAACATGTGACTTTAGATATGATATGATTTAGGGCATAAAGTACACAGATAGAACAATAATTTGAACAACACTGGTTGTTAATTTCTCATATATATATATAGGACAATTCATGATGACCTCGCTTTTAACAAATTCTCATTCCGTAGCCCAGATAATGCAACATTTATATCTATTCAAATAAATCTAAAGTCTAGACAGCAGGTGAATCATAATGGGTGCTTCACCTTCCTTTCGTAGTCTCTGGACATAAATCATTGTGTTGTTTTGAAAATGTGATCGTCTTCTGTACTTTGCTGTTTGCATGTGTATTTGGAAGCCTAACAAAACTTTCTTTTAGTAACCAACTGTAGAAACGTGTCCCTAGTAAGGGTCGCAAACAAATAGATTTTGTTTTACAAAGCACAACCTCATCTACATTAACCCTTTCTCACATGTACTTTCTCCAATGCCGTAACACTGTATTTGCACTATAGAGAAACACATTTCTCTGTCACATCCCCACATTGTTCTCTAGTTTTGTACCGTGAACATTTTAACCACAGGAGCTTACGAGTCTCAGAAAACAAGGGCTGCATTTTAGCAACTAGGGAGAGAACCGAGCACACCTCAGAGCATATTATATACAATATTATTGTATTCATGCCTCAAATTGTACCTAGTTTTAGCTTTGTCTATTGTGTATACTATATGTTTTTTTTTTTACTTTACCTGCCCTCTGTCTACGCTAACCCGCTCTACAGACAGTTGACTTTCTCCTATTCATTATGATTGCATCATTTTTTATAGCATGGAAAATAGTTTTCTAATGTCATGGTAATTTGATAACAAACATATTTTTAACAATAAAAGGAATACATATTTTAATACTGCATATTACATTTTTCATCAATATTCTTCTAAAGAATGAACTGTTTCTCTTTGACATGAAAACTGATGAACTAAGCACCTTTTTTAGTTAATGCCAGTGAAATATACATTGTGTAAGTGTTATCGTTGGTCATTTTCTAAATGCGGAAAAATGAATCTGAAGTAATTGTCTTAAAGCTTTATCATCAACTACTGACACACTAATCATATCAGCCGTGGAGTATTTTATTCATTTCTATGCCAAATGGAAGGTATGTTAGACTTGTGTGCTTTTACTTTTTTTTTGTTACAAACCTAATTGCTCTTTGTACATAACCACTGTTGTAAATGCATACTAAAAGCACTCTTCAGGCTGGGGCTGACCTATTGATAATGCATTAGATATGAAAAAATATGCAAAACCATAATGGACTTTGAAGTAACACTGTAATGTTCAAAATACAGGCATGCATAGCTAACATTATAGTGCTTTTATAATTATATAGATGCAGGATCTCCAGAAATAAAAAAAATTTAAAAAAAAATCAGATTATCTTAACCTTCATCCCCCAGCGTGCAGGTCTCGATGTGGTCACAACTCCTCTCCTGGCTGAGGTCATCAATAATATTTATGTCAGCCAATCCAGTGTGTTCACATTAGGAAGTGGATATGTGCAGCAATCAGCAATGACTCACATCTCTATGGAAAGAATCCAGCATCTTCACGTCGGTCCTACAATCTTTGCAGGACCAAACCCAGGAAGTCATAGTCCAGCAGTCCGAGTAACAAGCACTGGAGGTGGCATTAGGCAACAATGTAAACACTGCCTTTTCTCAAAAAGAGAGTGTTTACACTACTCAGCCTGCAGGGACAGGCTCTTTTTCCTAGAACACTTACATTAAACTGTAGTGTTTCTGGTGCATAGACCCTCTATCCCTTTAACCTCTACATAGCCATTGTTTGTAGTAAATCTGCAACCTCTGCATGGTGCCAGAAGAGGCAAGGTTCTCTCTGCCAATCCCAGCGCCCCGTTGTGCAAAGCAGAATCACTGTTACATGTGCGGTTGTGAGATAAAGTCTCATAAGAAGATACAATATAGTCTGAACACTTGAACAGTGTCCCAAAAATGCACAGCCAATGGGAAGATTTGCTTCCCACTATGAAGCCACATTGTGGAGATGAGATGTACTTAGAGTTTAATAAATAGCTACAAGTGTAATTAATAAATTAAAAGGTAATATGCGTTGAGCATTATATTCACGTTTCCTTCTAGAACCAGCGTGGAAATGTTGATTATAACTGGGAAATCATAATGGTATTTGATTATACGTGTAACATATATAAAGGGTCCTTAGATGATCAGTTGTGTGGTGGGTAGGCTATGAAGAACTATCCCGTGATAACAGGTGCTACGATGGAAAGTTCCTACAATGAATATCTCCATTCTAGATCAGCTATTTTGGCTTTTTATTCCCTTAAAATACTTGTGAATCCCTGACAGTTCATTGTTTAAACAAGTTTAATTAATTGTTATTTAATCGTTTTATTTATCTGTTCATCTGTCTGTCATGCTTTGTATTAAGAGGTGACCAAGTCCCAAAAATCTGTTTTCCTCCCTTATTTAGTTATGCATAGTTTATAAATAAACTGCAAAAACGATAAGAACAACAAAATATACAAAAAATAACTGTTGACGCACAGTGTGCAAATTGAAGCTATTTCGAACCCAAATCTTCATTACAGCTCATGTCCCAATGCAATCTGTACTATATTAATGTCCTCCAATACATGGTTTGATTTTGAATGAAAATGTTTCTGTTTATAATATCCTAATATCTGGAGTCTTGTTCCAGCTGTCCTTATCCATAAAACTCACAGAGCCTGGGCTTCCTGGCATAAAATAAAGAATACATTAGATGTTTTCAGTGCTAATGAATATTAAAATTATTATTGCTGGAGGTGGATCGGGCTGTTAATGGAAATTATGTAAAGACGAATGTATCTACAGCAAACAGCATAACTTGGAAATTTATCATCAACAGAGCATTTGCCTCCATTGCACCGTTAAATATAAATATATCACAAATATTGCTTAATGAAATTACTATCACCCCACATACATATACACACACACAAACACCCATACACATACACACACAGACACACACGCTCTTTGAAACAGAGTAACCCACGCAAATATGTATTTGTGACTCCTAACAGATGTCATAGATTAGGAAAATGTTTGAGTGATAAAAACATATTGAAGTTTTACTTTAAAAAAAAAAAATCGACTTTTTGATTAATGAAAGAATTTTGTATTAAAAGTGAATTTAATGTTAAATGAAGTCTTTACATACAAAGTTATGGGAGCATGATGTTTAGGTAACCTGAGCAAAAAAGGGGGTAACCCTTAGTAAATAGAAATTACACTAAAAAAACTGAGAATTTCCCAGACCTACACATAGTAGGTTAAAACGTAAATATAGTTGGGTTTTTTTTTATAATTTTTTTTATGTTTCCTCAAAGCATAGATTTCCTAGAATGGTCCATTAACTGATAACACAATTTCTCTAATTTAGTTATTTATAGGGTGTTTCCTGGCTTTTTGTGCAACGTAATGGGATTTGTAATACATTTCAAGGTTCTACGTGATGTTTCTAACAGGTATCAAAGTAAATAGATAGCAAGATAAATAGACAGACAGATAGACAGGTAGAGATATATAGAGAAAAAAATAGGGAACCGACTGATATCTAAGGATAAAGAGATATACAAAATATAGTGTAAATCCACATAAAACACAATCATTGCGCTGTTATAGAATGCACTCACAAGATGGTAGTATTTTCAAGTGTGTATAAGGTCCCCCCCAGATGATGATGGGGGGCTGAGGTCCTCTGAGGTCCTTCTCTGGACTTTCACCACTGAGATGCAGGACTCCAGGTGGTAGGTTGAAAAAAGCAGCCTTTATCAATACAGCATAAAATTATAATAAAACAATAATAACTATATCGTCCCACACAAATATAGGACTTCCTCAGGGACCAACCAGTAAAAACAGTAAGCACAATTGTAAATGCAGAAAAAAAGCAGCCAGGCTTACTGTTTTTATTGATTGGTCCCTGAGGAAGTCCTATATTTGTTTGGGACGAAACGCTTAGGACCGACCATATATTTATTATGAATGTTAATATGTTGAATTATAATTTTGTGCTGTATCGATTAAAGCTGCTTTTTTCAACCAATAGATAAATAGACAGATATATAGATAAATAGATAGTGAAAATATTCAATAAAATGTATTGCTAACTCAACTGATAGCTTATATTCTAAGCAAACTGAAGGAAAACAACACTTATGAAAATAAACTCTGGTTATGTAACATTACAATCAGTCTGTGCCACATTGTAAATATCTCTTCCCTTGTCCTCTATTGGAGCCTTATTTCGTCATAGTTTGATCATTGGGAGACTAGGTCAATGGATACGTTGTTTCCTATGGCACTGTGACCAATAGAAGGAAGATACCTTTGGATCTACCACTTGTGCTAGCATCTAGGGCTCCACCAGCATTACCATAAATGTATAAACAAACCTCAATATAAATAAGTGTAATATCTGTCTTATTGCTTCACATATTGCTTGTATGTGCTCCATAGTCAGAAGCATTTTAGTTGCAGTAATTTATTTTGTCTATATAAAAAGTTATCTCCTTTTCTTAAGTTCTTTCCTATTCCTTTACAGCCTGCTGAGAGTTATAGGTTCATGAGAATAAGTTTATCAAAGTACTATGGCACAGTGCAGTCACGTTCCTCCATAGTCAAGATCAAACACAAAGACATCTGAGGTCTAGGATATGTATTCACTGCAAATCTCCAATGTACCTCCCATAAACTGTGCCAGGAGAATCAATGGAAAAATATGATATATATATATACATTGATGGCTTGGCACTCACCCTTTATTCCAATGTAAAAATAGAAAATATATATAAATACACACACACACACACACACACACACACACACACACACACACACACACTTTCTCTCTCTTTATCTCTCTCTTGCTTTCTCTCTCACTCTCTCTCTCTCTCTCGTTCTATCTTCCTCTCTCTCTCTCCCTCTATCTCTCTCCCTCTTTCTCTCTCTTTCTCTCTCCGTCTTTCTCTCTCTCTCTTTCTCTCCCTCTTTCTCTCTCTCCCTCTTTCTCTCTCTCCCCCTCTCTCTCTCTCTCTTGTAACGTTAAACTGTGATCAGGTCAGTAATTTTTACCGTCATGATACTTAGAGTGACCTCTGTTCCTACAAGCAGTTCTACAAGTGTTTATTCTGTTGACAAGTTCATTACATAATTATTTCTAAAGTTCCCATAAGAAGGTACATATTAAATTATTTTATAGCATGATACAGTTTAACACACGTCATGAAATTTTTCTGTTTCACCCTCACTTCTCTTATTAATAAAATCTCTCTATCTTTCTGCTTACCTGTCCCTACAGACATCATCCTCATTGCTCCTGGTTCACTTCCCTATTCTCTCTGTTCATCCCATACACTATACTTGTACCTATCCACCCTTTCTCCTCCAACTCCTCGTAAATCCTCAAAATACAAACATCCAACCAAAACATTTAAATCTTACTCCAACCTTCTCTTACTTTCTATGCTCTTGCTCCTGGCAGCTGGTGATGTCTCTCCAAACCCTGGTCCCACCTCTACCTACCTACATTATGTCCACCCTAGAAACCTCTCCAATCTTATATCCATCCCATGTAACTCTCCCTCTAAGCCCTCCTTCCATTCTGCCTTCTAGAATGCATGCTTTGTGTGCCACATAACTAAATCTACTTCCATCCATGACTTATTCATCTCACACTCCCTAAACTTACTTGCTTTAACGGAAACCTGGCTCTCTCCTTCTGACACAGCTATCCCTGCCTCATCATCCTATGGTGGTCTACAGTTTACGCACAACCCAAGACAGTCTGACAGAAAAGGTAGGGGTGTAGGATTTCTGCTTTCACCAAGGGCTGGACTTGCCCACCGGGAAATTTCCCGGTGGGCCGTGGCACCATGGACGGGCACACAGCCCCATCTCTCCCAACGCTCCTTCAGTGTCTCTTTTTCCAACAACACTTCCTCTCCTCATCCTGTCTCAATCAAAGTCCATCAAGATTCAGTTCTTGGTCTCTTTTTGTTCTCTCTCTATACTGCCTCTCTTGGCAAATTCATTAATTCAATTGGATTCGACCTCTCCCTTGCTGTCCTACAACATGTTACCAATTGCCTTTCTTCTATCTCTGATTGAGTTTCTTATTTTTCCTCCTCATATCACTGATCCTCCTCCTTCACTCTCCCTGCAGGTTGATGGTACCTGCCTCACCCCATCCTTATAAGCTATCTGTCTTGGTGTAATGTTTGATCCTGGCCTTACCTTTGCGCCTCATGTCCAGTCTGTTGCTAAAACCTGTCGATTCCAACTTAAAAACATTGCCCACATACGCTGCTTTCTTACGCAAGATGCTACCAAGGAGCTTGTTTATGCTCTAGTAATCATGGATTACTGTAATTCTCTCATAATTGGTCTCCCCAGAAGCCATATTGCCTGCCTACAATCTGTGATGAATGCTGCTGCCAGGATGATCTTTCTCTCCTGTCGCTCCCCTCACACCTCACCCCTATGTTGATCCTCATACTGGCTTCCTGTACCCTACAGGTGTCAATCTAAAATACTAACTCTCACCTATAAAGCTCTAACCAACTCTAGCCCCTATTACAATATGTCACTGATTTATCAGTATGCCTTCTCACGGGCAGCTCCTTTCCTTTGGAACAGCCTGCCTATCCCTGTCAGTCTCTCCCCTAGTCTTCAATCATTTAAGAAGTCCCTCAAAACCCATCTTTTCAGGAATACTTACAGCCTCTAAGAGTAACTTCTATCTCTCAATCCTTCCTCTTGCTCTCTCCTAAAGGGCCACACTCCACTCTTACCTCCAGCTCTGCTACTTTCCCACCATGTCTATTTGCTGTCTCTCTCATTACCCTTCCTATTGTGTTTTTATACCCCACCTCCTCTAGACTGTAAGCTCGTTTGAACAGTGTCCTCAACTATTATTATTATTATTATTATTACTGGTATTTATAAAGCACCAACAGATTCCGCAGCGCTGTACAATTAGTGGAGAACATACAATATACACACACAAATACAAAAGATAGAGCGGGCCCTGCCCGTAAGCTGAAATCTAGACATTTAAGATCTTTTATACAAAGTGCATAGGTAGATAGCCCGTGAGCTTACAATCTAAAGGATACCGTGGAGATTTGAGACAAGAGGTAGCTGGGGAAATTTGTGAGTGATGGCTAAATAAGGAAACAGAGAGTTGCAGATATTGGTAGAATTAAGAGGGAATGAAGAGGTAAGTGAGTGATAATTTTAAACAGCTGAAGGAGCATGTCATGAATTTAGGGGGAACCTGGGTAGGAGGGAGGGTGGGTTGAGCTGGGTAGAATTGTAGAGGCTTGCAGCAGGGATGGTGTGGAAAATGGGCCTAGGGAGGGAGTAGAGATAAACAGTTATATCAAGGTATTTACCGCTAGGAGTGGCAAGCATGGTGGGAGGAGTGGGAGGGGACAAGAAACAGTTGTGATTTACAATTTAGAATTTTGACAATCAAATCCTAACAGCCAGATTATTAATGAATGCATGTAGCTGCAAGTACAAGATACTACAGTAATACACTATAGATAACAATGAAAACATTACTATAAAGACATAATCTTGTGGCAAAGGTGAAAGACATCCAGTGGAGCATTTTCTGAGTTCCAAATTTGTACCTTAAAGCTGTAGTGTTCAATTGTATAGGCTTGCAGCAGGGATGGTGTGGAAAATGGGCCTTAAAACTGTAGCGTTCAATTGTAGAGGCTTGCAGCAGGGATGGTGTTAAATGTTGTTATTGTCCCATTTGGTAAATTCCCCTCTTATTGTAAAGCACTGTGGAATAAGCTGGCGCTACATAAAAATACCAACAATAATAATAATAATAACATTGAATTATTTTGTCTTCTTGCTAGTAGGCTGAACATGTGGCAGACATTTCTATCCCCCGTTTTATTGCAATGTTGTATAGCATGATTGAAGATTTAGGTAAAAGCATGTCACACTTGAAAAGCAATATTGGCTTACATTTGGCATAAGCATTGTCAGAGCTGCAGCTGTTTTCTGTAATCTCTTCTGAATGAAGGAAACGTTTCTGATTTATTCTGTCCCAGCCCATGAAATATTCTGTTTTTCTCTCTCTATTGCAAAGAAAACATTTTACTGACAGACGGAAAAGAGTGGGACATTTTTTTATCTGCAGGCATTCTTTTTATGTCCCCGATATTGACTTTCTAAACAGTTTTTTTTTTTCCTTCCTTTTATGGTCTATAGCCTGAATTGTTGATCACAAAGATCTTCTTTTTGAGATTGATCTCAACAGCACAAAGGTTACTCGGCTCATAATTAAATATCTCTCGAGATGTTATTCCTTTGGAATTCACTTCCCCAGTTTCCAATATGTGTCACAGAACAAAAGTAATATCCTAATAATAGCATAGTGTATTCCCAGCTTAAAGAATTTACCAGGCACAGTATATCTGTCAACATTTTAGATGGACAATGATGAACACATTTAACCCTTTCTCTCTCACCCACGTTTATTAATGGGTTAATTCTAAATTTGGATTGCAAATCACCACTTCGCAGAAGAGTATTGGTAGTCGTCTAGTTGTAGACTTTAGGAAATATGCCGATTGTGCTATTATAGGCTGCACATTAATATAATATAAATATGCCAATTTTTACACATATAATGAATAAAAGACCATCGATAACTATTAAGTACTTAAATTAGCGCTATTGCCATATACAGACCTTTAATTGCACTTTATGCTGGCTGTTTGGGAATCTGCAATCCTGTAAGCAGTCTCATTAACCAAGTAAAAACATCACGTCACAGAGATCAAGGCAGTTTTTGTCAGAATCAGGTAGAACCAGAATGCACAGATTGAATCACAATAAGTAGGTTTTCCGTATACTGGTCCGTAGAATGGCTAACGGACAAACAGAGTCAGAGAGAATAGCTGAGGTTAAAGAAATATAGAAATCAGGATAAACATAAAACAAGCCGAGGTCAAAGGATCACAGAAGACAGGAACAACAATTAACCAGAACCAGAATGAAATACCAGAGAAGATACAGGAGGAATGGGCTATTGGGCTAACAAGAACCACATCAGGAATGGGAGAGGTAAGTATTTATAGGAAGGCCTTAACGCTAATTGGTCCAAGTCAGCTTGGATTTACATATTATTTGTGGAGTGTACTTTTTCTAACCGCTGACGTCATCTCTGTGCGCCAAATTCGGATTGCCGAATTCCACATTAGATTTGGCAAATGCCAAATTCAAGATCGCATTTGGTCGCATTTATAAGCCCGCTGCACACAAGCTTGCTGCGTCAGATGTAACACCTGAGGAAGCAGGGAAGCGGAGATGTAAGCGTGTGGCAAGCCTGACAGTTTTATACAAACTCAGCAACTCATATGAAATATGCATTCTTTCACGCAGGTGATAAATTGTTACAAAGACCTGTGAACAAGACACCTGACAAGGTTTATTGACTTGATCATGACATCTGTTATTCTAGTAGTGAAATATTTATATTATTGGATCTTGCAAAATAAATTGTATAAAATCTACAATAAACTAATGCATACACTAAATTTGTATATGTGCTAAGATTTCCTTTGTCCCTGAACACCAGTTAGTATGAGCCACAATAATGTCCTTGTTTCATAAAAAAAAAGATTTTACACTTTCTATTCAATAAAAAGAAATGCGAGGTCCAGAGTTCCATAGGCAGGGCCGGACTGGCCCACCTGGATACGGGGAAATTTCCCGGTGGGCCGTCGGCACCTGGGGCCGGGCAGACACCTGGGTCTGCTGTCGGCCGCTGGGTAGGTCTTCTGGCGGCCGCTGGAGGACTTGTCCTGGCGGCCGCTGGGGGAGCTGCGCTGGCTCTGCTCCCCAGCGCGCAGCTGAATGAGACCGGCGCCGGAATATGACGTCATATTCCGGCGCCGGTCTCATTCAGCAGCGCGCGAGGGCGGGAGAGCACAGACAGCGCAGCTCCCCCAGCGGCCGTCAGGACAAGTCCTCCAGTGGCCTCCAGAAGACCTCCCCCTGGTGGCAGGTACTAGTAATGTGTCTGTCTGTCTGTGTTATGGTGTCAGTCTGTCTGTATGGTGTGTGTGTCTGTGTGTGTGTGTCTGTCTGTGTCATGGTGTCTGTCTGTCTGTATGGGGTGTCTGTCTGTCTGTATGGTGTGTCTGTCTGTGTTATGGTGTCTGTCTGTATGGTGTGTGTGTCTGTTTGTCTGTGTCATGGTGTCTGTCTGTCTGTCATGGTGTCTGTATGTATGGTGTGTGTGTGTCTGTCTGTATGGTGTGTGTGTCTGTATGTATGGTGTGTGTGTGTCTGTCTGTATGGTGTGTGTGTCTGTCTGTCCGTCATGGTGTGTGTGTCTGTCCGGCATGGGGTGTGTGTGTGTCTGTCCGTCATGGGGTGTGTGTGTCTCTGTCCGTCATGGGGTGTGTGTGTGTCTGTCCGTCATGGGGTGTGTGTGTGTCTGTCTGTCCGTCATGGGGTGTGTGTGTGTGTCTGTCTGTCATTCATGGTGTGTGTGTGTGTCTGTCCGTCATGGTGTGTGTCTGTCTCATGGTGTCTGTATGGTGTGTGTGTGTGTGTGTGTCTGTCTGTCTGTGTTATGGTGTCTGTCTGTATGGTGTGTGTGTGTGTGTGTGTCTGTCTGTGTCATGGTGTCTGTCTGTCTGTATGGGGTGTCTGTCTGTCTGTATGGTGTGTCTGTCTGTGTTATGGTGTCTGTCTGTATGGTGTGTGTGTCTGTTTGTCTGTGTCATGGTGTCTGTCTGTCTGTCATGGTGTCTGTATGTATGGTGTGTGTGTGTCTGTCTGTATGGTGTGTGTGTCTGTATGTATGGTGTGTGTGTGTCTGTCTGTATGGTGTGTGTGTCTGTCTGTCCGTCATGGTGTGTGTGTCTGTCCGGCATGGGGTGTGTGTGTGTCTGTCCGTCATGGGGTGTGTGTGTCTCTGTCCGTCATGGGGTGTGTGTGTGTCTGTCCGTCATGGGGTGTGTGTGTGTCTGTCTGTCCGTCATGGGGTGTGTGTGTGTGTCTGTCTGTCATTCATGGTGTGTGTGTGTGTCTGTCCGTCATGGTGTGTGTCTGTCTGTGTCATGGTGTGTGTCTGTCTGTGTCATGGTCTGTCATGGTGTGTGTGTGTGTGTGTGTCTGTCATGGGGTGTGTATCTGCCATGATATATGTGTGTTTCTGTGTCTGTCATGGTGTAAATGTGTGTTTAAAAATAGTGTTTTTGCTCACCTTTTTTTTTCCCCACGCAGCGTGCTGGTCTCCCCTCGACTGGCCCTGCTCTATAGCTGAGATCATCAAGCTTGATAATCTCAGCCAATCCAATGCTTTGCCATAGGATTGGCTGCAAAACGCCACTCCAATCAGCATCTCCTCATAGAGATGCATTGAATCAATGTATCTCTATGGGGAACGTTCAGCACCTACAGAGTTTGGGGGCCCTGAATGTAGGTGCACTAACACAGGAAGCACCTCTAGTGACCGTCTTAGTGACTGTCACTAGCAGTGTCACTTTGATTAAGCTGTGTGTGTGCGTCTGCTAGTGAGTGAGCTTGCTTGCATGCGTGTGCCTGCTAGTGAGTGAGCTTGTGTTTTTATGTCAATGAGCTGATGTATATCAGTAAGATTGTTTGTCTATGAGGCTGTGTATCAATGAGCTTGTGTGTGTGTGTCACTGAAATGTCAGTGAAATTGCCTGTGTCTGCATGTGAGTATGCTTACTGTATAATTTACAGTACCCTGAAAGGACCAATATTTTATATTAGAAAAAGCAATATATATATATATATATATATATATATATATATATTACTCAATCATCTGTCCTGGCAAGACATAGCCTTACATATTACACGCGACAATATATGATGCAGTGACTTATGGGGCTGGCACAAATTTTTTTTCCAGGGCTGCTTTGTATCCCCAGTATCCATAGGACTTGGTAGGGAAGCTGTTAATGATGGGTTAACAATATGGCATATTTTTCAAGCAGTGACTAAATTCATTGTTTTAGACTGCCATCTATTTGCTTCATCCATTCGTCCTTGGCATTCGATTCACAGCGTCTGTTGAATAGATGCTCCAAGACTTGCATAAAATCGAATTGTTTTGCTGTGAAAACAAAACGATATGCATACATGATACATCTATGAATATATATATATATACATTTATATACAAGCCTTCCAGCAATGTTAAATCCTAGGGAACTGTCCCAATCCCACCATCCCAAGTTGGTTCCCCGGTGTCCCACATCCTGGACCCCCTGGAACTAACCACAGACAGCACAGTACAGCGTATCATTAGAAGGTCCTCTTTCCTCCTCAATAGCCTAACAATTTCACAAAACATCCAAAAAAAAATAGATCACTCCCACATGAGAAGGATTCATTTTTATTGTGACAATTATTAAAGAATAGAATGCTTAGCTCCCTACCCTCAGGGGTACTCTTTTCAGATGGTCTCCTCTTCTGTCAGTGGTCCAAGAATTGTTCAGCAAGGAGGTCGACTATAGTGAGGTGCACACACGTGGCAAGAAAAAGCACACCTACTTGCACTGAATTATTAGGTGGTAGGTAATATACTGTGGGAATATGTGACCCAATGACTGCTGTGTATGCTATTTATATAAATAATATCAGAATGTTTAATCAGGGGAATAACTGACTGATTAAACAATCACTGGATGTTGGGCTAAGATAACATCCCCAGGACGTACTTAAAAACTAGAGTGAATGTGCCTTACCTGATTAAATACTTTGTTATTATTAATATTATTATTATTATATATATTCATTACATAAATAAGAAATGTTAACTTTTGTACAGTTATAATTAGATGATGTTACAGTTCCACTAATAGTGTATGTTCCCTAATCTTATTATAAAAAAACTATTTAGCCCCTAACTGCCTAACTAAAGTTCCAATTATCTGTCACACCTAAAGGAACATAACTGACACTCAAACCGCTTCATCTCAATTAAGTGATTTGAGAACTGTGTGCCCAGGGATGACCATAGGCCTTTAGACATCCCTCCCTGATCACATATAGTGTGTGTATAGGAGTGTAGTGTTTGTAAAAGGGGCTTTATTAAATGAATAATTATTTAAGAAAGAATACAAAAAATATATTTATACCCCCTTCCCTGTTGTTACCTTGCAGGGAGAGGGCATGCTAAACTCTGATTCACTGTGCTGGGAATCTGGTCTGCGCCTCCTCCTCTGTGTGTGATATTTGTTTAGTGTGTATTGACTATGTGTGAAATATATGTGTGTATTGACTGTGTGTGATATTTGTCATCTGTATTTAATTCAGATTAAAGAATAAAAATGCATGTAGGCTGATGTGTGAATGCAGATGTATATTTTTAGCGCCTCGTGATGTTTTGCTGCACATGCACACTAGCCTCCCATTAATTTTCTTTGGGAAAGAATTTGATAGGCTGAGATCATCGGTCTCGATGATCTCAGCCAAAAAGGCTGAACTTCAGCGAGCAGACCGGCGAGTGATGCAGAAATGGTAAGTAAAATATATTTTTTAAAGTCTGGCAGCACTGGCTCAGTCGGTACTATAGCGATAGAAATACATGTTTTGTATTCTTGCCCCCATAGTGTTCTTTTAACATGTACTATTTTACCATGAATTTGGTATAAATAAAGATTGTTCATCAAAACAAAGCAATGTCAACATGTAAAACATCAGCAAAATGACAGATGCCACTTGTAAAAGTACTCAGAAAGTGTCCATGTGTTTAATAGGTCCTATGGGAGACTTTGCTGAATAAATAAAATAGTTGCAGCTGTTTACATTTACCACCCTGTATATTATTATTATTATTATTATTATTATTGGTATTTATATAGTGTCAGCTTATTCCTCAGCGCTTTACAATAAAAGGGGAATTTACCAAATGAGACAGTAACAAAGTGTAACAGGAACAATAGGTAGTTGAGGACCCTGCTCAATCGAGCTTACAGTCTAGAGGTCTGCATTAATGACTCAACAATAAACTGTTGTGCTTACTATGGCAGCCTTCGATATTTATTATTTGTTATATAATTATTAAATACATCAAGTACTGAGTATAAAAAAAAAACATACAACATATATATATATATATATATATATATTAATATATATATATATATATATATATATATATGTTTTTTTACACACCTGTAAAATAAAAAGGGCCCACCTAGAAAGGAAAAATGTATAATTGTGAAAATAAATGAGAGAGAGAGAAGAAATTTAACAATAATGGGAGAGCACCAGGCAAAGGTTTGACGCAGTGAGAGGAGGCCATTAAAAAGGAACCAAGCCACTCCCACAACTTGTGGCCACAAGGGCCATATCAATAGCCGATAGTATGTAGACCGTTGTGAAAGTAACATAGTTCTATAAAAAAGTCAGTAGCTGTGTGCCGAAACTGAGGTATTGGCAAGCCTGTAAAATAAAGAAGGCAAAAATATAGAACCATACTTAATTTATTTCAATTAACAAATACAGGTAGCATTATTCACATTGACATACTCAGAAATGCTTGTGTGAGTTATTGGTCACGATTTGGTAAATAACGGCAATAGACGGTAGAGTTCCAGTGACCCAAAGCTTTAATGAGGTTGTGGAAGCTGACCCTATTCTAAATAAATGACCTAAATATCTTGATGGATTTTGGCCCAGTATCATAAATAGAATCCTACCGTACAGCATGCATTTAGATGTCGTCAGAACTGTATTGTCCAAGAGAAGTAATGGTTTTGATGGTGAACCATCTACTATACTCCGATATTTATCTAGTATTTTCACTGGGCACCATTTATTGTGTGTGGGGTAGTAGTGTATGTTAATGTTTTGCCCCGTCTGGCTTGTTTTGGTGTGAGATAGGAAAAGTAGATAGAAGTTGTGGTGTTGTGGTGTTTTTAAGAATGGTATCAGTTGAATTGGTAGTGGTGAATTCTCTGGGTCTCAGGAATCCGTAAAAAAACACCAGGTAGATGGCTGTTTTGATGACTAATTTGGTATGTGGTTGCAAAGGAGAAGAATCTAGAAGATTTGACAAAGAGCAAAATAACTTATTGTCTATTGGTAATCTCTATGGTGGTGGTGCTACAGAGGATTTTTGGATTCCTTTCAGTATATTTTTTATCTGGTATGAGGACATGAAGGGTTGTTTGATTGGCCATAAATTGATCATGTGCTGTTGAATACCTGTGAGATATAGTTTAATGGTGTTTTTATAAAAAGTTTTAATGAGAGGTGTCAAAAAGAAGTAAAAGCAATCAGTGATTCCATAGAAAAAGTGTCTGTGATGCCAAACTCAGAAGTAAACATAGTGGGAAAAAAGTGATGTGTCGTGTGGAAAGCCTGAAATTTAAATCGAGACAGGCAATCAGCAGCCATAATATGAATACCCGGTACATGCACACAAACGAGAAAAAAATGTCAACATGCCGCAACCCATGTCAGTCTCCCTAGGAAATGCATGATGAGTAATGATGAGGAGCATTCTTGTTAATAATGTGACAAGTGGCGAGATTATCATATTATTACTAGGGGTGAATTTATACACAATGGCTAGTGTTAAGTGGAAATTTCGAGACTGTATATATATGTAGTATATGTGTATATGTGCATGTATACGATTATGCATTCTTAATCTGTGTAATTTTTTTTTAGCTCCCTTCCTTTTAGTGCCATTTCTTGCCTTATTCTTTTTTTTTTTTCACACTTTCTGATCCTTACACAGAATATTATATCTATATATATATATATTATATTTTTTCTTACCCTAATCAGACCTGTGTATTATCTGCTCTCATGACGCTTTAACCTCTGTATGACAACTCATCTTTGTATTCTATGTTTCATTTTGCTCAGAAATGCTTGTCATTCGAAAGTTCTGTAAGCTCAATAAAAAGGTATTACAAGATACTAATTTCATCTGTTATTTTACATATAGATAGATGTTATTTTTTTTAACATCGACTCTTTATCTTAATCTCTGGCATAGCGCATGAGGTGTTAAAAAGCTCAATGTGGCTGAAAAATCACACCTGCTAATCTTCTTCTGTAGGCTGTTGTGTCCCATTACCAGACTGATAGTAGAAATGTAAGTTTTACAATTTCCCTTCATGTAATAGGTGTCAACGGAAAGGTTAAACAAGAAATCTGCTAAAATGTAAACTTTAATAAAATGTCAACAAAGCAAGGAGTTAGATTTCCGTGGCAGTTTTCTCCCCGATTATTGATTTTGTTTACCTTCATAAAAAATGTAGAATATTGATAAAATAAGAAGTTTTACATTTTACTTTGAAATAATGCATTTAATGAAATTTAAACAATGAATATAAACAAAAGAAAATAGAGGAGAATTCCCGTATGGTAAAAATATCCACTTTACCTGATATGAAACAGCATAAAATGGCAATTAAAAACTTCTGTAAAGGGGACGGAGCATGACCTTTAATGTGTGAGCTTTTAGCTCCATCTCCCCTGGGTGCTAAATCCGCTTCCATCCATGTTTCCACGTACGCACTGGAAATTGTCCAGACACAAATTCTTGGAAATACCTCCCCCATTATCTGCAAGCATGGAAGGCAACAGAAAAAGGACAGACCCGACACCTACAGACACTCCGAAACAGCAAGAGCGGCCATCTTTGTCTCAAGGCCTAGCTGAATAGGGCATGGACTCTGAAGATACAGATGCTCCAGTAGACCCTGAAGCTCCTCTCACTAAGGGATATATCCGGCAACTATTACGTGAGACTACTGATGATATCAAAGCCTACACTGCTGCTAAACTCGAGAAGCAGATCTTAGGCCTGAAAGAGGATCTGGAGGTATTTAACTCAAGGACAGGCCAAGCTGAATCCCACATCACAGACCTCATTATGAGAATAACGACCAATGATCAGAAACTTATCACATTACATGAAATAATACTGCGGCTGGAGGATGATCTGAAGGACCTGAACAACAGATACCGCAGTAATAATATAAGGATATGGGGTATGCCAGAATTCGTTGCCACTGAAGCTACAGTCCCTACTCTTAGGGAAATGTTTCATTCTCTTTAACCAGAATCTTCTGAACAGGAGCTCCTGATTGAAAGGGCACTTAGGGCTTAGCAACCCCCGGCTGTGAATCCTGCTACCCCAAGAGTCATCAGGTTATTTATTGACTTTTCTCTGTTACTTCTTCTGGGTACTTACTACCTACTCATCCTCTATATCATTTATCTATATCATTTATATATTCTCTGTCTACTTCTAACCAAACTGAACCCCTGTCCAATCTACTATTCAGTCTGGAAATTGTTAGCCCCTTTCTAGCCCTGACATCCTTGCATGCTTTTTTCTCTTTTTTTTCTATATTTCCCATCTTATTTTTTTGTATTTTCTTTTCGTTTTCTTCTTCTTTTGTCACACCACTCTCCCCGTACATAAATGTACTTTAAGGTAAATTGCCGGTCAGCTGTGCGGGAATAGAGAGCTGCCTAGTCAGAGCACCACAAATATTCTCACGCTGTCCCTTTCCTCATTCTATGGCAAACTCACGCGTGTGATTTTAAATGATAAACTAGGTCAGTTCTACATAATGTCGAACGGGGCAGATGAAGATATACCCTACCCTATTTAATCATGTTGAACATTAGTGTAAGAATATGGCGCAATAATACTTTATATAAATTTACTGTGGAATCAAAATGGAGAGAAAAGGTTTTACAAGGCAATTTGGCATTTTTCGGCAATGAAAGCAGATACAATTATTCTCTCTTTTTTTCCCTTTTAGATAGGTATAAAATAATGTTTCACAAAGTTAAATTAATTAACTATTCTTTTAAAAACCACCCTGGAGTCTCCATCATGTATGTGTATCATTTTTTTTTTTTCTTAGTTATCTGTGTAATGCGATCAGCACAGCGCTGAAGAGTTCTGTGCTATAAGTCTTTATTTTGCAGTTGAGCATCGAAAAGCTTCATGCAATTTGAAAAATGTTCTCTTGCATCACAGACTTTCACTGACCCTTTCATAATGAGAGCGCTATGTAAAAAGTTAAATAAATAAAAAATGTCTCTTTTATTTTTTTTCTTCAGGCCATTCCTGTAAAGTGATCATTAATCTTCTACATATTCATTTCATAGTTTTCTAATTCTGCTTCTAGATAAGAGGTCGCTTTTTTTCCCCCCATACCAGATAGCCTTGGGCGGCAAAATATGGATGTGACTTTTAAAGATAACAATTTCGAAATTCTTCAAGGTTGTGTGAATATCCAACGTTTCTTTTTCACTCTAAATCACAGTCACGGATAATACAGTGTCGTGATCATGTCATTGTAATGTGGAAAATAAGTTTAAAAAAAAACTTTGATTGAAATAGTACATCCTGCTGTTTCCTAAGACAATGTTTTCGTCTTCTGAAGTTCAAGAAGTGAACGAAACATCATAAGCACTACACTAGTTTGGATTAATATTTTATGTTTTGGTTTTTTTTTGGTGGGATTTTACTGAAGGAACGACTTTTTTTTTTTTACATCAAATCATTCGTCCTATGGAGAGCCTAAGACGAAACTGAAATTTCTGTGTGATGTCAACCTGTGATGTCAGCAGTAATGCCATTAGAGGCTAAAGGTAGCATGTTGGATAGTTCCTCTTGTATTGTATTCTACTGTAGAACACCAGGTTCGCAAAAGATTTTGTTTTGTGATATTATCTGTTTTATAATAGAAAGGGAGCGTAGGCACAGGTAGAATTACAGAAAATGGATAGGGATAAATAATGATATCGATAGTGTAATGACTTTTACCTACTCCTTGTTGATTGGTGCCTGTAGCATATAATGATAGGATGGTGCTTCACACTTTACTGCTGATTTAGTGGAACTAAAAATTATTAAATGGGAGAGACACACTGAAAGGTAAACATTATATTATTAACAACTAATGGTCCAGTGTGTCAGTCATGTTTTGTTTTTTTAGAATTAAATGTTTGTCTTGTTTACTGCATGATATGCTACTGGTTCATAGAGCTACAGAACATACACGTTCCTCCCGACATTGGAAAGTATGTAATCGGGATGGATGGGTGGGCCTTCAAGGGGGCATCGCCAGTAACGTAACTTGCATCACTGGCAACACCCATAATGAGGTGGACTGCCCAGGAAGTGATGATTCCTGCCCACTGAAGGGGTGGCCTCCAGCACGACAAGTTGACAGACAGTCTCCTGGCTGACCCACAACCTACAGGACCATGCAAAGAGTGCTGTTGAAACCTCTCTGTATGGTTCTAGTGCCCACCACTTAGTGCAGGAATGTCTGATATGCTCGCGATGTGCTGCCTACATCCGAGGACATCAGGGAACAAAATCGAGACGACGGAAAAGGACCCAAAATCGGACTGTTCCACCAAAAGTGAGACAGTTGAGTGCCCTGCATCCATGCACCGACCAAATTATTTGCCTTATTTGGCTCTATCATAAAGTGTAAAATGCAGGATTTGGAAGAACAGTATTTCATACTGAAACAAATTTAAAGTTATGTTTCCATTTAACTAAATCTAACATGGGCATTCTCTATTGGTTTAAGCTAGAGAGAGCCCGGTGATAGTTAACAGTTTTACAAAAAGCAGTGTACAGGCTTTATCTTAGCCCTAAGCTAAGTAAAAACTTAAATAAATATGCAGATCATTTGCACAGATTCTCCATAGAAAATGCTAATTCAGTTTTTTTACTTTATCATTTTATAGCATCCATGTATATAAATATATTGCCCTATTATCACACTTTTTAGTTTATTTTGCGATAAGACTTGCCCTTGAAGTTGAGGTTGCATTTAGTTGGTCGTATTAATCATATGTTGAAAAATGTTTTACTATTTAAATTTTTTTAATTTGTATTAATTTTTTGCTTCTGTAAATACACAATTCAACTAGAAAGTTACTAATTAGACGTTGTTTATATGCAGCGTGAAGAAAGTATATATTATAAGAAAAAAAAAAGAAGAGAAATTATAATTAACAACTCAAGCTGCAGAGTGTAACTAGTTTAATTAACAGGTTTCTGGTGGTAAAACAAATCAGCCCTGAGAAAAATATCTTTCAACGCTTGTCTGGTGATAAGTTTCAAAGTTCGCTTGGATTTAGCTTTAACAATATCATCAGAGTTTTATTTTCTGTCCTAATTATCATGATGAGGACAAGTCAGATATAATAAAGATCATGCAGTAAGACTTGTGTTAACGTAATAAATTCTATAGGGACATGATACATGTGTTATTATTATTATTATTATTTTATTAATTATATAGCGCAATCAAGTTCCATAACGTTATACAATGGATGGACTAACAGACATGTAATTGTAACCAGACAAGTTGAGGAACCGAGGGGTTGAGGGCCCTGCTCAATGGGCTGATGTGCTAGAGAGAGTAGGGTATAGTGACACAAAGGGTAAAAGTAGGGGTATCAAAGTAGATTGCTAGAAAAGTATTTAATGAGGGCTTAGTGGGTTGTTTTTGACAGTTGCAGGAGAGGAGTTGGGATGAAAAGCTGTTAACAGTTTAATTGATACGCTTTCCTGAAGAAGTGAGTTTTCAATAATTTTTTGAAGGAATGGAGTTCCACAGAAAAGGTGCAGCCTTGGAGAATTCTTGAATGCTTATAGTGATCGAAATGTGATAAGATATAGTGCAGGTTTGGCCTCAAATAGGGCTATTTTTTTATAGTTGCAAAATTAAGCCAGCCTTCCCTGTGAGGGGAGTCATTAGAGTGTGGTGATCTAGAAAGTAGGGCCAATGTCTTTATTGCCATGGAAAACAATAGAATCAGCAGTTAGACTTCTCCCACGATGTTCCATTTCAGTAAGTCATGTTCAACTCTAGAAACCACAGGCCCATTAAACCAGATACAAAGTATTTTCCTGAAATTAGAAGTTTATAAGGTGGATGCAGAATATGTTCCAAATTGAAAGGCCTGGAAGGCACCAGAAATGCCTCATACCCTGCTTCGTGAAGCTTCTGATAAACTGCTAAAATGTGCCTATATTGCAAATGAAACCCTGGCGTTGACGAGGCAATAAAAGAACGTGAGAGTGAAGACTTTATTTTGAAAAAAAGAAAAGAAAAAAAAATGAATTTTGGGAGCAATAGTGTTCTCTTGACCTGCTCAGATTATTTTACACCTTGTAACCCTTTTAAATGAGATAATGCAGGCAACCATTTCACAACTTTTAATCATTTATGTTCATGGTACATTTGCTTTGCATTGATTTAGCCTCTAGAAATCTAAAAGTAGCAATCTACTTTTGTCAAGCCAAACATGGATTTTTTGGGAAATATTCCTGACTGTCTTGTGTCCTTGCTCCTAGTTAAAAATAGTTTTCCTTGCTGCAGTTTAATGTTCATGTCACAAAAAAGTCCCTCTCGGGTCAGGTGCTCCTTCCCTTCCATTGTTTTCTATCCCAATTCTGAACCCACACGTTCCTACAACTGTTATTAACTCTTTAAAGGGCACTAAAGTCACTCGGGAGACTCCATCTTAATGAAGTGGTCTGCGAGCTGTGGTCCTGTAGGTCACCTCCAGTTACTGACAGCTACTAGATGCGCTTCCTGCTGTAGTGACTGAGTAAAATGTGGTTGCGTGACTGCAGTCCCCATAAAAAAGCATTGAATCAAAGCTTTCCTAAGGGGAACTTTGCTGTGTGCGGAAATCGCTATGCTGTGGGTCCCAAGTGCTCCTCTATGAAGAGTGTTGGACTGGACAAACTCTGAAGATGGCCATGCCTCCTCAATGATGATGCAGGAAGAGGAGAGGCAGACAGCGCCAAAGGAGCCTTGGCAGTATAAAAGGTAAGTAAAATACAATTTGTATACCTTTTTATACAAATGGCAGGGGGCCTAGGGACAGGAACACTACAGCGTTTATTCTCCTCATGCTTTAGTGTTCCTTTAGCGACTAACCCACTCGCTTCTTCCACCCTACATATTCATGATCCACATTTTTTTCACTTTATGGAAACTGATTTTTCTGCTTGGATTGAACTCTCCTTTTTGTCTCACCATTTGTCTCAACTTTGTCTCAACTTTAATTGCAATATCTATATCTACGGTGCTGCCAGTAATCTCTTACTTAAATTGTACAGCGGTATATGTTGATCCCTGATTATTATTATTTATGAAACGCCAAGAAATTCCATAGTACTGTACAGACACGTAATTATAACAGCACTGGAGTTAAGGGCTATGCTCAATGAGCTCACGTGATAAATCATTAAAAAAGTTAAAAACTAAAAATAATGAATTGTTACCACTTTTAATTTGTGATAACCACATACACTAGTAACATGACAATACTTCCCTAGAATGGTTATTGTATAGCCACGTAACTTATTCCTTCTTCTTATCTAAAAACCTTGGAACAAACAGAAGAATAAATAAAATGTAATCTGAGATATGTTTTCCAACAAATGATTCATATCAAGTTGTTATTGAACTAATATGTTCTGTATAATACAATGTCATATCGCTACTTCAGATACGGAACATTCCAAGCGATTTGTTCTGTTTTGATAAAATTCGAGATTTTGCATACTTGACATTGTCAATTAAAGATCACTGAAAAACCTCCATTAGTCACAGTATCGAATGCAAACCCATCAGAGCTACATTTATTTGTCTAGCCTAAGAAGAAAATTCGAATAATTTACCATGGAGACATAGAGTGTCAAAATCTGGATTCCTTCTGGACAACTTACTACTATAATGAATCTTCTAACAGAAAGCAAATGGCATCCCCACGGGTCTTGTTTCAAAGAAAATACGGAGAGCAGTAAAGTGTTGTATTGAATGGCTACTGTAACTAAATAGTGCTTGACCCTTTGCTAAGATGCATTAAAGAGCAAATGTAGAACATTCTTCATGGCATACTCTAGAAAAAGCAACATAGGACATAAAATGTAAACATTGTAAACTTTACATAATGTGAACAGTTGTTAAATATTAGATGATTATTTTTGTCATCATATACTACATTATCTGCCTGTTATTTTAATGTGTACGTCATGTTTTAGAATCTTGTACTACACAGGCGGAAATGTCATTTGTGCAATTATTACCCGTTATAAAAGGGAAAAAATACTCAGTTTTTATGTGCAGTCTGGGGGCCCTAATCTCAGGCAGAATCAGGTCATATACATAGTGGAAGTGGGAGGTATACTGTGGGCTGTACCCGCTGCCGTTTTAATAAGAGCAGCTGAAATAGCTGCCACCTGGGACTGTAACTCCCACTAATCCCAGGTAGCACAGGAAACACCTCCATTTCCCTCTCCACAACCCTAGCACACCATCATCCCACCACACTGCACAGTCACTATATTAACCCTATAATACACTACACATTAACCTAAACACTATACCAACACATTACACTACAAATTAATTGCTACATTATCCCACCACACTGCACTGTCACTATATTAACCCTACAATACACTAAACATTAACCTAAACACTATACCAACACATTACACTACAAATGAATTGCTACATTATCCCACCACACTACACTATCACTATATTAACCCTATAATACACTACACATTAACCTGAACACTATACTAATACATTACACTACAAATGAATTGCTACATTATCCCACCACACTGCACTGTCACTATATTAACCCTTTAATACACCAAACATTAACCTGAACACTATACTAATACATTATACCACAGATTAATTGCTACATTATCCCACCACACTGCACTGTCCCTATATTAACCCTACAATACACTAAACATTAACCTAAACACTATACTAACACACTACACTACAAATTAATTGCTACATTATCCCACCACACTGCACTATCACTATATTAACCCTATAATACACTAAACATTGGCCTAAACACTATACTAACACGCTACACTACAAATTAATTGATACATTATCCCACCACACTACACTATCACTATATTAACCCTATAATACACTAAACATTGGCCTAAACACTATACTAACACATTACGCTACAGATTGATTGCTACATTATTCTACCACACTACATTATCACTACATTATAACTATATTAACCCTATAATACACATAACATTAAAATATACACTATACTAACACATTACACTACAGATTAATTGATACATTACCTTACCACACTACACTATCACTATATTAACTCTATAATACACTAAACATTAACATATACACTAATACACTATACTAACACATTACACTACAGATTATCCAAACACTAACTCACTAACATTACTCTAACATTCTATACCATCTCTGTCAGGATTACAGTATGATCCAGCACGTAGAATTGTGTAACACAGAGGACTGATAGGTAACGTATACCGGACCTTAGAATGGCCAGACTAACGTACCAAAGAATAGTCAGGAATAGCCAAGGTCAAGGGACACAGAAAGAGACACAACGATAAGGAAAAGCCAGGGGTCAGGGATGCCAGAAAACAGGGAAGTCAAATAACCAGAATTACCAGAATCAATAACAGGGCACTGAGCAAGAGGAGAACTGGGCTTAAGTACCCCGCCTGTGGATCTGATTGGTTGTAACCGGCCTTTGAGCCCAAAGGCAGTTACCAGGTTCCTATTTGCATGATTGCTGCTCAGCACAAACCCTCCTGTGGATTGATTGCTGCTTGGCACAATTTTTCCTGTCTGAACAGTAAATTCCATTAATCAGATTTTGATAAGCGGATGAATACGTGACAAATCCTAACACTACATATTTATAAGAAATACACTAACACTACATAACTCTAACACAAGTCATTAACCCCTACACTACTGTAACACTTACAATACCACTATCCTGAACGTAAACAAAATATCATGTCATATAAGAGATACATAATGCTGAAGCATGTATTGGGGAAACCGCTTGGGATTCTGGAGTGTTATAAACAAGGTCTTGTCGTCTATAACAATGTCTCCAGAATTCAGAGAGAGCATTGTGTTCTCTTAATACACATTTCATTGTCATGTATTCTCTGTTTATACAGTGTGCGTATACCGAGGAACCTGACAATTTGACACTGGGGATTAGAAATAGTAAACAGATGTTATCAAAAATAAGATGTCCTGCACATAGGATTTACAATAAAATGCCAACATGTTGCAAACTTGACACATTGTGTCTGTATTATTATAGTGCTATCTTCATTTTCTCTATCCTGACTGATTTCTCAAGTAACGAGACATAAGGAATACACTATTATTTTTATCATTTAATTGTGAAAAGTCAACAAATTCTGCAACGCTGCCTTTAGTAATTATAAGGAATTACGAGACTCCATCGGACAGACAGAAGAAAACATTTTTTAGAAATTAACATTCTTATCAGTTTTGAACTCCATGGTGGGGTTTGCTGACTCAAGTTAGAAATGAGAAGAAATTACTTTGGAATTTTGGGTCAACGTTGCTGAGCTGGGACCATAACTTACAATTCCCATTTTATTATTAATAAAATTAGTAAATAGGCATGAGAAAGATAATATGCTAATTTAAAGGGCCTCTGATGCTTTAAAAAAATAATTAAGCAATATAACAAGATATTTAATAATGTTTATTTTTATCTTATTTGCCTTGAAGCCCATTCATCCAGAAGCTGCTTGAAAACGTGTGTAAACTCCTTCATGTAGATAATAACAGCTATATCCCGAAGTGATATTTAACAGAAATGTAATTCAAATTCCAACATTACCACGTACAGTAGCACTGAACTCACTGCAAGCACTCAATGGTACAATTGTATATTTCTCGTAATTGGACTTTTTAAAACACATTTGCGGTGTCATAATGCGTAAAACAAATAGTGAGTTTCGGGAGGAAGGTCAATGTCCCTTTAAAGGCTGGCTTTAAATTCTAAAAACAGCCTTGTGCAAGGATAGAGAATGGGATCTGATATAGGGAGACATGTATTAAAGGGACACTCTAGGCACTAACAAAAAGCTTATATAATTATAGCTCTTCTAAGTAATTTTTTACATGCCCGGTCTTGTGTAATTTCTGCAGAAAATAAATATAAAAATAAAAAAAATACAGCATTCTACATTTTTATTAACTACTCTGTTTGAAATACTTCTTCTTGCAAGTTGTTTTGTTTTCTTACAATTCTCGTTCTGTCCCTCCTTCCTAACTTGCCACACCGTGTAAAACAGGGGTCAATTTATTAAACATCAAATGGCAACACAATTCGACTGTTTTCACATATTCGGCTATTTATAAAAGGCAAATTTGGTTATTTCAACCAAGTCCGTGCTTCCATTAGTCTGTAGATTAGTTGTGTGTTGAAATTAGCTGAATCTTCATACAAGGTAGATAATTCGGTTATCACTTACAGCCGAATGGCAACAATATTGCCTTCATTCAGTTCTAACAGCCCAGTAAAACTGTACCTAAAACTCTAATCCCCCTATTCCTAAATCACACTAACATACCTGCCAACATTGGTAAGAGACAGGGATGGGAGGGAGATGACTTATGCTACTTGTGGCGAATTGAATTTTATTGGGCAGACTAGATGGGCCGAATGGTTCTTATCTGCCGCCACATTCTATCTTTTTATGTTTTAATTCATTAAAAGAGACGTATTCTACCCGTGTGTAATCGACCCATAATACGTGGACCCTCCTGGAAAAGTTTGAATGATACGCTTATGCTGTGATTTTTTTGTTTTGTTTTGGTAGTATGGAAATCCAGTTACAATTCAACTACTATTTAATTGGAATTCACTTGCAATTTTTAAATTAATCTTAGCAATGAAACCCATTAAAAAAATATATGATATTCATTCTCCGCAATTCGGTTATGTTCGGCTGCTAGTGAATACAATAATCTTTTACAGAATGCAGGCTACTGAGCCGAATTAGATCAGCCGAGTTTGCATTTTAAAAGTATCTGTTTGTTTTCTGTTATTTTAGAATGGTTGTTTTTGCATATTCCAGTTAATGAATAATTTAAATGATACGATAATATGCGTTAGAAAGTATGCGCCAATTATGGCCCCCTTGAAAATCTTTTTATCCCTTAGATAAATGTATTATCATTTCAGCTTGTATGTGTACAAAGGACAAAATCCTTATGTATTTATTGTTACATAACCTGCTTTGAATTCTATAGACAGAGCGTCTGCTCACTGGGGTTAATAATTTTCTGTAACACCAATTGGTGACATTTTGTGCTGACACGGACGGTCCTATCATAAATCTGCCCTCTGCAAACAGTGTTTGTTGGTGTGGATTAAATCAGCCACCTAATCATGAGCTTTAAGTTTAATAAACTCACAGAAATTATGCTAATTTTAACAAGACTAATATATTGCACCAGCAAGTATTTAGTATCTTGTCGTTACGCTCATGTTCAGATTCGGTAACAAGCACTGTGGTTTTTACATCCTAGTGATTTAAAGTTGAATCCTATGGCCCTGTAATTCTTGTGCATTAGAAACAGGTTTGCAAAGCCTATAAATCTTTGTGGGAAAATCTGTGGGGAGCCATCTTTCAGAGCTCAGCGAGGCTCATATTCCATTGTTTTCATGCTAAATTTAGAGGCAAGATCATCTCATTAGTGTTTTGTCCTACGAGCACTAAAAAGTGCCTGCAGTTTACCCAGTGCTCTATAAATTGGATGGCAGAAAAGAGAGAAATACAATAATTGTATATAAACATTTGAGCAGAGTGAAATAAAAGAGAAGATACAAATAATTATAAAGAATTCTAAATGAGCCCCCAACCAAGTCAAGTTTTTAAGAAGAACAATATAAACGTAACAATTTATACTTCCTTACTTAGAATTTCACACTGGAGTTAGACTTGTTGGTATACCGTTCACAATGGACAGACACAGAAAGTGATTCAGCCTGGGCCACAAGCTGCATATAGGACTGGATTTTGGGGTATTCTAAAATAATGGAAGCTATGGGTTAATATTGCACCTTATTTGTAAGGCATTATTGGGATATCTTTTAAAATAATGCAAATAAAAGGGACTTATCTTTCAAATATTCATTGATGCACTGTTTAATGGACCTGTCTACACAAAGAGGCAGATTCTTATTATATAAACCTCTGCACCTCAGGTGTTTCTAGAATAAATAGTCTACCCTCATGAACAGTTCAATTTATTACGTGGGTGGAGTTAAACAGCTCTTGAAGCAGATAACAGCCGTACCACTTGTAGAGGGCACAAAAGGGAAAATTCATAACTGTACAGCATGATTGCCTAGGGAAATATCAGCTATGCCTCACTGATGATGCCTAACAAGGCTGAAACGATCGTCTAGGGTTGCTGTATCTCTTGTGCAGAGAGAACTTGCTGGCATTTCGGATCTGGACTGCCCAAATGGGTGGGACCAGTCTGATATGCTTCAGATATGTTCTCTCTGTAATGGCACAAGATGAGCAAAAATCAGCTTGAGAACTGAGCGGAGACTGACCGAAGGGCAGGCTATTTCAGCTGCTGCCCGTTCTCAGTATTCTCTTGCGACCCATTTTTGACTCTGTACAGCATGATTACTTAAGCGAGCAAACCCATAAAACACAAGCAATTTACGAGAGGACTGGCAGTTTGATCCTTGGGGGGGGGGGAAGTACAAACGCATGACCTTCTTCTAGTGCATAAACCACCCAAATCTCAGTATGAGCATACATTATATGGATATGACAAATGGGGGCTGCAAGAGTTGCGAGGTGTGACGTCATATGACCCTTCATTCGCCATCAGTATGACATGTGCAGCATGGTGGATCAATGATAGACATAACTATATTTACTGCGACTGCCCTCAATAATAATTATCATGCGTTGTCATAAATGTCACAAGCAGTGTCTCGTCTTACCCTTGTGTTATTTCTAAATACCTCTAGTGACATCGCACAACATATTCAGGTGTTCTGGTCAACAACAGATACTGTAGCCCACTGGTGCGTATCCTGGAGAATACTGAGAATGGATGCCACCAGCCCATGAACAAACCTTCAAAGTGAAAGCTTAGCGAACACCCTTCATATATGCTGCCTGCTGCCTCACTACTGCAGTGTAACTTCTGCAATTTTAATCCAATGAAAAATAGTGTGTGTCTACAGTCACAACCTCTTGCATGCTAGTAGCCTCCCACCTCCTTGCCAGCCCTCTCTTTGCCAGGGCTTCCAGATATTCACTGTTAATTAAGAAAATAAATAAATAGCACTAGTTGTGCATGAATCTCTGATGTGACAAGCCCGCTTCTGTCCATGATTGTCCATGTTATTGTGTAGAGATGTAAACTATCTGTATTAGTCAGTAAGATCAGACTGTGATTTCCTGGGACCTAAATGAGTGCATGGTTTACAATGTGCAACTCACTAAACTCTCCTGGAAGTCAACGTATTGTGTGTGAATCTTGTGTATAAATCTTGTGTATTATGTGTGAATCTAGTGTGTAAAAGACTGAATGTTTACATTACTTAAGTAAAGCTCACCTAGTCATCTGTGCAAAAGTACAAGAGAGCTCTACTTTTCATTTATTTATAGAGTTGGTGCGTCCATTCACTTGCACAAACAGCTCACATAAAATGTTTAAATGAAGAAGAAGTTATGAGTGGATTTATGGTACATGTACAAGTAGGTTGAAAGAAAAGGACTGTGTCCAGATTTAAGAAAGCATTTTAAGAAAATGTCAAATCGCCAATTGTATCTTAACACTTCCCGTTGGAGTTGAAGGATAAATTAGCTACTTCAGATGTTTTAGAATTACATTTTCTGTGATGTTCAGCAAACCACAGAGGTGGCCAACCAATATGGAAAATGTACTTCAAAATCATCTGAGACTAACTGTTATCTGACGATAGATCATGCCATGGTCAGCTATCGTGGATGGATTGTAGAGTGGAACTGTGTTGAAAACCAGAACCTTCTCTGTTATTGATACACTTGGACCAATTTGAGAACCTTACAACTTAGAATTGTCAGTGAGTGACCAGAAACATCATTTGGAATAGACTGTCATGGAATAGACTGTCATGTAGCTATCTCTAGTGAATCAGATAGGACTATATAATTTTTAGTAAAAGAATAGGAAATACAAATGCAGGATTGGTTTCTGAAAGAAATACCTGACTTTTGGAATCTTTTCGAAGGCTACACAATGCGATTTTCTTTCTGAAACATTGCAGTTCTTGCTAAATAATGACTGAGAGTCTGCATGCATTCTTTACACGGCCTGAGCTCCGACATGGGATTTACAACTTTAACCAGGAGTAAATGAAACCTAACTCCCTAAATATTAATATAAATCTCCTGTTCAGAGCTAGGAGAACAACATCCCGTAGTTAGTCCGTAGACCTAATAAATCCAGACAGTGGACTATGTTCACTGAACAGTAAGTTGTGGTAAATTACGAATTGACCATATAAGTCTGACCAAGATACTAAAACAAGAAGAAAAATAAATTACTAGACCAGGAAAGTTTCGTTTTCCGATATTTTTTAAACTTAATTATTTTATTTAAAATTTTGCAAGCCAGCTGTAATTTTAGCACTATTTTGTGGATGGACCCCGAAATATCTGATTTGACGTGGGGAGTCCATTTAAACACAAGTGTATTATTTAACTTAAAGTTAATTATTGAGGTATAAATTACCATATGTTATTTTTACTTAATATGCTATCTCTCTCTGAAATGTGGATACGGACATTTATACCTTCTTTTAATTATTTCAGTGTTCTCTAATGCCGTGTATCAACATCAAAGACAAGTTCGTCTTTTTCATGTTCCTGCATTGGGTTTCAGCATAATGATGATCTGCTCATTTTCACATAATTCTTGGGATGGTAGTTACATCATTTTGCAAGTTATTAAATGTGTCACTTGGATTCTTATTTTCCCATACTTTAATTAATTTTCTGTGCTTAAATGCGCAAGGCACTGGCTCCCAAACATTTGGCGGAGCATCACTGTCCGTTCAAATTTATCAGTCAGTGTACATCAACAGCTCCGCTCTGGATTTGAAAGCCTCATGTCATTTTAGATAATTAAAGTGAAAAGATGACTAAAAATTAAAGGTTTACATTATTACAATATCTTAAATAAAACCGCAGTGCTGCAGTAATAATTTCTTTTACTATTGTCCTCAAACAACTCTTTTGAAAAACTGCTCCTAATGCCTTCATTTTGTTACTCTTTTCTTGTCCTGTGAATTATAGCAATTTGTTGTTGGTTGTACATGATGTAAGTATGTTATTGTATTTGCATCCATGATGCAACAGAGCATTCGGTGTACCATTTGCATTTGGTATGACTGAGGCCATTTTTGGACAATGACCTCACAGGATCACGCATGCAGGTTGCAGGAACACCAATTGAGTATAGCGGAACTGCACAGGTGGTAGTTCCACCACTGTTTGAGTACATGCAGACAGCTCACCACACTGCAACTGTTGCATACCTCCCAACATTTCAAACTGACAAAGATTGACACTTTCATTTTAGGGGTGTGATTGGGAGTGTGAGCAGAGGAGACTGTTCTGAGAAATGTTAGGTTACTTACTAATAACTATTGTATTTTAGAACAAAATATGTCTGACAAAAACTGATTTCTAAACACATTTATTGTAATTTGAAAGACACATTACAGTGAGTATAATTTCTGTGGAGCTCTGTTATAAACTCAGACACACCAAAATGTGCAACTTGTAGAAAAGAGGGACGGAGCAGCAGTTCCTCCTGTATAAGAACACTTAGGAGAATTCCAATTCTATTGGCCATTTTTAATAGTTATTATACATAGGTACTAATGAGTTTTGTTATGACTAGAGTTGAGCAAACCCGGACTGTAAAGTTCGGGTTCGTACCGAACATTACGTTTTTTGGACCCCGGACCCGAACACGGACATATCACTGTATGTTCGGGTTGGAGTTTGGTGTTCGGCGATTTAATGGCGTCTTTTCAAAGGCTGCAGGGCAGCCAATCAACAAGCGTTTGACTCGTGTGCCCTTAGAAGCCATCACAGCCATGCCTACTAATGGCATGGCTGTGATTGGCCAGTGCAGCATGTGACCCAGCCTCTATTTTTTTAGCTGGAGTCGCGTAGCGCCACACGCACATGAGGTCTTATTAGTGTAGGGAGAGAATGCTGCCTCTGTGAGGGACAGCTTAGGAAAGAATTCTGCAAACTAGTACATTAGTGGGATGCACTTCATATCTGTGAGTCAAATAGAAGCGTCAAATACTGTGGTTACATCAGAGTTTTCAAAAGTCAATTTTTTTTAATGCTAAATAGTACATTAGTGTGGTGCACTTCATATCTGAGAGTCAAATAGAAGCGTCAAATACTGCTGTCACATTGCAGTTTTAAAACTTAAAAGTTTTTGGGTGCTAAAAAGTACGTTAGTGGGGTGAACTTCATATCTGAGAGTCAAACAGAAGCGTCAAATAGTGCGCTTACAGCGCAATTGTAAACATTCTTATTTTCTGGGTGCTAATCTGCTAAGTAGTACATTTTGGGCGTGCTCTTCATATCTGAGAGTCAAATCGAAGCGTCAAATAGTGCGCTTACAGCGCAGTTGTAAACATTCTAATTGTTTTGCTGCTAATCTGCTAAATAGTACATTTTGGGACCTGCTCGTCATATCTGAGAGTCAAATAGAAGCGTCAAATAGTGCGCTTACAGCGCAGTTTGAAACATTCTTATTTTCTGGGTGCTAATCTGCTAAATATTACATTTTGGGCGTGCTCTTCATATCTGAGAGTCAAATATAAGCATCTAATAGTGCGCTTACAGCATGGTTGTAAACATTCTAATTGTTTTGCTGCTAATCTACTAAATAGTACATTTTGGGGTCTGCTCTTCATATCTGAGAGTCAAATAGTACGCTTACAGCGCAGTTGTAAACATTCTAATTGTTTTGCTGCTAATCTGCTAAATAGTACATTTTGGGACCTGCTCGTCATATCTGAGAGTCAAATAGAAGCGTCAAATAGTGCGCTTAGAGCGCAGTTTGAAACATTCTTATTTTCTGGGTGCTAATCTGCTAAATATTACATTTTGGGCGTGCTCTTCATATCTGAGAGTCAAATATAAGCGTCTAATAGTGCGCTTACAGCATGGTTGTAAACATTCTAATTGTTTTGCTGCTAATCTACTAAATAGTACATTTTGGGGTCTGCTCTTCATATCTGAGAGTCAAATAGTACGCTTACAGCGCAGTTGTAAACATTCTAATTGTTTTGCTGCTAAACTGCTAAATAGTACATTTTGGGGCCTGCTCTTCATGTCTGAGAGTCAAAAAGAAGCATCAAATAGTGTGCTTACAGCTCAGTTTGAAACATTCTTATTTTCTGGGTGCTAAACTGCTAAATAGTACATTTTGGGGCGTGCTCTTCATATCTGAGAATCAAATAGAAGCGTCTAATAGTGCGCTTACAGCACAGCTGTAAACATTCTAATTGTTTTGCTGCTAATCTGCTAAATAGTACATTTTGGGCGTGCTCTTCATATCTTAGAATCAAATAGAAGCGTCTAATAGTGCACTTACAGCACAGCTGTAAACATTCTAATTGTTTTGCTGCTAATCTGCTAAATAGTACATTTTGGGGCCTGCTCTTCGTATCAGAGAGTCAAATAGAAGCGTCTAATAGTGTGCTTACAGCGCAGTTGTAAACATTCTAATTGTTTTGATGCTAATCTGCTAAATAGTACATTTTGGGGCCTGCTCTTCATGTCTGAGAGTCAAATAGAAGCATCAAATAGTGCGCTTACAGCTCAGTTTGAAACATTCTTATTTTCTGGGTGCTAAACTGCTAAATAGTACATTTTGGGGCGTGCTCTTCATATCTGAGAGTCAAATAGAAGCGTCTAATAGTGCGCTTACAGCACAGCTGTAAACATTCTAATTGTTTTGCTGCTAATCTGCTAAATAGTACATTTTGGGGCCTGCTCTTCGTATCAGAGAGTCAAATAGAAGCGTCAAATACTGTGGTTACATCACAATTTTAAAAATTCCAATTTTCTGGGTGCTAAATAGTACATTTGGGGTGTGCACTTCATATCTGGTGTATGTGTGCAACACTGGCTAGTTACCGCTTCTCAAGAAAGTCTAAAGACAAATAAATGTTGCCTATGGTGCAGGTAGTATAGAAGACAAGACTGAGACAAATCATTCGGGTTATGTTTGCCTGTTGACATGTTAATTATCTTAGGCCATTAAAATCCAATAATCATGATAAAACACACTAAGTGTCATACAAAAATATGTATTACAGACAAGTTAAAAACAAGACTACAAGTCATGCTATAACAAAATTAAACACGTTTTAAAATAATTATGGGCCAACCAGTGGCTGTAAAAACAAAGTTTTACTGGTTACATTCATGACTACACACTCTAGTGAACAGGACCTTCATGTAGTATGTTCTTTTTTTTTAAATCATACAGCATCCTTTCATGTGCTTTTCAGATGTCATATTGTTAATTACCAATTTTTGTTAAGCCTGATTGTTTTAAAAAAAAAAAAAAAAAGTGAAAAATAAGTGTTATTGTGATCGCTTCATATACAGAAGCATTAATATACATTTCTATATTGTGTAAAGACACAACTACAAAGTTAAAAACCAAACACCAAAACAACATGCCAGACAATCTACCTGTGCATGGCTAGTGTGATACAATCAGTCTACATCTTAAAAATGCAATAACCCACAGAAGATGGGCGAGAATTTTTTTTTTGCAAATGGGACTTTGATTCGAATTTACTACATTGGTCACTTGTAATATTGTTTCACACCTACAACAATTGTTAAACAGATCTATGTGATAGAAATCAGACTGATATTTTCTACACTAGAAATTACCAGATAACAAGCTGCTATATTTAAACCAGTTATCAAACAATACTTAAACAATATTGTAATTCTGGCGCAATACTCTCACAAGTCAAACTGACAGATCAGTTTATAGGGAAAACTGTTGCCTGGATACCATTCTAAAACAATTTCCATATGTCCTTTGCAGAATTTACATGCTGGAAATACACAGGTGCCAACTGCTGTGGCTTTCTGCAGTGTGCAGACCGGCAAAGAGGGCAGGGTTGAGGAGTGGGTGGAAGATGATGTGGAGGATGATGAGGTCCTAGACCCCACATGGAATCAAGGTCATGCGAGTGACGTGTGCAGTTTGGAGGAAGAGGCGCTGGTCGCACAGAGGCACCAGCACATCATAAGAGGGAGCAGGCCGCAAATGTTTCTTTTTTTATATGTCCCAATATTTTGGGGGCTACCCCAATTAAAATAAAATAAAAAAAATATATAAAAAACACTGTTGGCTACCTCCTCCTCCTCCACCTCAGCTTCCACCTACACCGCCACGGTCACCACCTCCTTAACCTATGTGTCACTTAATATAAACTATGTACACAATAGCAGAGGCTTGTGAAGGCCTTTTCTCTATGCATCAGGAGTTGAGCATTTCTCCATGCATCAGGACTGCAAGAAATGCACCACAGGCTGCAAATTTAGCTTTTTTTATATGTCCCAATATTTTGGGGGCTACCCCAATTAAAATAAAAAAATATATATATAAAAAAACAGTGTTGGATACCTCCCCCTCCTCCACCGCTGCTTCCACCTACTCCGCCACAGTCACCGCCTCCTCAACCTATGGGTCACTTAGTATAAACTATGTACACAATAGCAGAGAGGCCTTTTCTCTATGCATCAGGAGTTGAGCTTAGTTTAAACAATGAAAGAGAATACCCTGCACTCCAACCCCAATGGATAATTCTGGTGATCCTCCTGACAGCCATGATTTAGATTTAGATTTATGTTCTTCCAAAGCTAAAATCAAAGATTCCATCTAGTGCTATTTTATGGCTCAGCTGCATTTTTAATTTTTATGTTATTTTAAGTGATTTCCCTATCCACAGGGCACTTGTTCTACTCTTACCCCCATTTTACATCCTTTTGCAGCCCTCTAGCCCTTTCCAGGACTTTTTTAGAGGCATTTTCGTGGCCAAAAATTCAGGTCCCCATTGACTTCAATGGGGTTCAGGTTCGGGGTCAAGTTCGGGGTCAAGTTCGATCACGAACCCAGATTTTTTTTCAAAGTTTGTCCGAACCCGCCGGACCCGAACATCCAGGTGTCCGTTCAACTCTAGTTATGACAAAAAGTTGTCAGAAAATGTGGTGACATGCATTGGCAAGGCTGCAGTTATTTATTTGTTGGCAGCACTAAAGAAAAGACAATCATCAGAAATGTTATAGCCTAGAACCACAATTCTATGATCTATTCCTCCCCATGATTAGTTAGTACAGGCCTGCCTCTAGTGCCCTTTTCAGCCAGAGAATGTGCTTGAGTACTGACTGCATCCCTCCGATGGTGGCATTGGTAATAGACAAACCACGCTTGTAGACCTTAGGTAAGAATATCTTCTAATATACACTGAACAAAATTATCAACGCAACACTTTAGTTTTTGCCCCCATTTTTCATGAGCTGAACTCAAAGATCTAAGACTTTTTCTATGTACACAAAAAGCCTATTTCTCTCAAATATTGTTCACAAATCTGTGAGAACCTTTTATTGTGGCCAGCCTAAGGCACACCTGTGCAATAATCATGCTGTCTAATCAGCATCTTGATATGCCACACCTGTGAGGTGGATGGATTATCTCGGCAAAGGAGAAGTGCTCACTAACACAGATTTAGACAGATTTAGACAGATTTGTGAACAATATTTGAGAGAAATAGGCCTTTTGTGTACATAGAAAAAGTCTTAGATCTTTTGAGTTCAGCTCATGAAAAATGGGGCAAAAACAAAAGTGTTGCGTTTATAATTTTGTTCAGTGTATATTGGGTGGTGATATCTTCATCACAATATAAAGATACCAACCTGTGGAAAATTTGAGAGTAAAAGATTAACCTGACAATTGAGCTGCTTGAGTCTTGAACTATTGTCGTCTCTTTGTAATCATGTTGCACAGTGTTGTTACCTATTATTGGTAACCGGCAAGAAAAATACCTTCTTCAGAAGAAAAATGTCACTTTGAGGAAATACAGTCCTTTACTTACAATAGCGAGCTTTTATAAATACTTCTACTTTCTACATAAATCATTGTTCCCAGCAAGCACTTAGCAGTCTGCACACATACTGTGCAATCAAAGAGTCACGTCAAAAATAGCTTATTATGTGGACACCAGCATCAGAAAGTGATGGATTTGAGTTTAACAACACATTAACTTACTGCTATGTTCATTCAGTCTAATAATAAATGCATCTTATTACAGGATAACTTAGAAAATGGACATTATTTCACTGCAAATCTTTCTGGTTCCTTCAACCTGAATGACAGTGATTGAAAAAGAAGCAAGAAAAATTTAGTTTCTATAAAAATTGTATATTTATTGCATTTTTACTTACACCTATGGCACCTTATGATGACGCTAACCTTGTCCAAACCAGCTACTCTTAATCTAATGGGGCCAGAATCAATCCAAGTATCTACTGCCACCACATTTTTGTCACAAGGTGAGAACCAACGGCTTAGAACATTGAACCTAGGGTGTTCTGATGGCAAATGTGGATGTTAAATGATTTGCTCCTGGAAGTTCCCTGTGAGTAAAACCACAAAAAGATATGTCACAACAAAAATTGATGAGACCACCTAAGGCTCAAAATTTCTACAAGTGAAAATTATCCCTGGCACGTAGAACTTCACCTTCTGTGACTTGATGTGACAAGTAATGTCTAAGTAGAATAGGGCTTCATTAGGGCCACCCAAAAGCAAGATGGAGGCTTGTCATGTTCTGGAGAGACTAGGTATTGAATAACTGTATATTTTCTTGGGGGAAGGTATAGCATATTTGAAAGGATTATGGCAAATGTGGGGTAGTGTATTACATTGAGAGGACAGCAGTAAAAATTAGACATCAAGCAAAAATGGCAAAATCGTGTTATTTATAAATGTTATTTATTGTTTCCTGATCTTTAGATTTATTATAATTCAAAGATATATTTTTGAAAATTTCTTCCTGACCAAAAAAAAGGAACAACATATTAGCAAATCAAATGTGCTCTCTGTAGATAATTGCACAAAATATATATTCACATAATGTTTTCCCGAAAGCAAGCTAAATCAAGTTTTGTGTCTTCGAATCTTGTGGTTGTGAATGGCTAATAAAAGTAATTGTCTCTCTCTTGGCTATTTGGAATGGCAACATTTTTGTATACGTTAAGAATAAGTAACGTGTGTCCATAAAAACATGGCGTATATGGCACCTCTAATTCACCTACTGCTGACTCCGCCTTCTATTATTATTATTATTGCCATTTATATAGCGCCAACAGATTCCGTAGCGCTTTACAATATTATGAGAGGGGATTTAACTATAAATAGGACAATTACAAATAAACTTACAGGAACAATAGGTTGAAGAGGACCCTGCTCAATCGAGCTTACATTCTATAGGATCTAGATCATTTTGTTGTGGAAAGTTAATTACACTTCAAACTGAGTTGCGTTCATATGTGGCAACAGTGAGATACATTAATTAAAGGGACACCATATAGATTTCCGTTCTTGTGGCAATAAAATCTACATCATGAACCGATGCCAGTCACAGATACATGGAACACATGGTAGATACGTGGCAATGGACCGTTTCTACAACATAAGGTCGTACAACTGCTTTTTAGAACTGATAATGTGTGACTTAATTATCAATTTATCATTTCAGTATCATATTTATAAAGATGTGAATCATGTAATGAAAGACCCTCTCGTCCAAGCACCAATTTGCTGTACCTCTTGGCAATGGGTACTGTGCAAACATAGGTAAATTAATCTAAATCTAATATTTTAAAACAGCAGTCCACCCTTAATCAAATTATTTTCTGCTAGATCAAATTCATCCATTATGTGTTTAGTGCAGCTGCGGCATTTGCTCGAGAAATAAATTGTCGTTTTTAGAGAACCTGATTGCATACATCTGAAATAGAGATTTCATTATCGGCTAATCAGAAAGCTTTTACAACTAATTTAAATTCTGAAACCGACTTCCAAATGGCAGTTTGCTGAAACATCAACACAATGTAGCCAAATCATTTTTTTGTGTGAAACTAGTTTCTTTACCCTTTTCTACTTTTCTTACTTTTAAGTGTAAATCTAACTGGATACAATAGTGTTGAGAGATTTACACTTTCTTGGCTACATAATACGTATTTATCTAAATGCATAATACATACGTGGAAACAGGGAGATATGTTAGTTAAAGGGACACAGTATTCCCATAAAGCAATTCACACTTGTCGAAGTGCTTTAGGCTTTAATGTACGTCCCCTCTGGTTTATTTGATAAAAGTGCTGATTTCAGGAGAAAATGACACTTTTATTAACCTCTTTAGTAACACCTCAAACACACAGCTGGACGGTTTTCCTTCTTCACTCACTTTGAGTTGTAGCTGTGAGTGATCCTCAATTGTAAGCATTATGCTCTATGAGAATCTTTGTTGAGGATCGACGGCGATCACACATTATTTGTCCTATTTGTACGAGAAGCATGTGATTGACCACAAGTCTCCACTAATGATAAGTCCATGAGAAGCATATTGGCGCTGCAGTGAGAAGTCCAAACAACCCTTGAATACAAGCCAGGTTAATCGTTTTTAAATGCCTACATAGGGGGAATCGAGGGTCAATAATCTAAGTAATTTAAGGAACACTCCAATAAAAATGTAAAATAATATATGTATATATATATATATTGTGGTTTATTTTTTACTTTTGAGTGTTTGTATAATTAAGAATGCCCCTACCATCTTATAAAGGAATGCAGCACTATGCATTCTTTGCCTCGCCAAATCATAACAATTTATGCTCACAAGTGGGACGTCACTGTTCACTTAAAGTGATACACCAATCTAATCGTAGCAGTGTCACTTACCCCCAATCAACTGTTCTTCTGCTACTAGACAGAGCCTCATTGAAGAGGTTGTCCTGGTGCAAGAAGCTGAATATATACTGCAATGTTAGTTGTAATGTACTATCGTGGGCTTCCTTTTACTGTTCATTAACAGAACCACATATCCTCGAAGAGGTCCACATGGTGCAGCATGATCTGTCTGTTTTTCTTATAATGGAAACTGGGGACATTAACAAAAGTATTGAATTAGAAAGCGGAGGTATGTATTTACTAAAACTTTAGATTGAAGCAAAAATTGAAATGTTTATATGTTATATGACACAAGGATTAATTAAGGTATGTTACAATGTTTCCAGTTGCACCCCAATTCTGTGCTTGTTATGTTTGCTAAGTTTGCATTACTTATAGTTGTTGATACATTTACCTTGTTTATTAGAACATATCACTGGATGTTGGACTAACAGAGAAGTAATATAAAGCAATTCCTAGAGACTGTGAATTATAGTTACAAACGTGTAAAAAATGAGATGCAAGACTATCAGATTAAATTTGGTTCCAGACTTTTAGTCATCACAGAATAGAGCGTCGAGAACCTTCGTTTTAACTTTCCGTAGTCAGTTTTTTAAATTACCAACTTGGCTAAAAAGAGACGCCTACTTCAGCCTATTTATTAGACTTCAGCTAGATTTAATGGTGTGTGAAATACTGCAGATTTTTTTTTAATCAGTGTAGATTTGTATAAATTTGTTTATAGTCACCAAAAAGCAATGGCTACATTTGTTGACTGTTTTATTTTTTGTCTACAGAGCTTTTTAGGTGTAAATTATCGAGCCAGATGTTTAATCACACAGGGGAAACAATTTAAGCACAAATTATCACAGTCCTCATTTATCAAGCATTTAATTCTCAGCAGTAGGGCTAAAAGCAACTTTATTGCTTTGTGTAGTGGGCCTGGATTTTAATATAAATTAAAAAAAGTCAAAGTGATTTTTAGGCGCTTAAGTCGGTCAAATTTTGTTTATAACCTTTACCTTTTAATTTATACGAGAGAGCAGGTTTACGAGATAGTTTCTGCATTTCTTAGCAGGTCATTTATTGATTCTAACAGTTATATTAACTTTAAATCCAAACAGGTAAATAAAATGTTTAAATTAACTGCTAAAACATAGTATATAGTGCACGTTATTTTCATTTAAACTAGATTGTGTGTTTGAAGCTAAAATATCCTCTCCATCAAAAAATAGTCAATCTAGTCTAAAATTGGTCCACATTTATTTAATTCATAATGTATAAATAATGTTCAAAATAAAATATAAAAAAATTGTTAATTTATTGGCAAGAGGCAGCAGCAGAGAGCCATCCACAGACTAGGGAGAAGTTCCAGAAATGATCAGCTTCTCATTCTGGGAGGTTCTGGTTCTGATCATTTTCCATAAACCTATGGCGAACAGATCATGTGACGTATCTGATGTGATGATCCGATATATCTGAAGTAGGCTAATGGCACAGCCTGTTTCAAACATATGAAACCTTTCAATTGTTTGTTTGAGAACTATTACTAAACACCAATTAATTGTCTACAGACATTTTACTCTATACATATTACAGCTGCTCTGTCACCTCGGTGACATCGCTGCTGAGAGTCCAGTGGTTTACTTTCCTGAACTTAGCCCTCACCGCCATGATCTTCGGTCCAGTCATCATCAGCTCCTGGCACTTCAGCTGTCAGGAGCTGACATTGGTGCTGTGTAGTGATGTCCCGAACGGTTCGCCGGCGAATAGTTCCTGGCGAACATAGCGTGTTCGGTCCGCCCCCTATTAATTTACTAATACTAAATGGGTGGGGGCACTACTGCCCCCCCCTCATTATCAATATGGCCCCCACCCGCCGCACAGGGGTGGGGGCGGGGGGGACAATAGGTCCCCCCCTTATTGTTATTAGGGCCCCCACCCACCGCTCAGGGGTGGGGGCCGGGGTGGGACAGTAGGTCCCCCCCTCATTATCTTTATGGCCCCCACCCGCCGCCCAGGGGTGGGTGCCGGGGGGGAGGAGAGTAGGTCTCCCCCCCCTTCAACCAATAAGAGTCCCTGTGGGTTTTAAAATTTGCCTGCCCATTGAAGTCTATGGCGGTTCGCCCGGTTCGCGGGTTTGCGAACATTTGCCGAAGTTCGCGTTCGCCGTTCGCGAACCAAAAAATTCACGTTTGCGACATCACTAGTGCTGTGTTCTCACGTATGCGCAAGAGTCCTACACTGAGGTCTATGTAGCAACCTAAGGAGCAGTTTTGCAAATATCTGGGCTCTCCTTGACACCCAAAGTCAGTTCCTTATAACTTGATAATGCAGAACATACCGGAGAAAGACCCACTTTTCATCAGATTGCACCCAATGGTTCAAAGAATAATCAGGTATGATAGCCATATACTCTTGGCTGCAGAAGTCATGCTGCTTAGAGTATTCCTTTCTTCATCTCTTTCTGTATGATCATGGTCTGTGTCAATTTGCAAGTTGTGCTGTGAACTCTGGAATTAATTTATTTGAGCTTTTGTGCCCAAGGTGGACTTCCTAAAGTCCAACTTAAGATATGTGGGCGATACACAACAGTGATCTTTATATCTGCACTGTCTGGAGTTTTATCCTGTTTGTGGCTCTATAAATATATGCATATATGTTAACATTTCTTTTTAAATGTTTCAATTAGCTTGTTACTCAATGCCAGCGATACGCAAACATGTATACGTTCTCCACAATAGTGTATTACATTGTACAGTGCTATGGAATTTGCTGGCACTATATAAATAATAAAATAATAAGAGAGCTTGTGGCTCCTTATTTTATGTACTTGCCTTGACACGGTCTTGCCTCTTCTATGAGCAATCAACAAAGTTTCATGTTTGTACAATGTCCCCTTGGTTCATTTTAGAGACTAGCAGGGTTAATCATGAAACCATGACTTATTAGGCGTTCACTAGGAAATTGCAAGTTTTAGGGCAAAATAGCAAAATTGGAACTTTTTTTTTTAATTTTGAACTCTTTTATTCTCATAGAATAATAAGAATGATAATCAAGACATCCACGTGTAGTATTGTCAAAGGGGAGAAAATGGATGTGTTTAAAATTAAAGAATGTTGGCCTTAATGGAACATTTCAAGCACCATCACTACTACAGCTCCACTGGACTAATATATCAAACCGTGTCAGTGTGGTTTGGCACGTATCTAGGTCATGCTGGCTTTTTGCATTACTTCCTGTATTCTCAGAGCTGAAGAAGCAGAATATAAATTTTGTCCAATACAGGAGTTTAGCAGTTAGTTAATGAATGAATGCCTACATTGGTATCAAGCATCTATAGCTGTAGAAGACCGGAACCATGGGCAGTCAGCAGGACTCGGGTAAGTTTCAAACTGTGCTAAAACCATTGACAGGTAATGCAGGGACATTATCTGTCTGTAGTGTTTATGGTGCTTGGAGCGCTCTTTAAAATTCCCACTTCCCTTGTGATTTCGAGGTTAATTCACAGTTTATTGAATATGCCTGTTTGTTTCATTGTTTGGGAGGGATATTCTGAGCCGGCTAAGTTATCAAACACTTGCCTTTGTTTTTTGTTTATTTATTTTTTTTACTTTGTGCTCCATAGCGACAGAATATTCATAAAGTGCATAGACAGTTTATGACAATGTCAGTTATATAATTAGAGACCTCTCTTTGCTTTCTTGACAATAATATTTGCAAAGAATTATCTGTACTGTAAAACACACAGCAGAATGAGAAAGTTGCTTATCAAGGGGAAAGAAAGGTACTTTTCTATTCTTTTCTATTCTGCTAACTAAAGCCGTCATTTTAAGTATTCGTTTGGCAGTCTCAATGCATCAGGTTTCATTTTGGGCTAAGTCGATCAAACAAAACGTGTCGGTGTGTCTGAGATGTAAATCACTATGAAATGTATGCTCGTACTGAAATACATCTTCATATAATAAGAATAAGATCAACGGCAAATACCTTGGAACTGACATGGAATCAGGGAGATATTTGTGTGTTTTGTCTGACGATAATACAAGGATACATTTCTGTCAACAAAACCTAGAGGATTGTAAAGGATTTTCGACTGGTAAATAAAACAATAACACTCTTTTAAAGTCATGTATTTTATCCAATGTTTCATTCCTTGAAGGGACACTGTAGTCACCAAAATAACTTTATCTTAATGAAGCAGTTTTGTGTGTAGATTCTGCCTCTAAGAAATTATAAATTAAAGAGAATTTGCAATAAAGAAAGTGTGAGCATTAGATGACTCGTTACAAGAAGTGATAGTCAAGTCAGTGCAAGTCACATGCAGGGAGGTGTGGCTAGGGCTGCATAAACAAATTGATTTAACTCCTAAATGGCAGAGAAGTGAGCAGTGAGACTGCAGGGGCATGTTCTATACACCAAAACTGCTTTATTGAGCTAAAGTTGTTTTGGTGACTATAGTGTCACCTTAAAGATCAATAACATACCAAAACTTTGATACAATTTAGATTGGCCAACACCTTTTCATCACCTGGAAAGTAATGTTTCAGCATGCATAGATAACATACAATTTAATGAAAAATATATATATAAATATATATTTGTCAGGCAGGAAAACTCTGAAAACAAATTATTAATTTAATAATAAAGTTACAGATAAGAAAACATTACTGCAAATCTGAAAAAAAAAAAAAGACAAACATTAACATCAAGTTATCACGTTATGGGTGAATTTCAATGTTTTATTCAACAGTGTGAATTACAGAGAGGTGACAGTTGCCATGTTCCTATCTCATGTTATGTGGAGTGATAGAGTGTCCTTGGGCACTACTTACTAGTGAGTAAAAGATTTTAAAGGGGAAGAGGGTAGAGTTTGGTTCAGTTTCGCATGGGAACAGGGCAAGATTGCTTTTTGATGCTGTAGGCTCAGATAACTTGTTTACCATTATTAATGGTAAACAAAGGACGGAGAGTCAGTAGCCCCGATTATTCCCATTCCTATTGAATTTGGGGTGCATGATTGACGCAGTGGAATATTTGTTGGATTCTCCCCCTTTAGCAGCATCCCCATACACTATTCGTATTCCTGTTCACTTTTCTAGCACAACACACAAGGATTTCTGGTGATTGTTTATAAAATATTAATTTATTTTAGTTTCACTGTGATTAGCAGCCAATAAACATTAAGAAGGCCTTCAGGGACAGTTCTACATTACCAAAGTTTACGCATCTGCTTCGGTTTATATTTATTTTCTATATCTTCTAGCTCTTTGTGAAGAAGTACAATTCGCTTTAACCAAACGTCATAACAGGACTTTAACATTTTTCGCAACTGATTTTACTTTGGTTGATAGCTCTATCGAGTGGATAGACTTGTAAATAAAATAAATCATATTCGTCCTATTATCATGAGGTTGCAAGATCATTTTAATCATGTTCCCTCAGAGGACCTCTCAGCTAGCGTATCTGTGCCTCGAAAAGTGCTGCAAACTAAGCCGAATGAATCAGTTAGGTTACAGGTTTGTTTGTTTCTGGTGCGAAATAAATTGCTGCATTTTATTTTCTTGCTTTGAAACACCGATAACTGTAAGCATTCTTATGCCTCTTTATAAATTCTATGCATATTTTAAATTCAGTGCTCCTGCGAATTATGATTGGCAGTTGATTAGCCTTTTGCTCAAGCCATTATCCTCTTTAGTGAAATTAGTTGCCTAGAAAATTGCATTGTAATCTATAAAGGGGAAACTGCCATTTCAAAAGCTCTCTAGACTGTAATCCTTTATTTGCAAAGTGTACACAATAATTTTTTTTTTGTGTTTTTACATTTAATTCACCTTATGTTCTGCTTTTAACTTCCAAGTACTTTCTCTAAGATTTCAACAGCCACTGCCGAGACGGGGCTACTTATTAATCATGTCTGGGGGATAACGTATGTTACTCAGCAGAGCACTGATAAATGAATGGTTGATTGTGAAGGTGATTATTACCAGTATACCACGTCATTATAAAATGGAAAACAAACAACATATGTTCACTTCTGAAGTCGGAACATAAAATTAATGGAATAAATTTCCATTGGTTCATTGCAAACATTTATAATCTAGTCTAAAATCCAGGTTTGGTAGTTAAGATTCCAACACAGAGATACTTAATGCTTCATAGCATTGAATAATCTGTGTCTCAGGGCCAAATCCCCTCGTACCGCATCTGCATTTCTTGACGAATTAGCAGTCTGAGCTATAGGTTCTCATGGCCATAAAATCTATATGATAGGAATGAAAAATGATCGTTAGCTCTTCTGAAATAGGTTTTCTATGCAAAGTACAACTTACATCTCTGCCTGCATCTCTTAAACACTATCTGTTTCCAGATCAGGTAGTTTATAATGGCATTAACAAGCATATATTAACCTTTAATTAGTTCTCTACACACTAAAAAAAATGAAGTTTATTGTCAAGTGCTGAATACACAGTGGGATCTCTATTATCTTTAAAGACCGCAAGTTAGTGCATATTTTTTCCAAATTCATTTGTTTAATTAACATACAATATATATACATAGTTTATACATATTGCTTAACCAAGTATTGTAGAATAAATAATGTCTCTGAGGGGCTATGGAGTTATCATAATAAACCCCGAGACCAAATTTCCAGCTGTCCAGGTCAAATGGTTTATAAATGTATTTTGCCTTAATATAATGTTCTACCTTTATGATTCAGGTCTACTGATAAGGCTAGGGTTCTGTTAATCCTATGCTAACTCTGAGACATACCACTGAGACAAACATGTATTCCTGTCCCTATAGTGTTAAAACCACCATCTACTCCTCCCTCACCCCCGCTTGTCTCTCTAAATATAGTAAAATCTTACTTGTATTCAGCAGCTGCTGCATCTCCCCTGACCTGCCTGCTGTCTGTTGACATCATCAGAAGTGGTGGACAGAGCCAATCACAATGCTTCCCCGTAGGATTGACTGAGACTGTCAAGAAGGCAGATTCGGGGCAGAGTCAGCACAAGTCAAATACAGCCCTGACCAATCAGCATCTCCTCATATATATGAATTGAATCAATGCATCTCTATAAGGAAAGTTCAGTGTCTACATGCAGACAGTGGAGACACTGAATGTCAGTCACACTGTGCAGCACTGCCCCAGGAAGCACCTCTAGCAGCCATCTGAGGTGTGACCAAGGGAGTTATCACTAGGCTGTAATGTAAACACTGCAAAAAGCCTGAAGGGAATGATTCTATTCACCAGAACAAATACAATAAGCTGTAGTTGTTCTGGTGATTATAGTGTCCATTTAAACATCCTTATTACTGAACCAATATTGCAACTTATAGAGCTGTGATTGAACATACAATGATTCTCATTACTATCTAGATGTATGGAATTTCCTTGGGCACTGTATTTTAACACTGAATTTTGTTTGAAAGTAAAAATACATTATTTTGAGGTGACTGGTTTTATTTGAAAAAGGTATTTAAAAAAACAGACATACTTTGCATTCGTAAGTATTTCGTTTTTGCATATTAATGCACATACATGGATCCGGCTTTCACTGCAATATCAGCATTACTCCACTCAAGTCATAATCAGACAGCTTTTTGCACAGTCTCAGAATTAGGTCCACTCAGCAGGTTAATGTGGATGGAAGACCTATGTATTCTCATTGGAACTGAGGCCACCTCTGGATCCTCACAGGTTCAGGTTTTTTTCCAGTGGTTAATATAGGGTTATCTTGTATTCTTTTTACTTTGTCCTCTATAACAATTTTATCATTTTAACAAGGGCAACAGTTGCTAATGAGAAACATCAACACAAAATTATACTACCAACAGCATACTTCACTAGTGTGTCCCGTGGTATGTTAGTGAGTGAGTGAGCAAGTGAGTTAGTGAATGCGTTAGTCATTAAGTAGATGCTTTGTTTTGTGCAGCACATAGCACTTTGTTTTGTCTAAAATGTAGTATCTTGTAAATTCAGAACCCTGTACCATATTACAGCTGAGGCATCATCAATCTGCCTGCTAAAATCTAAATAAGTGTTCTGGTAATACGTTTTGAGTAGCTTTTTACCTTTTTCACGCACAAGCCAGTGATATGGTTGGCCGAGGCACTTTTAGTTTTATTTCACTCACTAACTCAACTCATTGCATTGAGTTAGCTAAGTAATTTCTGTTGAGCATTTGGGATTTGTCATAATTCCGTATCTCCAAAGATCCATACAGACATATAACAACTAGCACGATTGCCGAACATTTCTTATTCAAAATTCTACTCATGACATCAAAAAAGACATAGTTCATGGTAAAAAAATGGACATCCATTAAATGTTGATTTTGTTCACAGATCAAGTGAGAAGTGACCACTGGATATATCTTCCAAATAGCTTTGCAGTACAATTTAAATAATATATATAACATTTACTACCCAGTGCTTAGTAAAACTTGTATACGTACATAGATAATACAAGCACTGTGGGATTACAATAATATACATGCTTTATTCTATCAAAATTCCATAGGTCAACATTTCCGTTCCAAAACAGAACTTTCTTCAGGACAAACATATACACAAATGATCAAAACAAAGGTAGATATAGGATACAGAGTGATCATAAATTAGTTACTCACCCTTTACCTGTATGTTCAACAGCGTGTTAGTTAGCATGTTCCTGTCTCTTGGACACATGTGTAGACAATAGGGAACACCCCTTCTTGCCACTCAAAGCTTAAAGCTCCTGCCATCCTCTGACGGTCTTATGTTGACTACATATACCCCATTGGACAGTGCTATGGAATTTGCTGGTGCTATATAAATAATAAAATATTAATAATATATACTTCCATTTAGTGCCGTATTGTGTATATCATATAAAACAGAGAATGGAAAATACCACCATAGTCTGGCCAAGTGACTGCTTTAATCTCATAGCTCATGTCACAAAAGACTGAAATCTAGGTTTTTAACCAGGGTTGTCAGACAATTCTATATAGAAGCAGAGCTACACCAATGCCTTTATTTTTTAAAGAATAAATTCATTAATGAATAACATCTGATTAATTAATGTTTCCCAACTCGGGTTGGGAAACATTTTGGGGCTGATTTGTAGAAAGAGGTGGCTTAATGATAGTTCCCCCTCGCCTCTCGTGGTGCCAATTAATGAATTTGAGATATAGGCAGCTCCCCAAGAGGTCTCTGATATTCATGTCTTTATCTGTCTCTGTGAATTAAAAACACGAGTAGTTAGCAAATGTTTCAAAATATATTTTTTTATGTTTGAGTAAAACATTTTTTGAATGTGTAATTTAACATAAAGAATGTTGCTTAGCTGTACAGCTGACATGTCATTACTCCAATGTTAAATATCTAATTTACAATTTCATATTCATTTTCATATTTTTTTTCAGGAGATATATGTATTCTGCATTTTACACTTTTTTTTATTTTTTTACATTTTCTCAGGAACACCCAGTGCAGAAGAAGTCAGTGGGAAATCTTAAGAAATTGTGTGAGCTACAGTAGCTCAGTATGGTTCTTACTATATAGTAGCTGAGTGTATAATTTACATTTTTTTCCACGTCCCACCTACACTTAAATAAAATTAAAAACATTGTTAGTTTATTGAGCAAAATCTAATACAGAAAAACATAAATATATATTTTAAAATAATTCTTCACATTTCATGTCTGATTATTTAGCATCGTCATATTTTCTTCTTGCCAAACCATATGCTTAAAGCATTGTTCAGGCAATTATAAAGATAATTACAGAGAAATTGTTAGGGCCCTAGAGTACATGGCTTCATTTGCAACTTTTGTATTTTTTTTCTTGATTGGAATACTTTTGTTTTTCATCTCTATGTTGCTTTTCTTTTTTTTTTTTAAAAAAAAGGTAATTAGATAATCTCCTAGGATTTCTTAAATCAGACACTACATGAGTATTTTTCTTTTTAATGATGTTATGTAAAAAAATAAATAAAAAAAATCAGGATTTCTACAAAATAATTTCTAGAGGAATGCTAAGTTTAGCATATACGGAATGTGTATTTTTGATAAATACTTAGGAGGGCTGTTACATGTAAAACTTGCATTTACAGTGGTATTTACACACATGGTTTCATTATTTATTGTTTACGTTTCTTTTATTTCTCAAGTTACCTTTCCAAGTCACTATTGGTTGGCTTTAAACTTAAAATGCATGGTGGCATTATGTGCAGCAACTCCGCCCCCTAGTGGTAGGTTCCAACGTCAGGTGACACGTGTTGAGTGATGGGGTCAAAAGATGGACAATTTAAAGCTATGTTTGGGAGTTAGAAAATAGGAAACATAGGTTGTCTGAAAGTCCTTAAATGAACAACAGCTGACAAACATTTTTTGGGGAAGAGTATAAGGAGATCTTCGTACAATTTCATTAAGTAGACATTAGAGAACCAACAAGACTATGTAGAAAAATAAAATATGAAGAGACGACAATGCAATCTCTGTTCTTGACTATAATTACGAAAGCAGAGCTCATTTTTCACCTGTGCCTAATTACCTGGTGCCTAATTAGCAATCTCACCTATATTAATGAATGATTCTCAGTGAATAGGACGCAGGATGATGTCTCGTGTCAAATGCGACATGTGTAATCTCGCCTTGGCTACTATTTAATCAGACGTGACCCTTGCCTTTATCAGAGCAGAGTCTGTGTAAGGAATGGTTCAGAGACACATGATTATCTGTAATAAAATCTGGCATGGGGTAGTGTTAGATGGTGTATTTTAACCTCTCTTCACCCACGTTAAGATCATTGCATCAAAGTTTCCATAACAGTACGTTCTTCCTACCAAGTGCAATGGATACTTGCTTATATGCTTCTTGATATCACCTGAATTAACAATCCACAGGTTAAGAACAAAGCAAATTTAGAAATTCTTGGTTTGCCAAATTTAGAAATCCTTGGTTTGCCAATTCTTCAACACGGGCACAGGTTGGACATGCTTATTGTTAAGTTTTTTGTTTTTGTTTTTGTCTGAAAAGTCCCCTTTTCTTTTGAACTCCAGATTTTTATTTGAAGGTCGGTCTTTTCCTTATGATATATATCTCTTTAGTAACATGTTCAGTTCACTTTGATAGCCATTTATAATGTACTGCCAACTATGAGGTGATGTCATAAAGTGACAGGATGATTCATATAACTCTTTTAACCGTAACACGTGCTATTTTTATGACTTCCATTTCAGTAAATTATGAACACATTCCTTAACTAATATCTGAGAAATTATTCTTTGTAAGTATTACATCCAGGTTATCTCCCCTGAGTCCCACCAATAAGACAGTCTCTTTTGGATTACAATGTTTAAAACACAGCAGCTATTTGTCAGGGTACCTTTGGTGTCTACCTCGGAGGAGGTTAGACACCTAGACGTCCATCCTCCCAGGGGGGCTGACTCACCCGATCCTTGCACTCCTCCCGGTCGTTTACACGCCGGCCGCGATAGCTCCGCCTCCTTTTATGACGCGGCGCTCAGTAGCCGACGTCATGACGGCAATCACGTTCCGACCCGTCAATCACGGCAACCAAGTGCCGAACAACCAATCAGGACCCGTTGGGGGCGGAGCCAACAGTTAAAGAGCCAAGGTATAAAAAAGGGTTCTGTGGAATGATTCATTGCCCTGTCGTGGTTCTAGCTAGTCTGGTCACTCAGTGCAATTACCTCTATTGTCTTTTGGTTCCTGACTCGGCTTGTATTTTGACCCTGCTTTCCTCTCTTGTCCTTTTGACTCGGCTTGTCTCTCGCTTACCTGATCTCTCGTTCCCTCGACCTCGGCTTGTCTCTGACTATTCTTTTGCTTTCTCCTTACGTTAGTCCGGCCATTCTAAGGTCCGGTATACGTACCTATCCCCTGTTTGTATTCTGCGTGTTGGATCCCTGTCACGATCCTGACATTACGACAGGGCCAATGGATCCTGCAGGTACAAACTCTCAGGTCGGTTCTCCTGACTCTAGATTTGAGGCCATGGATCATAGAATGGACCAGATGGCTCTAGCTCTGCAAGCTTTGCTATCTCGTCCTAGTAGTCACTCAGAGGAGATGCGTACCCCATCTATCTCTCCTATAAGTACAGGCCTAGAGGTAGCCACAGTGGCTACTTCTTCCCGTGTTACGTCCCCGTCACGCTATGGCGGCGCTCCTGACACTTGTCGAGGTTTTTTAAACCAGATAGGTATTCATTTTGAATTACAACCCCACGCCTACCCTACTGACAGGGCAAAGGTTGGATTTATAATTACCTTGCTCATTGACAAGGCACTTAGATGGGCTAACCCCCTGTGGGAAAATGATAACCCGTTAGTTTATAATTATAATGCTTTTGTCGCTGCATTTAGGAGAGCTTTTGACCCTCCAGGAAGAAAGGCCAATGCAGCTAGACTACTGTTACGTCTTAGACAGTATAACCGAACCCTAGTGGATTATGCCTTGGAGTTCAGATCCTTGGCGGCAGAGGTCAAGTGGAATGAACAGGCTTATATGGACGTATTTATGAACGGGTTATCTGATGAGATTTTAGATGAGGTGGCCACAAGAGATCTTCCTGAAAATTTGGAGGATCTGATTTCATTTATTTCCCGAATAGATGAACGTATGAGACAGAGGCAGAATATTCGGGATAGAACCCGCAGATCCTCCATAAGACTAGCTCCCTCATTTCAGACTTCTGATTCTACTACTTTAGCTCTCCCAGAACCTATGCAAATAGGTCATACTCGACTCTCAGAGGAGGAAAGACAGTACAGGAGAAGGGAGGGTCTTTGTATGTATTGCGGAATTAGAGGTCACCTACGCCTAAATTGCCCTACCCGGCCGGGAAACGCTCGCACCTAAGTTTCTCAAGAGGACAGGCCTTGGGTGTTTCTATCTTGTCCTCTATTTATGATTATAAAGATCATAGGCTTCTGATACCTGTTTCTTTAGCTTGGGAAAAGGGAGTACTTAATGCTATGGCTTTGATAGATTCCGGAGCAGCTGAAAGCTTTATTGACCAAGCCTTTGTCACTAACCATTCTATCCCATCTCAGCTAAGGGATACACCCTTGGCCGTTGAGGCCATAGATGGTAGACCATTATCTGAACCTGTGATTTTTCGTGAAACCATACCAATTAAGTTAACCACTGGTATCCTTCACGAGGAAAGAATATCCCTCATGCTGATCTCATCTCCTTCAGTTCCTATAGTCTTGGGGTATCCCTGGCTTAAGAAGCATAACCCTATCATTGACTGGGAACTGGGTGAGATAGTCTCCTGGGGTCAGGGTTGCCAGAAAGGATGTGTGCAGAAAGTCTCACCAATTTGCAGGGTTGACGCCCCGGTTAACTCTTCCCAACCTACAGATTTACAGATACCATCACAGTACCAGGATTTAAAGGCAGTCTTTGACAAAAAGAGGGCTGATACTTTACCTCCACATAGGTCTTTCGACTGTAAAATTAGACTCCTACCTGGTACTATGCCTCCGAGGGGTACGGTATATCCTTTATCCACTAAGGAAAACTTAGTCCTAGAGGAGTACATACGTGAAAACCTAGACAAAGGTTTTATTAGGAGATCATCTTCTCCGGCCGGGGCCGGTTTCTTTTTTGTAGATAAAAAAGACGGCACTCTACGGCCTTGCATTGATTATCGGGGCTTGAATAAGATAACTGTTAGAAATGCTTATCCTATTCCTTTAATTACTGAGCTCTTTGATCGACTGAAAGGCTCCAAGATTTTTACCAAGTTAGATTTGAGGGGAGCTTATAACTTGGTGAGAATTCAGCAGGGAGACGAATGGAAAACAGCTTTCAATACCCGTTATGGCCACTATGAATACACGGTAATGCCCTTCGGGCTTTGCAATGCACCTGCAGTATTCCAGGACCTTATTAATGAGGTTCTTAGGGAATTTCAGCATGAATGCGTTATAGTATATTTGGATGATATACTAATACACTCTAGAGAGATTGAGACTCACCACAGACAAGTCAGAAGGGTACTGCGCAAACTGTTACAACATGGATTGTACTGCAAATTGGAAAAGTGTAGCTTCGACCAATCTCAGATAAACTTTCTTGGCTACGTTATTTCTGGAGACGGATTTAGGATGGACCCCATTAAACTCCAATCGATTTTAGATTGGCCATTGCCCAGGGGACTCAAGGCCATTCAGAGATTTATCGGATTTTCCAATTATTATAGGCGCTTCATTAAAGGTTACTCTTCTATTATTGCTCCTATTACTAATATGACTAGACAGGGGGCTGATACCAAGACTTGGTCCACAGAGGCTCTCTCTGCTTTCAAAACTCTCAAGGAACATTTTGCCTCAGCACCGATATTAGTTCATCCTGACACATCTTTGCCTTTTTTACTCGAGGTTGACGCCTCGGAGACAGGTATAGGCGCTATCTTGTCCCAAAGGCTAGGTTTGGATAAACCGTTACATCCTTGTGGTTTTTTTTCCAAGAAATTATCTGGGCCTGAAAGTAGATATGACATTGGTGATAGGGAACTGTTAGCGGTCATTATGGCTTTAAAGGAATGGAGACATTTGTTGGAGGGGACATTATACCCGGTTACTATTTTGACTGATCACAAGAATTTGTCTTACATAGGGGAGGCCAAGCGCTTGTCCGCCAGGCAAGCTCGTTGGTCCTTGTTTCTGACACATTTCAATTACGTGCTCACTTATAGACCTGGTTCTAAGAACTCTAAGGCAGATGCATTGTCCCGTCAACATGAACCCTCTACGGTGTCTGAAGCAGCTTTGTCTTCTATCGTTCCTAAGTGTAATATTATTGCCAACACTTGTGTCAGGATACACTCGCCGTTGCTTGCTGAGATCAAGAAAGTACAACATCTAGCTCCCAAACCTGTTCCTGGGGATCGATACTTCGTTCCTCCTGAGCTCCAAGTGGAACTGCTGCATTGCTTTCATGACAGTAAAATTGCTGGGCACCCCGGCACACGCAAAACGTGTTCCCTGATTTCTAAAGATTTCTGGTGGCCTTCCCTTCGTAAGGATATAAGGGATTTCGTCAGGGCATGTGCTGTCTGTATGAAGACTAAGCAACCTCACGCGCTCCCTTGTGGACTTTTGCATCCCTTAGAAATTCCCGAGAGACCATGGTCGTGTTTGGCTATGGATTTCATTGTCGATTTGCCTGTTTCTAAAAAACATACTGTTATTCTCACGGTGATTGACAGGTTTACTAAAATGGCTCATTTCGTGCCCTTGCCTAAACTGCCCTCGTCTCCCGAATTAGCTGAGATATTCGCGAGGGAGATTTTTCGTCTACATGGTATTCCCTCTGAAATTGTTTCTGATAGAGGTTCCCAATTTGTTTCCCGCTTTTGGAAGTCTTTCTGTTCTCACTTAGGCATCAAGTTGAACTTCTCCTCTGCCTATCATCCCCAGTCCAACGGAGCTGCCGAACGCACCAACCAAAAGATTGAACAATATTTGCGTTGTTTTGTTTCTGAACACCAGGACGATTGGGTTGGTCTGATTCCTTGGGCAGAGTTTGCACACAACAATCTCGTTTGTGATTCTACTCGTTCTAGCCCCTTTTTCTTGAATTATGGCTTTCATCCTTCCATTCTTCCGTCGGTTTCCCCTTCCCAAGGGGTTCCGTCGGTTGATGTTCATGTCGCCAATCTGAGAAAGTTGTGGGATCAGACTCGACGAATTCTTCTTCAGAATTCCATGGTGTTCAAACGACACGCTGACAAACGGAGACGGGTGGCTCCGGTTTTTGCCCCGGGTGATAGGGTGTGGTTGAGTACCAGAAACATCCGCTTGAAGGTTCCTTCCATGAAATTTGCCCCTCGTTACATAGGCCCTTACAAGGTTCTGTGTCGGATTAACCCGGTTGCATATCGTCTTGCCCTTCCGCCTGCCCTGCGCATCCCTAACTCTTTTCATGTTTCTTTATTGAAGCCTTTGGTTTGCAACAGATTTTCCTCCCCTGAGTCCTCCCCTCTTGCTGTCCAGGTTGAGGGTCAGGAGGAATATGAAATCAAATCCATTCTCGATTCTCGTATTTCTCGGGGGAAGTTGCAATATCTTGTTGACTGGAAGGGGTATGGGCCTGAAGAAAGGTCTTGGGTGGTCCATGAAAATGTGCATGCCCCTCGTCTCCTCCGGGCATTTCATGCTCGTTTTCCGTCCCGCCCCGGTTCCTTCCGCCCGGTGGGCGTTTCTGAGAGGGGGGGTACTGTCAGGGTACCTTTGGTGTCTACCTCGGAGGAGGTTAGACACCTAGGCGTCCATCCTCCCAGGGGGGCTGACTCACCCGATCCTTGCACTCCTCCCGGTCGTTTACACGCCGGCCGCGATAGCTCCGCCTCCTTTTATGACGCGGCGCTCAGTAGCCGACGTCATGACGGCAATCACGACCCGTCAATCACGGCAACCAGTGCCGAACAACCAATCAGGACCCGTTGGGGGCGGAGCCAACAGTTAAAGAGCCAAGGTATAAAAAAGGGTTCTGTGGAATGATTCATTGCCCTGTCGTGGTTCTAGCTAGTCTGGTCACTCAGTGCAATTACCTCTATTGTCTTTTGGTTCCTGTCTCGGCTTGTATTTTGACCCTGCTTTCCTCTCTTGTCCTTTTGACTCGGCTTGTCTCTCGCTTACCTACTCTCTCGTTCCCTCGACCTCGGCTTGTCTCTGACCATTCTTTGCTTTCTCCTTACGTTAGTCCGGCCATTCTAAGGTCCGGTATACGTACCTATCCCCTGTTTGTATTCTGCGTGTTGGATCCCTGTCACGATCCTGACACTATTTCACAGTTTTATTATTTAACCTGGGTTTCCAAATTGTGAGTTAAACAACCACAAAAGTAAAATAGCATGGTAGTGGGGGTTCTGATGTAAAGACAAGTTCTGATTAGAATATATCTTAAAGGGTCACTATACTGTCAGGAAAACAAACTCATTTTCCTGACACTATATAATCCTTATGTCCCCTATACTATAGTGGTCCTTTAAATAAGCTATAGTGGAGGTGCAGGTGAATGCTTTTATGAAGCATGTGTGGCGTTTTCAATCAATTCCTGGAAAAATAATTTGCTGAGAATACGGCAGACAGCTTAGTTAATATTACTAGTAACAATGCATCAGTAGGGAGTTTGCAGAGTCCGATTCTCATCATCATGCAGCATTTCAATTCTGCTGTGTCCCCAACTCTTTTTACAATTCACTCCATTCTAGAACTGTGTCACTTGCTTTAAAATTAATATTCCACTATTTGTTGTGTTCTGCAATAATTGCCGATACTGGTACAGTGATTAAATCTCTCTGGAATCTCATCTTGAAAGTAAACTCCTCACTGAATTGTAGAACGCTTTGCTTCTCTACAGAACTAAGAATCTTTTTTTCCTTAAACAAGTAGTGATGCTCTACTTCCGCAGGGGAAAAGTCAAATCTGTAAAATTGTTGACTATAGAACCTTACTTTCCGGCATTCGCATGATGATAACAATCTGTTTTCCCAGTTTCTCATATCCTACTAATTTATTAAATGTGTTTGTGATCACAGCCATGTCTTCACGTAACCTATAACAATGAGATATCTGAAATCGTGGTCTAAAGTGGGAACTGACTGCACTGTAGGGTCAGATTAAAGGGCAAGTAGGACATTATTTATGTGGTTGAGTTATTTCATGGTTTGAGCAAAACTCACAACCAAGCAGCAAAGCGTGGGTGTTTACAACAAAGTAACTTCAGTTGTCAATATATTTTCAATTATTTAGAGTTTTCCATCTACATATTTGTTAATGCATTATGTATATACTGTATAACAGTGCAGTCCGAGTGTCGCTTTAAAAATGCCATATCCCTTATGTAGCACTATGTTGATCAAATTGTAATGAAAAGATAATTAAATCTCACAGTGACAGGATATATTTTATACCCTGAAGACGGGTAGAGATGAGACATTGCTACCAACTTCTCTGTTTGTTCATTGGGAATTAAACATGTTTATAACAGAGAAATTCCGAGGCAAAATCCTAAAATTGAAGAAATTGTGTTCCATGATGAAAACAGAACATGCAGAACGTTACCATATATTTGTTCTTTAAATATAACCCCCAAAGAGGCTCTATGGACTTCAGTTCTAACCTCTGCCAAAACAGACTGCTAGAGAATCAATACCGGATCTTACTGACAGCGACAGAGTTAATCAGATAAGATCACTGGACTAATCCACTGCAGGACAAATGGATTTGGGTTACTTCATTGGAGAAAGTCAGCACTTTCCCCAAAAAATAAATACAAAAGTAACTATAAGTATGTGATGTAAGATATACATTTTTTTATTTTTATTCCTTGTATCAGCTGTGTATCATTTGCAATAAAGCTTCCCAGGTTACTCTTAAAGGGACATATTAAACACTATAACCACTACAGTGAGCTGTAGGGATATGATTCCAAAAGTCTCCTAGCACAGTCCCAAGGTAAGTCGTTAATCTATTTATGAAGAGTTTGACACTTACCGGACTTTGTCGAGCTTAGCTATGCTTAAATTGAAATCGATACATCACACTAGCAAACCGATTCTTAACAACTTTTATTATTCTTTGGCTCAACCAATGAAAAATGGCCAAAGTCAGTATGGATTGGTATAATAATATAGAAGAATTAACTTTCTTCTTGGCATATCTGATCCGGCTGTTAGGACCACAGGTATCCAACAGAGCCAGGTAAATGTCAAATCTTTCATAGATGTTTGACAGCTTACCATAGATGGCACCAGGGGACTCCTGACACCATCACTACTGCAGTGTGCGGAAGTGGCTATGGTACTTAGAGTAGCTATTTAAATATGAATCATTTTATGTACGAACATTAAGTTCATACAGTAGTTTGCACTTATTTAGGGGTTTTGTCTTTTTGTTTGTGAATGAATAGTTATTTTGATATTTTGTGTATTTTAACAGATACAATAGCAGAAATGGCAGAAAAAGATGCCAATTTGGTTTCATTGAGTTACAACCAAAAAGGCCATAACCTTTTTTATTTGGTTTAATTTTTTTTGTATTTCATCACGAAACATAGCAGTCACTTCTTCAAGTTTGCCCAGAACAGTTTTATGTCAGATTATGAACCATGAATATGATTTCAGGAGTCATTGAGTAGAAAGCTCCATCATCCCTGCTCATCACGCAATATTAATTATTGGCTTTTATATTATTAGTCTGGAGAAATAGTTATTATGTTGCTGGAGAAGCTGAAGAAATAGTGGAGAATTAAAATAATCTATGTATAATCATAATCAAATATGGTTCTTTAACAATTTGAAATAAACTAACTGTAAGCAGATTTAAACAAAATCATGTTAAATGGATACCATCAAGAAACTGTCACTGGAATGTTAAGACTATAAATATATGCTATTATTTGCATTGGTAATGATAAATAATACTGTACAATTAGAATAAAATACAGTTAATGGAATCCTGGAAAAAGGCCCTGAATTAAATGCTGCTTGTTTCTGAGACCTGAAACCACAACAATAATGTATCTTTCATTTAAAACAGATCTCTCTCCTTAAAGAGTCCGTCTAAGCACCATAAACACTTTCCAGCATTGCAAAGTACTTGCTGCTTTGAGCACCCTAAGCTTACCCTAACTTCTGAGAGAGGGTTACAGCAGCAGTGTATTGTAAAAATCAGAGGCATTGTAAGACGGCCCACCAGCACTGTCAATCAGGAAACAAGCACACTTTGTTTTGTGGTTTGCCAGTGCCATTTTTTATTCTTATTTTGTATGTAGTGTGCACACACTGCATGCACACAAGGCTGGGTAGGGAATTAAAGCATAACATCAGCCCTCAGACAGGTTAGCCAAATATATATCCTCAACCATACCTTCTCCCCCTCCCCTCTCAAATATGAGTCCCTAGAAAAGGGGCACAAGGTGAAGAGGGGTAAAGAGGGGCAGGACAGTGATGGCCGAAGGGGACCCTCTGCCCGAATTACTGGCAGGTCAGCCTGTCGTGCATGCATGCCAAGCTGCCTGTCCATCAAGCAGGCCAGCCCACTGAGGGCAGGACATGCAGGGAGCACGATTTCAGTTTTAATACTTTTTGGGCACAGTTCTCTTCTGTCCACAAAAGTGGGAAACCAGGGAACGAAGTTGAGATGGCCAGACAGGACTTGAAAATAATGGCTGTCCTGCTTAAATCCGTGTTACTTGGTAGGCATGTTGCAAGGAAAACGATTAAGTAGCAATAAGTGGAGGTTCATATCTCATGATTGTAGAGTAGGTAGCCATCTTTGTTTTACACAATTCAGTAGTTAATTATAAGTGCAGCTTAAAACATTTTCCTTTTCTACAAGACATCAGAGAAGGAAGATATACTTCCTCTGCCAGTAGATCATACTAGTACGGCATGTGTGCAATGCCTTTCTGGTCCAAGCTCCCTCAAAGAGCTCTGGAAGATACAGAATAGCGTCTGCAATCAATCAATTTATTAGAACCAGAGTCAATGTCGCTAGCAGCAACAAAGCTGGAAAAGCAGGCCATGTTTCCATCGTTACTTTCAATGGATTCCAAATTGTATCTTCACTGGTAATATGTTAAATGAATATGTGTGTTCTGTGTTTAAAAGTGAGAGGCAATTGTTCTGTGTTCTTAATGACTGGGAATTGAGCCATTGATTACTCCCCATTTTCTTATAAAGAATAATTAGTTTCAGATGTTTTCTGTTTGTGATAATCTAATGTGCAGAACATATTGAACATATGAAGAGGTGGAAGTTCTTCAATTATTTTATCCTAGTTGTCTATTACTTCTGTTTTTATTTGATGTTGACATGCGTTTTTGTTTTATGAAATATTTGCAGGAGACTGAATGGCTCAGCAAATTGACACAAAGATACAAAACATTCCCCTCCTACGCATTCAGTTTACTGCCAGTAAAGATCTTACAAGTGAATGCTATTCCCATATTGAAACCGTTTAGTGAGCCGTATAATGGAAGTAGGACTATAAGGGGCTTAAGAATACTTACTGCAGACTTTTATCTCTCAGCATGGCTCCATCATGGAAGCATATTCATTCATGTTTTTTATTTAAGGGCATTATGAAAAAATATATTTCTATCTCTCTTATATAGAATGTCTGTGTGTCTGTCTATCTATCTATCTATCTATCTATCTGTAACGGATCACCTGGCACCCCGACTGGGTACCCCAGTTGAAGGATGCTCCTAGCACTTACAGAGGGCTCCAAGCACTCCGTAGACACCACAACAACCGCAGACCCCACTAACCGGTTGGGGTCTCGCCATCTCCTACCCACCCTGGACCTACGACAAGGCTCCAGATTCCAGTGGGTGAATCACTCCTCCAAGAGAGTGGAGCAGGAACAAGCTCTTAAAAGAGCTTAGTAGTGATTAGCTAAGGGAGTATGCAGAGCATAGCAATCCCTTGTAGTGATATAGCAATTCCCCCAATAAGAGACAGGACTCTAGATTGAGGGTGAAGAAGAACTGTCTGTACTGGCACATACAGCCTCTTTTATTCACATTCAACTGCCCAAAGTGTTTTGAAGAACAACCAATCAACACATTACAACACAGCTAACACTCCCCATTCATTGCATCAGAAATACTCCCCTCTGCCTGTGATACAATTATCTCAACACAATAGACTAAATACAGTATTATAAAACATATCACAGGGACCCCAAAAAATGCAATAACCCCATAAAAATTCACCCAGATCCATTCAGTAGTTTGGAAGATATGGTTTAATGCAGATTCCGCAGAACATATACAGGCTATATGAAAAATAACTACTGTTAAATGTGTCCCGTGTTCTGTAGTTAAAAACTACTGAACGATGTCTTTGTGCACCAAATACCGGCGAGATGGCACCATGGCCACCATCCATTGGTCTCACCATGTGCTTCATCCATTGTTCTCACCATGTGCCTCTGATACATGAAATGGTGGCCACCCAGTAACTCCACAGTTTGTCTGGTAGTCTATCCAGCCAAACCAACAGATGAAACACATGGGGAACAGTGCAACAAACAAAGGGAATCATAAAAAATATGGACAATAGTCATATTTTTGCACAATCTCCAGTTTTGTCACAGGGCACAAATAGTGTTTTCAAATGCCATATATCCCAGGGCCATAGTCAGAAGGTAGGAGGCAGGCAAGCAGCTCCTCCAAGAACACATGGCGAGGTCTGTTCCGCCACACTATCTATCTATCTATCTATATGTGTGTGTCTATCTATCTATCAATCTATCTATCTATCTATATGTGTGTGTCTATCTATCTATAAATCTATCTATCTATATGTGTGTGTGTCTCTCTATAAGTATCTATGAGTATAGTGAATGAAGAATGTGTGTGTAGTGGATGCTGTGTGTATAGTGAGTGCAGACTGTGTAGTGTCTGTGTCAGTGCAGTAAATGCAGAGTGTGTGTCAGTGAAGTGAATGCAGAGTGTGTGTTAGGGTAGTGTATGCAGAGTGTCTGTCAGTGAAGTGAATGCAGAGTGTGTGTTAGGGTAGGGTATGCAGAGTGTGTGTCAGTGTAGTGAATGCAGTGTGTGTGTCAGTGTAGTGTATGCAGAGTGTGTGTTGTACTAGTGTATGCAGTGTCTGAAGTAGATGCAGTGTGCGTGTATTAGATGCAGTGTCTGTGTATAATGAATGCAGAGTGTTTGAATGTGTGGTGGATGTAGTGTGAGTGTAGTGAATGCAGAATGTATGTGTATTGGATGCTGTGTGTATTTTGAGTGCAGACTGTGTGTCAGTGTAGTGAATGCAAAGTGTGTCAGTGTAGTGTATGCAGAGTGTGTGTTAGGGTAGTGCATGCAGAGTGTGTGTCAGTGTAATGAATACAGTGTGTGTTGTACTAGTGTATGCAGTGTGTGTCAGTGTAGTGTTTGCAGTGTGTGTGTTGTATTAGTGTATGCAGTGTGTTTTTTAGTGTAGTGTTTGCAGTGTGTGTGTCAGTGTAATGTATGCAGAGCGTGTGTTGTACTAGTGTATGCAGTGTCTGTAGTGGATGCAGTGTCTGTGTTTGTGTAGTGGATGCAGTGTGTGTGTATTAGATGCAGTGTCTGTGTATAATGAATGCAGAGTGTTTGAATGTGTGGTGGATATAGTGTGAGTATAGTGAATGCAGAATGTATGTGTATTGGATGCTGTGAGTATTTTGAGTGCAGACTGTGTCAGTGTAGTGTATGCAGTGTGTGTGTTGTATTAGTGTATGCAGTGTGTGTGTCAGTGTAGTGTATGCAGTGTGTGTGTGTGTTGTATTAGTGTATGCAGTGAGTGTGTCAGTGTAGTGTATGCAGTGTGTGTGTGTATTGTATTAATGTATGCAGTGTGTGTGTGTCAGTGTAGTGTATGCAGTGTGTGTGTGTCAGTGTAGTGTATGCAGTGTGTGTGTTGTATTAGTGTATGCAGTGTGTGTGTCAGTGTAGTGTATGCAGTGTGTTGTATTAGTGTATGCAGTGTGTGTCAGTGTAGTGAATGCAGTGTATGTGTTGTATTAGTGTATGCAGTGTGTGTGTCAGTGTAGTGTATGCAATGTGTGTTGTATTAGTGTATGCAGTGTGGGTCAGTGTAGTGTATGCAGTGTGTGTTGTATTAGTGTATGCAGTGTGTGTGTCAGTGTAGTGTATGCAGTGTGTGTTGTATTAGTGTATGCAGTGTGTGTGTGTCAGTGTAGTGTATGCAGTGTGTGTGTGTGTTGTATTAGTGTATGCAGTGTTTGTGTCAGTCTAGTGTATGCAGCATGTGTGTTGTATTAGTGTGTTCAGTGTGTGTCAGTGTAGTGTATGTAGTGTGTGTGTTGTATTAGTGTATGCAGTGTGTGTGTCAGTGTAGTGTATGTAGTGTGTATGTTGCATTAGTGTATGTAGTGTGTGTGTTGTATTAGTGTATGCAGTGTGTGTGTCAGTCTAGTGTATGTAGTGTATGTGCTGTATTAGTGTATGTGTAAATGTGCAAACTAGGGCCTGCATAGGAGGGTGGGGGTGGGGGGGGCATTTTTACATTAATTTCACATCAAGTTTATATTAAATTGAATTAAATTGTATTCCCCCCCTCCCTGCTTCTTACCTGTGTCCAGGAAGAGGAAAGATTCCATTCCCTGGTGGTCCGGTGGCATGGTGGGGCCCTTCGTCTCCCTGTTACTGCAGAGGGGGCCCAGCACACTGCTTCTGCACATTCAGCACCTCTCTCCCATTAACTCTCTCTGGTAACCCGTGGCAACGCTGTAAAGGCCACGGGTCTCGCGAAAGTTATTGGGAGAGACGAGCTGAATGTGCAGAAGCAGTGTGCTGGGCCCCCTCTGCAGTAACAGGGAGCCGGGGGCCCACAGCTGCACATATATATAGCGATATTCGCTATATATGTGTGCAGAGAGGGAATGTGGGGCCGGGACTGCCAGAGCAGTGGGCCCCCCAGGACCGGCACGCCGGGACAACAGTCATGGTTGTCACCCCCTGATGGCAGCCCTGCTATCTATCATCTATCTATCTATCTGTACGTGTGTGTCTATCTATCTATCTATCTATCTATCTGAATGTGTGTGTCTATCTATCTATTTATCTATCTATCTGAATGTGTGTGTCTATCTATCTATCTATCTATCTGAATGTGTGTGTCTATCTATCTATCTATCTATCTATCTATCTATGTCTGTCTATCTATCATTTATCTCCGTAACTGTCAGGACATCTGTCAATTTGTCAGCTCGTTAATTTTTAAAATGTGAGTACTTGTTTGTCTGTCCATCTTTCTGTTAATCTGTCTAAGTGTCTAATCCGTCACAGAGTTGCAAAGTTAAAAACTAGAGTCAGATTAACTGAGGACTTGGATGCTCCATTGTCTTTGAATTTGTCATACTCTACTATTCCTATTAAAAACTGACAACTGAACCACCTTGATCCCTATTTAAGGGACACTGTGGACATTGTTACTGCTTCATCTCATTAAAGTAGTTATAGTGTCTGGAGTCCCATTGCGACATTCTCCCATTCAGTGTTAAAACTTTTTTTTTATGTTTTACTGTTCAACAAAAATCTCCAGGAGCCTCTGTGCTGCTTGGGTTAATGAGGAATCATTAGCCTGAGTATCAGTTGGTACTAGTGATTGGCTGAGAGTGTCATCGGGCCGCTTTCAACCTATCACAGTGTCCATTGCAGGTATGAATCTCTATTGCTAAAATGAAGTGTGTAAACTCTACCTTGGTCACACCTCCCAGTAGGGCCAGACTGTGGATGACCAATGATCTGTTAAACTACTAAAAAATTTTTAACATTAAATGGAGGGGCGGCACCAGAGGACCCCAAATACTATAACCAATTCAATGAGACAGTGCTTACATTGTCCCTTTAAGTGCTCTGCTCTGTGCAAAATCTGCTTTTACTTTGTATTCGTGCATCATATAACCATGCGTTAAACAGAGCATGCAAGAGATTTCTTTATTTTATTTAATTTTTTTATATTCACTTTTAACGATATTCTAGTAATATGCTAAACTGGAATTTATGAAGTGCAAATTAAAGTGGTAAATGCTTTGTCACATAGAAAATTCCTTTACGAAAACAGGTCAGCAATTAAGGCTAATTAACATATTTTCATATTGGCTAATTGTCTCCCAAAGAAACAGATCACTGAACCACTAAAATCGGTTAACATGCAGCTCAGTTTATCCACGGCACCATGAATATGCAGATTTACATTGTTTAGATTTTTATAGATTTCTGTTTAAATATGTATTTTTTTTAAACCCTATGTACAAAACTGAAAATGATAAAGAGATACAATATAATCACAACAATGGAGACAAGTATAGAAATATAACACATTGCCTAACGGAAAGCTCTAAAAATATAACCACTTCAGCCTATTGCAGTGGTTATGGTACAGTAGCACTAATGTCGTTGACACCTGGTTCTGTGTCAAACAGTTTTCAAGCGGTTTGATACAAATCGAGAGTCCTTCAAGCTCCTATGGCCTTCAAGCTCCATGCTTGATTGACATGTTAACTGGCTCTCTCCATTCATATGTGACCAATATTGATATTGCTAATTTAGTAGTGTAAATTCTGCATAAAAAAAGGTGGCCAGTCCATGGGTAGCCAGGAGACCTCAACTATTTGAAAAAGGTTGTACATAGAAAATGGAGACTGTGCCATTAGCCGGCTAGCATCATTACAGCTACAATGGGCTATTGGCTATTTCTTAGAGTAAGGTGCCCAAAAGGTAGATCTCTAGATGTTGTAGAACTACAACTACCATGATGCTTTGCATGCCTTTAGAATGGCAAAGTATAATGTAAATTGTAGTTTGAAAACATCTGGGGATCTATCTAATGGGCACCCCTATCTTGTGTCCCATTAAATTATATTTTACATTCAGGTACGATTTATATATTTTTTAAACCCGATAATCATTGTGTAATGCCTGAGCTGGATGGAATCGCATGCTATTGCAGATTTATATAATTGGGTTTACTTTAGTTCTGTCACTTGGCCCCCACTAAAGGGAGCATTAGCATCTTTTAAAATTTCTTATAAAGTGGTTTAATATAAGATATAGAGAGGGACATCAAAAAAATATTCTTTTTTTTTTTATTTGAATTTGTAACAGTATTGCTGAATGTGGTAAATAGATAAGAAAAAACTAATTAAATCCTCCATCTCAATTGATTTACAAGACATAAGTGAAGTTGGCTGCTATATTAAGCAAAGTGTCTTTCTAAATTCTCTGAAATAGTAACAAATAATGAAGGAACCTGCTTCGAAGATGTATAAATTTAACAGGCTCTCAGAAATAGCTAATGCAGAACGAAACAGCATTATTAAGTGTTAATTAGAGTATTTGTGACTTGAATGACTTGTTTCGAGGCAGGAGTATAAAAGCGCTTGGGTTTAAATATATTCACCTTCCTGTGTTGGCATATTTATCATCTACTTTAATCCATCGACTAGATCACTATTGGGAAAAATCTCAATATTGGGAAAAATCTCTTACTGTTTTTTTAAACACAATTATTTACTATTAAATGTGACAAAACCAAGCATGCTTTATCACGCGTGTTAGTGATGTTCTTAGAGACCTAAAGATTCACAGATTCTTGTGTAACAACGATAATATATTTTGGGCATTACTCAGTACACAGATATTTAGGATAATTATAGAGAGTTGAATGTATTAGGCCAAAATATTTGAAGTGGAAACATTCTAAATTCAGCTGTTTTGGCATACAATATGAAATCCCTTTGCGCAATTATTCACAATTTTCTGTTTAGTGGATAAACGTAGCATTTATTGAAGTGATACAATCAAGCCTTTTACCTGTCCATGATTGTGATGTTTGGTTGTTTTTTTTGTTTTTTTTACCAAGATATGAGGCCAATTTGTGTGACTCATAATATTACATGAACGATTTCTTTGTAGAATAAAAAAAAAAAAAAAATTCCCATGTATAGACTCTCCCCCCACAAAAATCATATGGGGTAAACTGAAGCAGGTATTTGTGATGGTAATTCCTAAATTGACCTGAGCACTCCTATTAAAACTATGCAAACCCAGTCTTACATCAGTTTCCTGGCAATTTTATCTTGTTTTGTCAAAACTGATGGAAAATACATAATCCAAGCTGATTTACTAGGTAGGGGTCATGTTCATGTCATGGGTCCAGTACTGATCTCTTATTACTTCTCATTAGACATCAAATCAGGGATTTTTTTTTTCCCTGTAAAATCTATACAGTATTTTCCAGATCGTCAGATTTCTTTTTATATACTGGTTTACATACTGTTACTGCCAACATTCTGATAGCTGAATATAAGATTTGTTTCACGATTTGTTTTACAATATACTCATGATTAGGTTTTTTGCTGCTTTACTATATGGGTTTTGGGTGTACATTACATTATGCCTGCTTCAGGATGTGCATACCAAAAAACTATAAATTAACATGAAACCAACATTATGTCTGCTTCTGGATGTGCATACAAAACAAACAAACATGAATTTAATTTTAAGGCCATATTTACTCCAAACTCTTTCACGGAGTTGATTTTATTTATTACCTATCCTGCTTCTCTCTATGTTGTGTCTCCTGAGCCCTATATTTCATTAGTCTGCAGTTGCACAGCATCATGGGAGTAGTAGTTTAAAACGGATGGAGAGCTACATGCTAGCTACCATGCTCCATATGCATCCAGATTTCTTCTCTGAATAAACTGCAATTCACTACAAGCAGTGTGGGGTACTTTTTTAAACCCTGTGTCGTCTTTCACTGTTGTTTGTTTAGTTACTTATTGATTTGACCGTTATTATGTAGCACTTTTATCCAGAACACTTTACAATTTATGCAAAAATAACATTACCGCTAATACAAACAGGGTACAAATAAATACACACACTGAAACTAAATTAGAAGACAACCCTTTCGTGAGCTTACAGGGAATAGTGCATTGAGACAAAAGGTAGAACATACAATAGTGAAGTAACAAGTGCAATTCACAATTCTGCCAATATAAGTAGGACTGTCCTAATGTGTTTTATACCCCACCTCCCATAGACTGCAAACTTGTTTGGACAGGGTCCTCTTTAACCTATTGTTCCTGTAAGTTTTCTTGTAATTGTCCTTTTTATAGTTAAATCCCCCCTCGTATAAAATTTGTTAAGCGCTACGGAATCTGTTGGCGCTATATAAATGGCAATAAAAATAATTATTATTATTATGATATTTATAGAGCGCCTACAAATTCCGCAGCGCTTTAGAATGGGTGGACGAACAGACATGTATTTGTAACCAGACAAGCTGGACACAAAGGAACAGAGGGGTTGAGGGCCCTGCTCAATGAGCTTACATGCTAGAGGGAGTGGGGTAAAATGACACAAAAAGGTAAGGATAGTATTAGACTAGTGACAGTTGCAGAAGAGGAATCAGTCTATTAACAGTTTAATTGATACACTTTTATGAAGAAGTGGGTTTTTAACGATTTTTTGAAGGAGTGGAGACTGGGTGAGCATCTAACGGAGGAGGGAAGCGAGTTCCACAGTAACGGTGCAGCCCTCGAGAAATCTTGAAGGCGAGCATCAGAGGTGGGAGTACGGACAGAAGATCATAATAATAATAATAATAATAATAATAATAATAATAGATAATAATACTGCTTAAAGGAACACTATAGTGCAATACCTTTGCTGGGTTAAGGAACCTGGGAAACCGCACCCAAACCACTTCAATGAGCTGAAGTGGTCTGGGTGCCTATAGTGTCCCTTTAGAAATCAGTATCTCGGACACAGTGAGTGTGATAAAGATAGAATCTCGAAGCAATGATTTAAAATCACAATGTGAAGAAAGACAGATAGAAGGCAATGAGTTTACAGTGAGTAAAGTTTAGGATATAGACAAATAGTTGGGATGATAAGAAGCAAAACCTCAATTTCTTTTTCTCTATATTGAGTCCTACCTCCGTTAGCCAAAAAAAAAATATGTGGAATTTTTAAAATGTTGTCTTAGAACATTGGTTTAATCCACGTCACTACCCTTTTTAACGCTTTTTGTCCCCGGGATTAACACTGCACATTCCAGTAGTTATTGCATGTTTGTCTCTGTAAATCTCCTAATACCCAATTAGACTGTTAGACTTTTACAGCTGTGGCTACCTACCATGTTTCCTCTGATCCGTAATTAGCAGTTTATGAACATTCTGTTTTCTATGTAAAGCAACTATTACATTGTGTATTGCCAGCTAAATAAATATATACATATATATTATCCATAATGAGCATATAAAATGCCTTTATATAGTTATGTGATGTTTACTCAGCTCACATATGGCACATTACATACTCATAAGAGACAAGCAACACAATTACATATACCACAAATAATGCAACAGCCAGCTGGTAACGGGTTAATTTGCAAAAATTTGTTCTAGATGTGTTATAGTTAAAGGACCACTATAGTGCCAGGAAAACAAACTCATTTTCCTGGCACTATATAACCCTTAGGTTCCCCCCACCCTCAGGGCCCCCCTCCCGCTGTACTGAAGGGGTTGAAAAGCCTTTATCCAGCACCGAGCTCCCTCGGCATTGTTGACCTCTCCTCCCCCTCTGACGTCAGCTATGAGTGGAACCGAATGCGTATACGCGGCCAGACTCGCGCGTGCATTAGAAACGCCCATTTCTCAATGCTTTCCTATGGATGTTCTGCGTGCTCAATGCAATTTTCGCATTGAGCATCGGGGAAGCGCCTCTAGCGGCTGTCAGGAAGACAGCCACTAGAGGCTGGATTAACCCTGCAATGTAAACATAGCAGTTTCTCTGAAACTGCTATGTTTACATCTGAAGGGTTAAACCTGAGGGACCTGGCACCCAGACCACTTCATTGAGCTGAAGTGGTCTGAATGACTATAGTTGTCCTTTACTATAGTTGTGTACAACAAGTTACATGCTTTCCAATGGAGAATAAGGAGATATTGTTTTCACTAAACTTGGAATTGGGGAGAATTTGGAATTTTTAGGCCAAAATTGCAGAATTGGAATTTATTGACAATACTCCACACTACATTTCAGCTTGGAGTTTGGGAATCCGACGGATCGTCCATTCAGCCAGCATTCAGGTGAATTGAAGTTCGGACAAGCCTGGTGAATAAACGCGTAAAATGATTTTATTGTTTTATTAGAGCTGATTGTAATACAGGTATATTACTAAGTGTTTGGTTTAATAATATGTAACCAAATCTGCACTTTATATTTCATGGCTCGCAGTTTTTAGAGACTTGCAGCATTTTAAACATTTTCAATTTAAATCGAACATTTTTTAAATTGAAACTTTCTGATTTGGGGGACCAGCACCCCTTTACCCGTTACATGACTTGAAAAATACCATACATAGCTGTAAGCAATGCAAGACAGTAGAGCCAGCGGCGGAACTACCGCTGATGCAAATGTTGCGGTAAATTCACTCTCATCTCTTCCTGTTCAAGACACATCCATAAAATACATTAAACTACTTTAATAAAACGACATCATATGACAGTATCTGGCTGCTGGCTGCTTACATGTGGTAACATGTAGCAAATGTCTGTAGCTTCAACTGTAAACATTGAATTGTCATTAAATTTGTAACTCAAAATAAACACGTTTCCCTGGACTCCTTGTGTTCCAGCATTGTGATCCCTTCTATTCCCACATACTATTAATAAGTCGTGGTGTGGAGGTTAGTAAAATAGTAGTGGGAAGCCACTCTGTCATTAACTCACACACTGCCATTTTGTTTAAAGGTATTGCATTTGTAACTAATTTTATTTTTGTCAGATTATTAATTTACAGAGAAAGCGCAGGAATCTTTTAGGAAAATCATTTCGGCCACTTTAGGGATAACGTTTCATTTTTTTTTATAATTCTTTATTTTTGCATTCCAGTAGACAATAATCACAAGCCAAACAGAAACATAGCATTTACAATAAGGTCACGACATGCTTCCACAAAACGTTGATAAGCCTTCCGAGACCCACAGCAATCGAGAAGGAATCCCCAGGCTGTTATCGCAGCACTATGTCTGTCCACAACACAATGTTATATTTTTATCTAGTGAAACAGAGAACTGAAGAATAAATAAGAGAAAAAGTGTAAAGGGTAGCAAGAACACTGAACCAAGCTTCTGAATCCACCCTGCCTCTGGTGCACTATAACCATCTGAATGGGCCTCTTTATCTATGTCGTATGTCCCTTCTAGTCAATACGCTTAAGTCCATTATCTGTCGTCTGCCTAGTGTATTGAAATCTGCTGCACTCCACATAAAAGAGGAATGGGTGTGCGCAGGGGAAAGGGATGGAAAAGGACGGGAAGGGGAAGGTGAGGAAGAAGAGGGGAGGAAAGGGATAGGAATGGAAAACATCCCGCATAAGACCCTATTGTGCCTCTTCCATCCGGGTGTCATACCGGGGGAAGGGTTTGGGATTCCCCTACCGGCTCCCACCTTGCCCGCACCCTCCGGTCATCCACCCACAGGAGCCTCCGACTCCCTGCACTGGTTAAAGCCCGGGTCACCTCATTAGTACTCAAAAGCTTCGAATTGTGTGTCATACAATCTACAGCCTATCTATATAATTGTGACACGGTTCCCAGATTTTATGGAATGAGTCAAGGGAATGATGTAGGGTCGCCGTTAGTTGAGTGATAACGTTTCTGATCTAGATGTGTTTGGACTCAGAACTCATTCAGATTAGTTCAGAGACAGCTGATTAAATCACAGAGGATTGTAATATTAGTAAAAACCTCAAAAATTATCATCTGTTTTGCCCAATTCTCTTTCCTTTGGCAAATTCTGAGTTTACTGAAAAATCTCACTGCTTCTATGAGATTTATTTAAAAGATTCGGCTCAATGCTGATTGAATAAGATTTTTTTAAATTTTTTTTTTAGCATATAATGTTGGCTGTAGAGGTTGGGGGCATCTACCTGGAGTTTTGCTGGCCCAGGGAGGACAAATATGCAATTGGACACTTTAACATGGTTATTTGCTAAGGTGAGAATTCAACGTGTATTCAAACGGTAAATTTAAAATCAAAATCCACAGTAGCGACTGAAAGCACAGCAAACCTCGAGATATTTTTTTTAATTCACTTTGAATTTTCACTTAGTAAAATAAACCCTTAATTGTTTGACTATTTTTTATTTGTTTGTAATTGGTTTTAACATTATTCTTGTTTTATCTAATTATTTTACCTAATTATTATTTATCTTATTTATTTAAATGACTACATTATGTTTTACCTTTTTATTAGTTTATATATATCATATTGACTTTGGATACTCGCCAATGTCCCCCAGTTTAAATTTACACTTTGATGTGGATTTGTTCAGACAGCTCATGTGGGTCTAGTGTCTTCTCTGTCCCTCTCTGCATGATTGCTGATATTTGAGTATTTTTTTGGAGTATTTTTGGGAGATGAAGATGAAGTGGCTGAAGGATGCACTTTATATAATCTTTGCATGATAGTTTTTGGTTGCTTTGTTATTTTACCTGTTAATAAATATTATGTTTTATTTTGAATCATCTCAAACAGAAATAATAATTCTAGTTATTCCAGTTTGGTCCTTCTTTTTGTTTTTGATAACATGACAAAGAATTAAACTATAGAGGGAGGAGCAATTGTAAGAACCAATATATTATATTTATTGTAATTGACAACCTGGTACATGCATTACTTTATAAACACAATAGGCACCTAGACCACTTCATTTCAATTAAGCGGTCATGGTGCCATGTCCTCCTTGGTTTAACCCAGCAGCTAAAAACTATTAAAGGAACACTACAGCATTAGGAATACAAATGTGTATTTTCATTGCACGGTTAAAGGGACACTATAGTCACCTGAACAACTTTAGCTTAATGAAGCAGTTTTGGTGTATAGAACATGCCCCTGCAGCCTCACTGCTCAATCCTCTGCCATTTAGGAGTTAAATCCCTTTGTTTATGAACCCTAGTCACACCTCCCTGCATGTGACTTGCACAGCCTTCCATAAACACTTCCTGTAAAGAGAGCCCTATTTAGGCTTTCTTTATTGCAAGTTCTGTTTAATTAAGATTTTCTTATCCCCTGCTATGTTAATAGCTTGCTAGACCCTGCAAGTGCCTCCTGTATGTGCTTAAAGTTCAATTTAGAGATTGAGATACAATTATTTAAGGTAAATTACATCTGTTTGAAAGTGAAACCAGTTTTTTTTTTCATGCAGGCTCTGTCAATCATAGCCAGGGGAGGTGTGGCTAGGGCTGCATAAACAGAAACAAAGTGATTTAACTCCTAAATGACAGTGAATTGAGCAGTGAAATTGCAGGGGGATGATCTATACTAAAACTGCTTTATTTAGCTAAAGTACTTTAGGTGACTGTAGTGTTCCTTTAACCTTCCCCTAGTGGCTGTCATATTGAAAGCGAATAGAGGTGATTCCACCGACAAAGTGTTGAAAAACTTTACTATTTTAATCAGATGGTCTCACATAGACCATGTGATTGGTGCATTTTGCCGTGCATGCGCACAAGCATCCCAAAGCAGTCCCATGGGAAAGGATTGGAGTGGCTGAGATCATCGATCTTGATGATCTCAGTCAAAGAGGTGGAGCGCCATGCGGGAGACCAGGATTTAGAGATAGGGTAAGAAAACTCACCGTTTTATCCCTTGCAGTGGGGGCCTGGTCACTAAACGGTGACTAGGGCACTATAGCTATTTGTATTCCTAATGCTATAGTCTTTCTTCAATAGTTTTACCTCTGAATGGAGATGGTGTATTAGAAAAGTTATCAGAAGCACATGGCGATAGTACACCTGACATTTGCTTCTGCTACCTTGAAAGTCATGACTTATCAGAAGGCCTTAAATCATTGAGTAAGCAGGTATGATGTTGGAGATGACAGACAACATACTGTTAATTTATTAAGCTGCATGTAAAACCCCTGTTAGTCTATAAAGGGTACATGTGTAAGACGTGCATTAATAAAACATGTCGATCGATGAGGTGCCATGGTGTTCTGAACTAATTGCATTAGTCATCTTCTTTCTCCGTATTTGATTGCATTTTGTGACAAAAGAAGGCTCTGGAATTTAATCCCTACCAGTTCTATACGATCAATATATTCAGCTTGACTTTTCAATGGAAATATTGCATTATGATTTTTTGTGATATCTATCACAGCCATTATAGCTGTTTGATGTACCATTTTTTACTCTATACAGAATAGTTTTTTGTATTTTCTAATTTCATTTTAAGTTAATCCAAATTAAAGTGGGCTTCAGGATTCTATCTATCTATCTATCTATCTATCTATCTATCTATCTATCTATCTATCTATCTATCTATCTATCTTTCTATCTATCTATCTATCTATCTATCTTTCTATCTTTCTATCTATCCATCTATCCATCTATCCATCTATCCATCTATCCATCTATCCATCTATCCATCTATCCATCTATCTATCTATCTATCTATCTATCTATCTATCTATCTATCTATCTATCATATCTATATATATCTCATCTATCTGTCTGTCTGTGTCTGTCTGTCTTTTGACATAAAGTTCTTTTTGGGGAAAAAAATATTTACCCAGATATTTATCTCAAAACAAACAAAGTAGCTGACATATGAAAATGTAAGTTTAGACAGATATTCACGTATCAAGAATATCAAGCATAATGAATAAACTAGTTATGTCAGCCTCATTTTTTTAAAATAACATAATAGAGTATTAAATTAGATACTTGACCCGGTGAGTATTATGGTAGTTTAAACATGCTAGGTCAATGATACGTACATGTGTGTACATCAGCGTGGCTAACAGGTGGCAGGTTCGCGTGAGACATAAAACTATAGGCAAAATAGCCGGTGACAGGGTAACCATACGCAGTTAACCTATTGTATGCCACAGGTCAAGCTGCTGCAATATCATACATCCAACAGTACTGCATTCAAACGTGAGCAAAATAAGACAAAATTACATCACTTTGTATAAAATGTGACTACAGGGTAGGCAAGTATCCCAGACAGACTGGGGCTAACAAGAGGGTGCTAAGGAGGAGGCCTAGTGCTATATTCACTGGAAAATTTTATTTTTAATACTTTTTGTTAAAGCAGTTTTTTTAGAGTGTAAATAAATAGGTAACACATATGTTAAATACAAAATCCATAGTTCCTAATCTGACTGATTCACTGGGTTAAAAATATACACTGTGCTCTTTTTAGATACTCATATTATTCAAGCTCCTAGCTGATAAGCTGTGAAAAAGTATTTTTATCCTAGAAAATCAGGTTTTAAAGAATACATGTAAAGTTAAATTCTAAAGATATTTCACAATATTTATTTTTGGGGATTACGATTAATTTTTACGCAGGGTAAATCTTTTTTTACTCAGCTATATCTGTTGGGTGACCTCTTCATATTTATTATTGAGGGACAGTTAGAGAATATCTAGCCTGGATAATCTTCTCTTTCTATTTGGGTATAAAAAGCATCATATATGGGTTTCTGTTCAATGGATGGTACCTCAAATACAATATAGCATTCTATCTAATAGTTTGCAGGTTATATGTAATATTTACAAAGAAAACACTTTTATACAACAATAAAGATCACACTATGTAGAAAATCACAATTTCCTCATTCAAATCAGGTGAAGCTGTTGTAGGTCATATTGCATATTGATTAGATGCAGAGAACATACTTGTTTTCTCCGGACCTTCCCTGCTTTTAATCTTAACCATTAGATTGTTGCATGCAGAGTTTGTGCCAAAGGCACAATTCTCAAAAACACCATCTGTTAACATCAAGAAACTTCAATTTCACAAATAAACAACAACAAAAATGGAAATGTCATGTTTACAGCAGTTATTGGTCAGATCCATAACCATCACGTCCGTTGTTCGTATTCCAAACTTTGTCAATGGAAAGATCTGTTTTTAAAACTCACTAATGAAATGCAAAGAGTAGCATGTGGGCACAAGGTTTGGCATATCACATACTAACCTACCATGGCCTCAAACCGTAAAAGATGTACCATTAATGTTGACTGAAAAAAGTCCATAACTTACCATTTTAACATTCCTTTTGTTACTGTTGAACCAAAAGATTTCACACCCCTCAATTTAAAGAAATTCAACTATGTTTTAAAAAAGGAACAAAGCCCAATCGTGGCCCCAAATTCGCAATCAGGTTTTTCAACAAACTAAGTAAAACTATTCAGATGAACTGTTAAAGCTCTGTTTAACATATATTGCTAAAACAGAACCAAAACCTCATTATAATATATCTACATCTGGTAAAACTACCTCTCAAAGCAGAGAGAATTACATATGTTTATTCATCAAGAACACTTTACTCTGCTGTTTGTGAAATCTTCTTTCTTCAAGTCTCAAACCTTAAACAGCAAAAGAAAACAAGTAGAACAAGGATAGACCATATTACCAGCCCTCAGGCAGGCTGGACTTCACAGATAGAATAGTCAGATTGCAAGCCAAGATTAATGGGGTCAAAAGAAAACAGGATAAATGGTAGACAAGCCAAAAGGTCAGGAACACAGAGATCAGGATAATCTGAAAACAAGCCAAGGTCAAAACAAGAGAACAGACAATGGCAAGAAACCCACAATTGGGTCAGCAAGACCCACTAAAGGGTGACTAGTCATAGGCAGGAGAGGTTTATACAATCAAAGGTAAGACATGAATGGGTCACATTGTTCCCTGTGCTCCAGTAGGAACGTGAACAGCTGAACACTGGTTTATTGTCACCAGTGACATAAAAATAATGTGATTGACAATTATGTTGAGCTGCGTCAATAATGACAAGCGAGAAGGACGCAACACTGGATCTATATATGCGTTTATGCTATTACAGCATACTGCATAATAAATGACGCAAGACTGGCGTGAAATGGCCCTAGTATGCAAGATACTTAGTGGATCACATTTTATCCTTTGGCCAGTCGTTTTAATGAACAGCCCATCAGAAGGCTATTTTTATTTGCCTTATATGTATTTACATAAATCAATCATCCTCCAAACAAGGCAGTTTTTTTTTATATAGTGTAAATAAATGCAAGATTTGTAGCTCCTTAGCTCAGAAATACTGCAGAAATGGACAGCCATCCACCCATTTCACTATTGAATATCTCAAGATGGGAGCCCTCCCAACTTCAGTGAAATCAGAGAGAACTGAATGTTTCAGTACTCTATGCACTGGATCAAAACAGTCCTTTATTAGACAGACAGCATTTTGTTCCTCAGAAGTCCAAAAAAATGTGAGAAAAGTCCAGTGGACATTGACACATTTTCAGCTTTTGGTGTTAAATAAATGTCCTTTCAAATCATTGCATCACATGCATCTGTGATTAATGGAAAAGTCTAACCCCTCCTAGCTCCTCAATCGCCATTATGTAGTGTCGGAATAAGTATGTAATCCTGGTATGTCATATAGTAACGATTACTTTACACTTTAGTTTGACATTTACGTACATATTTATTAAGACAAACCACCTTAGGGTAAAGTGCTACATTTTGGAGCAACCATTAAAAATAAACTTTTGGTTTTTCAAATTCCCCTTATTTAGTAATTCTCCAGTTGAGTCAGCAATGCTAGCTATTGCATAATATCACATTAACTGTTCTGTAGAATACTTATATTCCATTTTTTTTGTGTGAGCCATGGAGAACATTCATTTCAGATTTTGCACAGAACAACCAATTGCTAAAGGCTAACACTGCTTTAAATTACCATGTAACCCCAAGCCCTTTATATATGTAATTTAATATTTTCTCTACTAAATACTAGTAACTGTTAAAAGGTTCCACAGCAGTGCACATTTTAAGGATTTGCAGACATAGGAAGCCCCTCAGGATATGCGAGTCATAGAAATTCTTCCCAATATTATCACCTTCCTATCTGCACTTCATTACTGCAGCCGAGCTTTCACGGCCCAGCCTCACATTAGCGCAAAAAATTATTTTAAGAAGCATAAATAAGAAGTGGAACTGGAATTCCGTCTTTGAAATATCAATGTTCCCTTTGTTGTGTCTCTGAGTTTTTAGTCAGTTTTATACATTTGTGTGGATCCTGCAGTTTCTCATTTGTTTGAAGATCCTGGGCTAAAACACTTCATATTTTTGGCTGGGAAGTAAAATTTGTTATATAAATAAATAAGTTAGGGCTTAACTTATTATGAATTTAATATATCTGTGTTATAGTGATATTTTATAATAGAGTTAGTCATTCAATTAAGCACAGTCAGTATAGTATACTCTTCTGTTTTTGTTTTTTTTTACACCCTAACTACTTCAGTGTTTGGAAGTGGTCATGGTGTCTAGAGTTTCATGCGCAGTGTTTTGCTATGAAACGCTGCACATACAGAGATTAACCGCTCTGCTGTCAGAGGTGTAACTCCATCTCAAACAGTGTCACTGGTGTGTTATCAGTCTGTCTGGATCTTGCGTTCCAGACTGACTTCTGTCAGTTCGATGCATATTGCATGTTTCTATGCAAAGAGTTGCACTCATTGTCTAAGAGTGGTCAGCTGATGCTCTCAGCCAATGAATGGCTGGCGGTATCTGCATCGATCAGGCGCTACAGAAGCTGGGTGCATATCACTGCCATCCTCAAGGAGACAATGCGCTCAGCAGGACCAGGTAAGAGGTGATGGTTTTCCCCGTTATCAGGAAACAGTGCCAGTGAACTGCTCACAGTGAACTGTAGTGGTTACAATGCTCAGAGTAACCATTTAAGCTATTGTTAGCAAAAATTTAGCAACTTGAAATTCAATTCACTACGAGCTGGTGTTAAGTGAACAAACCCCAGAGAAAGGTTTATTTTACATAAGGTGTCACTCAGTGTAAAATATATATTGTTTTGTATTGAACATGTTACTAGTTGCTAGAAATTTTATTTCCTGGCATTTTGTGTGGCTTGTAGCCACTTTGGTTTACAAGCTGCATTCAAATTCAAACATGCAATATCTATCAGTGACTGAGAAGGGAATATTTTATTGATCTGTCCATGTGAAATATTTATATGAAGCTGTGCATATTTAAACAATGTAATGCTTTACGGACCTAAACCCATTTCTTTAGTTTTGCATTAACATTTATTGATTTAATTTCTTTTCTAATTTACTAACCTTTAGAAATATATTGCACAATGCACCTATAGGTAGATAAAAAGGCAGTTCTCTGTATTGTAATGGCTTCACACACTCGTGCTTATTTTGCCTCCGTCTATATTTGACATGTTCTCAACTTCTCTTCTAATATCTCACATCATTATATCCTTTTTTCCTGACAGCAGATTGGTTAAAAAAAAAACCTAAATTAATAAATGTCGTGCAGTGCCATGGTACGTTGGAGTTACAGTGCCCTCCAATAATATTGGCACCCTTGGTAAATATGAGCAATGAAGGTTGCGAAAAAAAATATTTTGGCCAGTCATTTTTAATGATATCAAAACCTTTTGATATCAAACAACTGCAAAAACAACAAAGGTTAATAAAAAAAATCATCTTCGTGAAATGTATGTGTAGCACAATTATTGATACCCTATTAGTCAGTACTTTGTGCTACCTCCCTTTTCTAAGATAACAGCTATAAATCTTCTCCCATAATGCCTGATGAGGTTGGAGAACACATGGCAAGGGATCTCAGACCATTCTTCCATACAGAATCTCTCCAGTGCCTTTTAAGTTCTAGATCAATGCTAGTGGACTCACCTCTTCAATTCACTCCACAGGTTGTCTATGAGGTTCAAGTCATGGGACTGGGGTGGTCCTGGTGTATTATAATGCGTTTTTGTATATGTTTCTATTATTTATTGGAGAGCACCAACATAGTCCACAGTGCTGTAAAATGGGTGTCACGTGCACTTGTATATATATGCGTGTTCTCCACATAGCTATTGCCTACTGTAAGGCAGTAGAACATTTTTACACATCATAATTTTCCGATACATTCCAGGTCATTCCATTATTGTCTGAAGCCTGCAGTTATTGTGTGAATGGACAACTGTGAGCTGCATTGCTGGTAATGAACATTGCAAGTCCACAAAATCTACAGTGTATATATTATCTGTCTTGGGCATTTTTTTTGTGAATAAAAGTTGCTCTCTGGAAAGAACCGAGTTGGTGTGTATAACCTGGAAAAGTGGTTCAAGAGTCAAGGACTGGTATCTGTACAGAACTCTTGGTAACAGTATTTCTGAGCGATTGAAGAAGAGGGCACAGAAATAAAACAAAAAATCGCAATGCAGAGTCAGAGTTGATTCAGGGCGAGAGAAGAAGACAGAAGAAGAGTAGAGGTAGTTTATTATCGCTATTACTATTATTAGTAGTATAAGTAACACATGGCAGAACCGTGATTTTGTCTTCAGTGAACCATTTTCTGTGTTGATTTTGATGTATGTTTTGGATCATTGTCCTGCAGGAAGATCCAGCCACGGCCCATTTTAAGCTTTCTGGATCATTGTCCTGCAGGAAGATCCAGCCACGGCCCATTTTAAGCTTTCTGGATCATTGTCCTGCAGGAAGATCCAGCCACGGCCCATTTTAAGCTTTCTGCATCATTGTCCTGCAGGAAGATCCAGCCATGGCCCAGTTTAAGCTTTCTGGCAGAGGCAGTCAGGCGGTCATTTAATATCTGTTGATGTTTGATAGAGTCCATGATGCCATGTGTCCTAGCAAAATGTCCAGGTCCTCTGGCATTAAAACACCCCCAAAACATTAAAAAGCCACAAATGTGGGCATGAGGTACATTTCCATATGTAACATATAGTTTTCTAATATGAATTCATAGGGATACCAATATTAGTACCAATATAAATAATCAAAATAAACTTGAATTAAAACATTAACTGTAGTGTGCTAAATAAACGCTTAGTACATTGCAATCTGAATGGCAAAACTGAGGCAAAAGACAGACTGTGAATGTAGCTAAACTCGAGAATTTTTCCAGATGAATTACTTTTGCATCAATGTTTCCATTTATGGTTTGAACTCAATACAATTCGGAGGTTATTCTCTGAATGTAGTCAATTGAAACTGAATGGCAAAATTTATGCGGAAATGTCCAAAACGTATATGTGTTGGTCTGAACGTCAATTATTGCAAATACATTTTTGTGTGACTTGTTCCTCAAGATGAGATATACATTTAAACCCGGATACATTCCAAGATAAACATCTAACCTTAAAACATTTATTCTTATAAAATGGAGTAATAACCTTTAATTTATAATTTCTTTTACAATAAAACTTTAACCCTGAACCCATTCTTCTTCTCGTGGATGTCGAAATCAGAAGACCGTGTCACGAGCCGGAGGCTGTTCCCAGATGCTCACAAATTCCACTGTTAGACGAGTGCCCCTAGGCACTCTAGGGGAGATTTATCAAAGTGTCATGATAAAAAGTGGGGCATAGTTGTAAAGAGTAATTGCCAATCAAACCAATGGAAAAGTATCAAATCAAAGGGAACATTCCAAGTGGCCTTTGCTCTGCTGTTAGAACTTTGCCTACCTGTCCAATAACAGCACTTTGATAAACTGCACCTTGAAGTATTCCTTCTATCATTGTAACCCCTTTTCTATACTTTAGGTCCATTTCATATAGTTTAATGTTTTTTTTTCCTATTTTGACAGCAAATATGCCATAAAATTAGGTCTATGAATACAGAAAAATTGGAAAACTGGAAATTATAGGAAACACTTTGCCATTCTATATTTATTAATGTCATCATGGCACAAATGAAGCAGGGCTTACTATGCCTAATAAGATTGAAATTAACTTTATGTTGCTTTTGCCCAATGTTATGTTTGGAATGCCGAGGCAGGGGTTCTTCTGTGAGGCAATGTTTAACAGGAATCCTGGATGTTGGGAGTAAATATATGAAAAATAAGAATGCTGGCCAGGTCGATCCTAGTTTCTTCACCCACTCTCCACCAGTGGTGTAGCAACCTTCTTTGAGTGGTCATGTGGAACCCTGATCATTTGATCTAGCTGTCCAGCTAGCAATAGGAATCATGCACTTTAAAATATTACTCCAACCACCATATCAACTTCAGTGATTTGAAGTGGTCATGGTACCTGGAGTCTGTATTCAAAGCTTTTAGCTTTGAAACGTTGCCTATACTGATTTTAACCCGTCTGCTGCTGGAAGTGTCATCTGGGTGTCATTAGCTCGCTCGGACCAAGAGTTCTGGGCTGCCTAATATCAATTCTATGCAATTTTCTTTTTCACAGTGTGCCACTCATTGGCTGAGAGCAATCAGCTGACACTCTCAGCCAGTGAATGGTGACTGGATCAGCTTCGGCAGTTCTGAAGAAGCTGGAAGAGGGTCTGCCAAGAAGCAAGGAGTCTCAGAGCCCCATGGGGAACCAGGTAAGACGGAAACCATTGCTAAACAGTTTGGCCCCTGTATTGATTATGATGCATTGAGTAATCCTTTAAATGCATTCATAGAGGCACATATATAGCTCTGTTTTATAATGCATACGGTAAGTCCACAATACTGCATTAGTGAACACAAATAAGCCCTATTTAATTGTGGCCTGGTAGTGCTCCCTATTAAATGCCTTAACCTGCATACAAAATACCATTAGCAAACTCCATCTTGCACCATCACTGCAAAAGTCCATTTCAAGAATACAATGTGCGACATTAGGTAGACACTACATAGACATTACAATAAAGGTTTGCTTCTTCATTCTTGCTTCAGGAATTTTTTTTATCAATTGTAATTGATTGTCGGTCACTGTCATTGCTGGTGAAAACAGCGGAAAAAAATAGGAACATTATTCAAACAAATGTTATCTAAAGTTTGGAGAAATTCTAACGTGGGTAATGGTAACGAGTTTCTTACTTTCGTTCTTTCTTTTTTTCTTTCTTTCTCTCTCTCTCTCTCTCTCGGGGTATAATGTGTTTGATTCATTAGAGCACATTAAGGTTCCAAAATTAGCATTAATCATTTACTTAGCAATTGTCATGAAAGCTCTAATGTTAAGTAGAATGGGAGACTTCAGCAAGCCTTCGCATTGACAGATATGTTCTTAATTCGTAGCTGGAAAAATTAGATGTTGAAATACGTTATTTAACATGTTGAAATTTGGTATTTAGCTTCTTTTCAGCTTTGGGACACAATGAAGGAATTTTTACTTTGAAGTATATGAGCTGGCGTTTGTCAAGATTAAAATAAATACTGATTTTACCAAGTTGGCCTTAATATCAGCCATGTTTAATTTAAATGGTCAGTAAAGCCTTAAGGCACACCTGTCAAGAAAAAGGACATGGTTACAGTTTAGAGGGAAACATGACATTGTGTCTGCTAAATAACAGTAGATATATTATTTAGATAAAATTTTATTTTTGGTTTAGAATTTAGATTGGAGTGTATATGCATCTACACAGGGCCGGTGCAAGAATTTTTGGCTACACAGGCGAAGATACATTTTGCTGCCCCACCCACCAAATGCAGGGGCTGTAGAAGGGGATGCAAGGGATGTAGAGGGGGGTACACAGGGGCTCTAGAGGGGGGACACAAGGGCTGTAGGGGGGTGGGAGACACAGGGGTAATGGATACTTTAAGTGATGGGGAATGAATACTTTAGGTTTAAATTTCGCTAATGGTTCAACCCAGTGGTTCCCAAACCAGTCCTCAAGGCACGCCTACCATTCCAGGATTTGGGGATTACTAAGCTGTGTCTAAGGCATTTTTAGAAAGAAAAAAACAAACACTTTAGACACAACTGTGCAATCCCAAAGTCCTGGACTGGTAGGCGTGCCTTGAGGACTAGTTTGGGAACCACTGGTTTAACTATTTCAAGTAAATCAGCACATAGGACCACCTCGAACAATAACAGCTTCAATGCAATTAAGTTGTTATGGTGCCTGGAGTTTCGCTTTAATATACCACTGCAAGCCATATGTGTTATACATGCTATAGGTGCTAATTGATATCTGTAATGTGGGTAAATGACATTGGGTGCCATGGCAAATGATGTGTGCCTTTTAAAATATGAGGTCTGCTCATAGAATCAATCAAAAATTGTTAAATTATGATATCTGTAAACACGTTTGGTATTATGCCCGTATAGGAGGACTGCCCTCTGTAGTGCCTATTGTCCAGTTTCTGGCTATGTCAGCAATGAGCGCATATGATTAAATTAGCCAAACACATCTGCTTCTTTACAAATCTCAAAGCTTAGTCTGCACAAAAATCCATTTCAGTTTGATGGCATATAAGCCTCTTTGTCACTTATCACCTACAGCTAACTCCCTAAACATACTATTGCCCTCAGGCCACCTTTGTTTTCTATTTTCACTGTCACGGGGAGACACAATACCCAGACAGATATTTTCTTGTAATAGAATGATGCATAGAGAACATTACATCACAGTCTTCAGCTTCCGGGCATTTCTTAAATGATGAAAGGAACTATTAATGTCTATCCACACCTTGCAACACAGTCTCGGGGTTAACAAAGCAGTATTCCAAATCCGAAAGTAGCAGTACTTTGTATTCTTATGTTTTGTGTTCCATCATAGTGACTGAGGTCGGTAACATTTTTACAAGACTTAATTCTACCACTTTATTGGAATTTTGGTTTCCAAATAAGACCTTCATTTAATATTATTGGTTAATATTTTGATGATTAAATATTTTCAAATGTTTAAAATATTTTGATATTATTTGAGGGGAGAATTGCGGATAGGGAATGCCGAAAAAAAATATTTTTATAAATTATTATATACAGTCAAATTTAACTGTGAGCTTATTTCCAGTTTATAGGTATGGAGCACACTATAACTGTTATGTGAGACCAAAGTGGAAAAAGTATTATTTTTAAATAATTTTTTTGTTTAAATAATATATATATACATATATATATATATATATATATAATTTTTTATTTTATTTTTTTTTGTATAAAAATAATGCTTTTTCCACTTTGGACTCACATAACAGTTATAGTGTGCTCCATACCTATAAACTGGAAATATGCTCACATTTTTTTGGAGATACTAATAAATATAAGTTTAATTTTATCTATTTATATCATTATTTAAAATTTGTATCATTGAACTCCTTGTTGTGTTCTACTTTTAAAACAAAAGATGTTAATTAGTTCGAACAACTTAAACCTCAGTATTCAGGTTTAATTGCCGTGTTGGCACTTTGAGGAAAAAAAAGTTGGCATGTATTGCGGTTTGGGCACTCAGGCTCAAAAAGGTTCGCCATCACTGATATAGGGTTATACTTCCCTTTGTGTTTTGGCCAGTGTGGGGAACCTGCCTGGTTACTTGTGATATTGTGGCTTCTTATTTCTAATTTTCTGTTTTTGATCTAGCTTGTTTATTGAGTATCTTTGTTTGCTTCCTGCTCTGACCTTTAGTCTGCTAGTCTCACCTCTGGGATGCTGACCTTGGCCGGTATTGTGGTTCGCCTAGTTTGTTTACACCTTTTCGTATCTATCGTCCAGATAAGCCCAGCCACCCTAAGGTCTGGTAGTACTTCTTTCCATTCCTTGTCCACATCTGCACTTAGGGATCTGAATACTTACCTGTTTATCCTTAAAATGATAAACTATACCAGTGCTGAATGTTCTTTCGATGATTTCGATGACCTCAGGGTGACAGTAACACTACCAACCCAGTACTCAATCGAAATTCAGTGGACCAGTGTATTCTGTAGTGAGGATGTGGAAGATTATAATACTACTCAGGGGAGTTTCATAGGTAAGGATAGAGATTTTAAATTGACCTTAAATGCTGTCGAGACAGAGGGGAGATACATAACGAACATGATGGAATAAAGATGAACCTGGAGGTCACATTCATTATGGATTACAAAACCTTGAGTGAGACTGATATGGAGCAGGTTGCAGTAGTCAAGTTGGGAGATAATCAAGAGCATGGACAATAATCAAGTAACATTGCATCTGAGTAATTGTTGTTACAACATTGCATAATTATACAGATATTGAATTAGTACTAGGACCATGGTTACAATCCAATGTTGTATATTGTTAAGCTTGCATTGACAGTGAGAGGACTTTCCCAAGATAAGATATATACAAATCACATGAAAATAAGGAAAAAGTAAGGAAACATATGCGTAGATAGTGCGGTCAAGTCAACCCAGTAGGGATACTAGCAATGTTTTAAAGATGAAAATAGCAGGATTTAGCAAATCAAGTTGAAGGATAATGCCGAGTTCAACTAACAAATAGAAAAAGTTGGTCCTATAGTTCATTATCCTTTTAAAGGCATTTTCCCAGTGTTATTCAAAAATGTATAGATTTGAAAGTTGGAGATTATTTGCTTTCTGAAAATTGTGCATTTAAATCCTACAACCACAGAAAATGCTCACAGGCAAAACAAGCATCTTGTCTGCCTTTCTTTTCAAGGTTCCATGAAGAACTTTTCATAGTTTAAAAATTGGTTATTCCTGTGACAATCAAAGAAAAAAACCATATTAGAATAGTTCTATCACTTCTTGTTATGATTTATTTTAGAATTCATTGCCTGTTGGATTATCAATATATTTCATCATGTTTGCTTCTCCAGCTAATTTCACTTTTTATTTAATGGGATACGAGATCAATCTGGAGCTGCGTGGACATTCTGATGTTCTGGACATTCTCTTTACGACCAGTATTTACATTTTTTTCCCCTTTATCTCCAATGTGAATGCAGAAGCGTTTTCCTGCTAATGTAACATGCTCAAGTAATTGAGCAAATGTGTACTTCTTGTTCAAACAACAATCAGACCCAACCATCTCCAGCCGTGACTTTACAAACAGAGAAGAAGAAAAGAGGATAGGAAAAAGCAAATTGTCTGGTTGATTGCAATATAAAGTATCATCATTCCGCAGCTTCCCAGACCACTTCCCCCCCCCCCCCACCGCTGCAGGGATCACACAAGCGCATGAAATATTGATAGTCGTTATGGTAAATTAAGTATGGTACTCTTAGAGGCCAAGTGTCTGAGAAAGTGTTACATGCCTTCAAGGCAGATCTGGTGACATGGGATTCACACCTGTAGTTCATTAACTTGGGCCGAGGTTGGGTTTCAGCAGAGACAATTACAGGGGTGTATTGAGTTCACAAACAGTGCTTTATTCAGTTTTGCTGGAAATTCTCCCTGACCAGTCTTGCCCTTAGGACAGACCGAAAAACGCTGCATTAGATTAGATTCTTGTGGAGCGGAGACTGACAGAGCAGTTATCTGCACTATTCCTCTAACACAAAGCAAAGAACATCCTGTGAATCAATCATCTCATGACTTCAAATAAGAGGACAGGTAGAAAGCACAGTTCTGTAACACCGTTAAACGTTTGCTTCCTGGGGGTCTAGTCAAAGTTTGAGTTAATGTTGGATGAAAAAATTAAATTCAAGTTCTCTGTTCCACGTTATTCAGTATTCAAATTAATCACAAAACAGGAGAATGGAAAATGACCCAACTCCACCTTACTAGTCCCCTACGTGACATGACAGAGTAACATGTTACATCTCACAGATGCTGTCATTCTTCAAATAACAAATTGTCAGGAATTCACCAGGAAATGACATGTTTTAGGTCAAAATAGCTGTACTGCAAATGTTGTAGATGGCAATCGCACGCCATATATACAATTAAAGTTTATTTTATTTAGCCGAATGTTTTAAATGATTTAACTGTTTGAGTACTGACATCTAATTTTGCTAGCAGGCTTTTTCACCAATCAGCTTTTCGAGCTGTGAGGACACCTTAGGAGTGTCCAAAGCGGTCTGTATACTTAAAGAAATCTGTAAGATATTCATGTTCAGCTTCTTCATAGTAAATTCCACTGGTTCGCAGAGAAATTTCCATTTCGGAATCAAGCCGAAATTAGAGAAAAGAAAAGTCAGAAAAAGTAGTGGGAAAATTAATAAATATGTAGCAACACAGAAGAAACAAACATATATTCAAAAATGAAGGTTAGGGCTGAATAGAACCAACAGATGAGAAAACGCTAAAGATTGGACAAATTGCACAAAATGAAGGCCAGAAAATACAATGTATAGAGCTATTTTATTATATCCCTAAATTAGTTTAGTAGGTTGCAGTAGGTTCTTGCTTTTTTACCAGACCTGCTTTTAGTGAATACTTACTTTGCCTGGCTTAGAATTATGGCAGTCACAGGCTACAGCATTTTGAAGGCTGGTGTTCTCTATTCCCAAGTCTTGCCCAACCCTAAACACCTCCTTACTCTGCGATGACCCAGCATCGTATTGACGCTGCGCTCTTTGTATCACAGATCAGTGGCAGCGACTCGATAACGTTTATCATTTATTATAACTTGCTGTTATGTAGAACAGCTGTCTGCTCTGGCACTGACATATAGAGGAGGACAGAAACATATGAGATGTTACGGCTGGAAATTTATGGTAAAGGATATAGAGCTGAATTGATAAGGAGTAAGACAGGGGTAAAATGAAAGGTCCTTAAAACAAATGATCTAAGGTCAGAGGGACTGGACGGGTAAAGGGAATAGAAGTGAGAGAGAGTGTGTTGATAAGTAAGAGGGAGGTTTGTGAGGACATAGCTACGGCTGGGACCAAATCACTAGAAGATGTTCTCAGCTCTGAGTACTCTGGAGTTCTCTCAACAGCTACATGAGTAGCAAATGTACAGACTAAACCCATGTTGCACTCAAGCTAACCTGATTGTTAGCTAATTGCTACCTAAGTTGGTAGCTAAAATTCAAATTTCAAGTGACCTCAATGTTTTAGTAACTTAATAGATGCAACCTTTCGAGAAAAAGCAGGTGTGCTCTTAAAAAGTTCAGGAAGCACCTGGAAGACAGGATACGAGCATTTATTTTGTATTTGGTGTTTGATCATTGCTGGGATACAGATGAATTTTTTTTCCCTGTTTTTTACTTTTTTTTTGTTTCTATTCCCCATGGATTTCCTGTTCAAACTTTTCAACACAGATTTTTTTTTTGCACTGTATAGCAACCATAATAGAAAGCATTGAGCAGTCATGTTTTTAGGAGTAAAATATCAATGTATCATTCATAAAAAAAAAACCTGAATATGTGCTCGCAGATGGAAACAATTAAAATGAATAGATAGAATTCAGATACGTAAATGCAAATGAAGTCAATGCGTCTTTTAATGTGGATAACAGAAGCTGATATGAAGAACTATAAAGTTTATTATGTTTTTGTAACTTTCTAAACCATCCACCCCATCCATGCCTATAGCATTCGTCTCTTAAATATATTTTTCCAGATGCTGCGGTATAAACATTAAAAGGACACTATAGCCACCAAAACAATTTTACCTTCATGAAGCAGTTTTAGTGTATAGATAATGCCCCTGCAAACTCACTGCTCAATTCTCTGCCATTTAGGAGTTACATCACTTTGTTTATGCAGCCCTAGTCACACCTCTCTGCATGTGACTTACACAGCCTTTCTAAACACTTCCTGTAAAGAGTCATCTAATGTTTAAAGTGGCGAAAGGGACATCGCCATGAATTTTGGAGAGGCCTGCTTGCCAGCCTCTTGCCCTGTGACTATGGCCCCTGGGGTGTATTGCCATTTAAAAGGTCTATTTGAGCTTATTGGATTTTGAAACACTTTTTCTGTCCCTTTGATTCCATGGGAGAATGTGCCTCTTCCTCTCCCCCTTTTTCCTGTCCCATTGTTCTCCAGCAGGGCGTTGTCCCAGGGACACTGCCAGACCAGTTGAAACTGGCTGCTTTGTCCCTCCTCAATCTCTCATCAGCCCTTGCTATTGTTTAACCCCTTGGAGATCCAACTGTATTTGTGAGATCTGAGCGCTTTTTGGACATGTTTAGCGCTCAGATCCAAGCTATCTGGGGATATGTTGGACATATAGGTTAAACATTGTATTATAAGAGATATGTATTTTTATGTCGTTTTTGTAACAGTTTTTGGACTTAGAGATATTTTCTGTACCTGGAGATAATTGGCTTACCACACCCACTTAAGCCAATTATCTCCAGGATAGAGGAGAAGATAGACCAGCAGCACAGCCTAAATCTGTGGAACTGTTTTGGGCATGAAAGTCATGCTTGAAGTCGGTCAAATGCGACTTCCATAAAACTTTTGAACCCATGCTCTGATCTGGGTGATTTTTGGATATGTTGTTCACCCAGATCAGGGCTATCCAGGGATGTATAATTTATGGGGGTATGTTGTTGTTTTGGGGTGTTTATGTGTTTTGGGTAAAACTGTATATTTTCTGTCTGTGATAATTAAGTTAGCTTATTGTGTTCAGTAATTATATCACAGGTAGAGGGGAGGGTTTGTGTGCCTTAGCTCGGCTACATTTACATTTCTTTTATTGCAAATTTAATTTATAATTTCTTATCTCCTGCTCTGTTTATAGCTTGCTAGATCATGCAGGAGCCTCCTCTATGTAATTAAAGTTCAATTAACAGATGAGGAGATACACACTTTTAAAGCTAATAACGTCTGATTGAAAATGAAACCATTTTTCTCAAGCAGGCTTTGTCAATCACAGCCAGGGGAGGTGTGGCTAGGGATGCATAAACTGAAATAAAATTGATTTAACTCCTAAAAGGCAGATAATTGAGCAGTGAAACTTCAGATACATGATCTATACACAAAATCTGCTTCGTTAACCTAAAGTTGCTTTGGTGACTATAGTGTCCCTTTAATATCAACAGTAGTTATTTTGCATGCAGTCATCACTAATTCTGACTTCTTCTCATTTTAAAATGGAGTGTGTTTATTTTCTTCTTCGTTGATGACGTCAGTTGTAAATTTTTTTGAGGAGTAGTGAAAATATGGATTGTGGTTGAGATAATTTTTTTTTTCTGTGTTCTATATCATTACATTGATTGAAGTGCTTTACTCTCTGCAATCGTCCGTCATGCCTCTAAGAGTCAAATCACCATGTAATAAATATTGTGGACCACTTGTGAGTGTCTGCGGCATTGAACAATAATCTAACTTACATTACAATGTTGTTGTAAGGAACAGTAAAGCTGTATATGAAATGCTCACACCTACTTTGTATGCATTTGACGTGAGCCATTAAATTGATCAGATTTTTCAAAGGTTAGGCAGGGGTATAAAATATAAGCTTATTTTCCTTCATATAAAGAGCTCAGTGTCTCAGCGCACACCGAATGAAAGTTAAGGTTGCACATTATATGAAATCAAATAGGAAATATCATGTCTATAATATTCTTCCGTAAAGGTGGAAGATTTTCAAATTGGTGAGTCAGATGCTTTGAAAGATTTTTATTTCTGCGACGTCCCCTGTCTGTGAAACAAAAAACATTTTAAGGGCATTTATAAGCCTAGTAATTGCAGTAGGATGACTGGGTTGCTGATTAAAGTATGAATTGTTGAGGATTCAAAGTGAATTGAAAGTGAATTCTCAGTGATGACTATCAGTGGTATTCAATAAAGCAAGAAATCAATGTAAATCCCAAGTGAGTTTCAAATTTAAAGGGACACTATAGTCACCAGAACTACTACAGCTTATTGAATTTGTTCTGGGGAGTAGAATCATTACCTTCAGGCTTTTTGCTGTAAACACTGTCTTTTCAGAGAAAATGCAGTGTTTACATTACAGCCTAGTGATAACTTCACTGGCCACTCCTCAGATGGCTGTTAGAGATCCTTCCTGGGCCATGGCTGCCTAAAATGCATCCAAACATTCAGTGTCCCCTCCCTCTGCATGCAGACACTGAACTTTCCTCATAGAGATTCATTGATTCAATTCATCTCTATGAGGAGATGCTGATTGGCCAGGGCTGTGTTTGAATCATGCTGGCTCTGCCCCTGATCTGCCTCTTTGTCAGTCTCAGCCAATCCTATGGGGAGGTATTGTGATTGGATCAGGCTACCACTTCTGCTGATGTAAGCAGGCAGGGGGCAGGTCTAAAGGAAACAGGGACAGAGCCAGCAGGATTGAATACTAGTAAGATTTTACTATTTTTAGGTAGGCAAGAGGGGACCAGGGTGGCTAGATGGTGGTTTTAACCCTATAGGGTCAGAAATACATGTTTGTGTTCTCTATAGTGCTCCTTTAAGGCCAAAATAGTCAACCGTGATTCCTGTTTGGCTACTTTGGCATAAAAATTGAAATACTCTTTGAATTTTATTTGAATTCTCTCTTTAGTAAATAGCACTGTCTAACTGAATACGTAGCAGACTTGGAAGCCTAACGTTGAAACCCATTTCATTCTGGACAAAGTCAGTTAATTCACTATACATTTCTGGCAAGAAAAACTTTAGCGAATTATCCAGCCCGCATCCATGTGCAGTATTTGCACCTCTTCCAATTGGAAAATAGCCTTCAGTCAACATTTAAATGGACATGCAATGACAATTATTTTTTTAAACCAGCATGAATATACTTTTAAGCAATTATGCAAACCAAAATAAAGCGAGAACAACTTTAAAAAAAGCATGTAATAAACATTTATAAACATATTTTATCAGGCACACCTCTCAGCTAGGGGAGTTTCAGACCAGTCCACTAATAACAGAAACAGGGCAGCATTGAGCATAAGCAGGAGAGAGAAACACGACCCCAGAGACTGCTCTACATGAATCAAACTGATCTGACTCCCTCTCTTCTCCCCCTGATAGGGTGTCCCAAAGTAAAGACATCTTCCAACAGCACATGTAAATCTGTCAGACACTTTTCTAGCATCCCTAAGGATAGGACTCTGATTGGTTAGATCAGTGCCCCCTCTACACCCCCTTGAGAGGGCGAGGAAAACCTGTTATGTTCAGCCTAGAGAGTGAGGCAACTGTCTCATTCAAAGATGAGTTAATGAGACATGTCTCAAAGGGATGCATGCTCCTTTAACACCTGTTATCCTTCCCTGAATCACTGCATGTCTGGTGCCTGTTGTAACTACAGGATTTTAAGATGACCCCATCTTTAATTTGTCACTGGTTAAGTTACCCCTTCTCTGCAGGATGTGCACCGGTAGGAAAGTCTTTATTACTAATGATGACTGAGTAAGTGATACTTAGACTTGGTTGTAGATTTGTTTAGTTGCGAATCGCAATTTAGCCAAATTTGGGCTGATCCGGTGAATGTTCCAATTCCCGAACTCTTGTTAACATGTAGCCGAATCATGAACCAAATTAAATGTGCAACTGCTGAGCTTATTTGTTTTGATTTGTGATTCTGAATTCTGCCCATAGCACCAAAAAAAGAGATAATTGATGGGAAAAAAGATGATTGATGACCGGGGGATATGAAAGAATTTACTTTGATTCCAAGCTTCAAGCTTATAAGTGTCATATTAGATATCCTATATTAAAATTGGCTAACTTGGACTCAGGAAATGCTTAATCCTTAAAACGACACTTAAGACCATATATGTCTAGTTTCGGGAGCAGATGGCCACCACCTGAGCTGTCGCTCCTAAATCAGTCTGTTCTTTCCCTTATCTTTTATATGTGCATGATGTTCATCCCTATGTCTTATCTGTACTCCTTTCACCCTTTCACTCCCTTCCTACTACTGTCCTATGAGTATTTGCACATAAGCACTTATGTTTTAATGGATAAAAACACATACTGAAAAATAAATGACAGTGGCTTATTTTGATTACCAACACGCATCTGGTGTCTGAATTCACGCTCCTCCAAGTGCACTTGAAATAACAATTTGGGCTCCCCTGTATATAACAAAGATCACACTGGATCTATATTAGGGACAGACACCTGATGTTGATTTGTTTCACTGATCAAGTAAGAAGTGACTACTAGAAAGGGGAAAAAGGTTGGATCAGTAATAAATGTCTATACTTGTAAATGACAGATTTCATATATTTCATATGTATGATATTTACATTTTTATATAACGCTCAGTACTGTCAGCTATTCCATCCCCTCTTTAATAGAGACTTATTTTTTTCTGGAGAACAACACATATGTTATTAAATATATATGCACTCTAAGCTACCTAATTCATCTCTATTAAAAAAAATTATTTTAAAAAAGGTCCTCTTGTCTGTCTTCTAGAAAAAAGATTGTGCAGATAATACCAATCCGAAAAGCTTCATTATACAGGCGGCAAATTATACACAATTAAACTTTCCATTCAAAAATAGCACTTAACCAACAAAGTGGAAATTCTGTTTAAAATTCTAACATGCTATTTTATTTTGGTTAAACTAAGTCAGATATTAAAGTACCCTTGTTATTGTAAATTTCATTTGATATCCATTTATCGAGAATAACATTTTATCTCATTATTGTGTGAGTCCGACTGCAAGAATACATATGGCTAATAAGTTTTTTCTCCATTAAATTATCATTATGTTTACAAAGGGAAGGTGTGTCCAGCTACAGAGCAGCTTCTCAAAACGCCTTACACAAACATTTACACCAGTAATCAGGCCCGGAATGGCCATCAGGCAACTGGTAGGCAGTCGTGGTCATGAGCTGAGGTCAACAGGGGAGGTCACAGGATTTCCCCAGCGGGCCCATGCCTTACAGGAGGGCCAACACTAAGACAGAGCTCTGCAGCCAAACCTCTATAATGCCAGTACCAAAACATGTTCCTCTTTCATCCCCTTTTTTACACTTAATGGGACAATAGAGACCCCTTCAGTCCCCAGCAAACACAAGACAATTGTGTAATTAAAATTGCTTGCACTTTGTTAAACAGGGGATATCCCAGGGTGCTGTGGCTGTCCTGGAAGGGCATCACACTGACATGCCCCCTTTTGGAGTTGTACATGTCATTGGTGAAGACACAACATGACCCCCTCTGTGCCCCTTATATTGAGATGCTCTGTCTTTAATCGGATGGGCTGAAATTGTGTTTAGCTTGTAACTGTCCATACCAGGATGTCATCAAATAACCCAAGGTAAATATATCTAGGGATATAGATTTTTGATTATATACTTACTGACAGTTTCACTGATACACTGCAGTCTATAGCTGCCTAAAGATGAAATTATCAATCACATCATTTATTATTTTTTATTTTTTTTTTGTATTTAAATTTTTATTGTTTTTCAAATATAAACACACCTCGTTACATTGTGGATATAACAACGGTAGAGAGACATACAAACTTGGTGATACAAGCAAAATTAATGTTCATAATGCCCAAAGGTAAGACGGTTGACAATATCAAGACTTTCGTTTGCAAAGAATGGGTCTGTCCCAACAATATGTGAAATTAGAACATTATAGGTGTGAAATGAGGTTATGTTATAGAAAGTTACAGTTGGTTTCGTAGGACAATTAGTTACATAGTGGTTACCTCATCGAAAGAGATATACTTAAAGCTGCGTTGAAATATGAATAATACGGTTACAGTTACAGCGAAAGGAGGGTGAAGTGTTAGGGAGGGTTTCGGCTTACTTTCGCCTAGTCTGAGCTTGTCTCATCAAAATGTAAAAAGTTAAATTACAACGTGGAGAGATTAAAGTGGACACCCGGAAAACAAGATTACATTCCGAATCGTCAAAATTCCACCGTATGGAAGTACTTTTCCTGGTTTGGTCTGTGTTTTCAGTCCTGTGCATTTTATGAGTCACATTATTGGTTAGATTGCGTAATATATATAGTCTTCATTAAGGTCTAGGTCTTTGTCAGTTATGTTTCGCTGGCGTGTCGGGGCTACCGTTTAACTTCTACTTCGCCGGTCCCTGTTTCCGGTTGCGCTGTTGACTATTATGAATCTTCCCGCCCCGTACACCCATCTCCCTCCCTCCCCCCCCCTCATCTGTGTTGGTCGGTCCCGCCTAGAGGAGATGCCCTACTTTTAGTGAATGTGTTCCAGAGGTTCCAAACCTCGGCATGTTTCAAATGGTTCCCTAACTTGGTCTGTGTTATAACTTCCATTAGTCTCATATCTTCCACCCTCTGGATCCACTCCCTGATTGATGGTGGTTTGGGTTGTTTCCAGTTTTGGGGTATTAAATGATGCTGCTGTAGTCAAATGTGTGAAAAGAATAGCATCCTTTTTCAAGAAGCCGTGTGGAGGTATATGAATCATTTATTATTATTATTATTAGTAGTAGTAGTATTGATATAGCACCAACTTATTCCACAGTGCTTTACAATATTTCAAAGATGGAACTTTTACAATGACTGAGACAATTGCAGTTACAGGAACAATAGGTTGATGAGGACCCTGCTCAAACAAGCTTACAATCTAATGATGATCATGTTCCTTTAAATTATGGTGCACCAGTTTTCTAAATAACATTCAAGATGGCAAATAAACTGTTATAATTTTTATTATTATTTTATTATTTATATAGTGCCATCAGATTCTGTAGCGCTGTAAAATGGATGGATGAATTAACTCCCCCCTGGTCTCTGGTTTGTAAGGAGCTGACTTGCTCTGTTTCTGAGATTTTCCATATCTTGACAGATATCAGAAAAACATTCTGTAAAATGCAGCTTTTTTATCTAGATTCTCTGCTTTTGCTAGCCATAACAACACTTTAGTTGAACATTACATTCTTTTACAAACCATGCAGCTTTTAAACAACGTTTTAAGCAACTAGTCGCTTCTCGTTTCTGTTTGTCAAACTTGCTTTTTGTCAAATTTACTGGTATGTTTCATTTATCTATTGAATGGTGCTGGGAAATACGGTATGTTTTATACAAAATGTGTGTTTTTCTCAGTTTTCAGAACAATATTCAACAGTTCTTTTTAAAAGAACAGAAGACAAATAATCTTTTGAGTTCTGTTATCAGTCTCTCGCATTTTTTGACAGACAAGGTTATTGAAGGAATTTGTGGAAATTCAATGCATGTTTATCAGGCTATGATGCACGAAAAGATAATCATAACAACTAAATGCATTTTAAACAAAAACTTCTTCAAAAATGATCTTACAATCTTACTTTTTGCATATGTTGTTTAATTGACCAAAATCAATGCAGCATATCTCCCAAAAACGAGAGGTATGGAATTGGGACAGTGTGGGTGTATCCATGAGGTCTCATCACCAATGACGTGAACCAAAGCATTGGCAGCACCAATATTGGGCTATATTGGGCAGGCCTGCTCACTAACAGCCTACAGACCTCCAGTCTTCAGGACCATGCAGGAAGTGCTGCCAAAAGGCTCCCTCGGTGGTCCAAGTGCCCACTGCAATGATACATGAGGGCTGTGCTGCCCAGGAACACTTACTTGCTGTCCCTACATGATGAGCAGGACATTGGGACAGGACCCCGAAGTTGGGACTGTCACACCAAAAGCAGGACTGTAGGCACGTGTGAATGCAGTGAAGACAATGCACCCAGAAATGATCACTTGTTAAGAAAACTGCATGTTACGAAAACGTTTGTGTATATTTTAGTATGAGATCTAAAAAAAAAAAAAAACTTGTTTTGATTATAGCTGTCTATGAAAGTTACAAAATATCTTACGATGACTTCCTTAGAATCAGGAAACTCACACTTAGTAGGACAAGACACCTAACGATATATACCCACCTACTTCAAATCCTCATAGATTGTAAGCTTGTATAAGCACAGCCTTCTTCTCCTTTTCCCTTTCTGTAATTGTAAATTGCTAAGGGCTTTGTTGGCGCTATATAAATACTACTGTTATTTAATTGTTGTATTGGTACTAGTGCTAAACTCAAGAAAATGACAAATTGTTTGCTATTGTCTATTTTTATTGTAATTTCTCCCTGATGGGAGTTGCAGTTCCCTGAATATTGGCTGCCACTGTGTTACCCGAATTCTTAAATTCTTCTGAATGTGCTCACAGGGTGAGAGAATTTCAGGAATCTTTGCAATAATTCTCTATTATTAAAATTGAACATTAAAAGTAAGGCATAGGAGAACGAGCCAGAACAGGAGATTGCAAGAGCCTTAGACTAAACAATATATGGTTCTCTATGAAATCCGAGTTTATTTATATTATCATTACATTATATTAAAGTATAAGGTCGCGTACAGAACTCACGGGCTGTGAATCATAGCCATACATTTTAGCCATTGCTTTATATTGTATTTGGAAGCGGTGTGCGAGCTGTTGTATTTTATACGCTGAATGTGCAGCATAAGCTGTTTTTGTACTGACTTGTCCTTGTTATGGGACTTTGTTGCAGAAGACACAGATGTTTGAATTATGGTATTTGGCCTGGAGTTCTCAGGCTAATCTATCTGAGACTGTTGCCCTCATACTCTTTTGTTGTTAATTGGAAGAGTTTTGCAAGGCAGCATGTGCTCACAGAACTCAAGACATATATTTCCTACCATGAAGTCTCTATTTTCTAAGAGCTCCATGTTTTCATACTTGCCAATCTTCCCTGCCCATCTTCTAGGATGGAGGTGGGCAGACATGACAGCAGATTGCATAGTGGGGCATGTCTGCCCATATAAGGGTCGGTTCCGCTTTGTGCTTTGTGCGAGGCCCGAGTGCTCAGTCCCTTCCCACATCCTGAAACCCAGCTGGAAGTTGTAAACTTTTTGGATGATTGCGTCCGTATCCTGACAAATTTAACACTGTTGGCACCAATGATATCAGAGAGCTCTGCAGCAATTAACCAGGCAATACATGTAGCGCGCATGGGTGCATCACAGAGCTCTACAGCAAGGAAACTCGTGGTCATCTGCAGCTCCACAGAGCTCAAATAAAACTCTCACTGGGAGTTTGTGAATTGTGTATTAGGAAAAAATCTTGAGGTTTTGGAGACATTTATCAACCACTCGAACTTCAGACTTGTTCTGATATGTTCAGAATCTCTTGATGGGATATTTTTTCCCCATAACACTGTCCATGTGTTACACACACACACACGCACACACCTATCTATCTGTATCTGTCTGTCTGTCTGTCCGTCTATTATCTATCTATGAATGATGATTTTTTTTTCATGTCTTCAATTTTCGTTTTTTACTCCACTATGTTATAGTGCTGCTAGACTATGTGGGGACAAGTAGTTTTTCTCCATCCTTGAATACGTACATTAACAGTAGAAAGAAATGAATTATTGTTAATACACTGTGAAGAGTACATGCTTAAGATATTTTCACCAATTATTCTTGTGCAGAAAATTGCACTGTTTATGACTCATTTAGAGCAGCTGTAACTGTTTATTTGTCAGAGGAACCAATATCCTAGTTTTGACAGATACGAGTCCAGACAATACCAGCATTTAAATCTGTGATTTGCTGATGAATACCATACCTGCTTACAGCAAATGATTGCATCAAACAAATTGTTTTGGCAACAAGTCAGTAATCGATAAAATACCATTTACAAATAGCAGAAATTCCAGGAGTTTCAATGCTACAAATGTTATCATTTAACACCAAGTAATTAGAGGCTGTAGAATGTTTTAATGTGTCCAGCAGAGATTTACAAGAGTTCCTAAATGCTAAGTAACACCTGGTTTCCATGCTAGAAGGTAAAATGTAGCACCCATCGCTTTCTGACTAAGATTACACCAGCCTCATCTAGGCGTAAAGAGGAAATGACACATTAACAACTGAAATAACTTAATAATTCCTTAAAAAAGGGGAAAAAAGTACATTTATCATTAATACATTTCTATAAGCATATTGTATGTACCATAAATTTGAGCATTGCAATATATTTGGAAGGGGAGGTATATGCAACACAAAGGTTAACTCGGCCAGAGAACTGCAAGTGAAGTAACCTTTTATAGTGTCCTAGTGAATTTGTGAGGGCAATGAATTGAAAAGTGGACTTTTTTATGTATGTCCAATTTGAAAAATGAATTCTAAGGGTCTGTCACTATCAGTGGAGGTGGACATGAGAAGCTCAGCTCTATTAATACTGAGAATGGGCCCAGTGTTGAGTCATGCATGATGCTCTAATTATAGAATGATATTTGCTAAAAAGGAAGAAGATAGAAGTAAATTATGAATTGTCAATTACCCTGTGTGAGACATAATTTTTCAGGCTCCTTTTCACTCAGTTTTTATGGGCAGATTTATAGACATCAGTGATGACGATTTATTCCACGATTGTCACCTTCTCTAAAGATACCCATCAATTATGGATGTCCAAAGTAAATGGTGTGCAGTAAGTTGATTGATGCCCCATAACGTCATCATCAAGTAACCCACTGCAGTTAATGTTCCTATCAGAGCATACAGATTCGAAAGAGTAGATGGTGTTGTAAAAGGATACAGTAGGTTACACAGAGGAAATTAAGGGAACTAGACTTGTATTAGGACTTAGTGAGCCCATATAGAGTGGTAGAGCCGGCGCGGAGATGGTGAGCGGATGTGTAGTAAAGATATACGTGTACGAGCTATTCAATGGCAAATAGAAAAATATTAGCATTTTGAAGATACTCTGCAGGTGGACGCGTTTGCCATTCTGGCTGTGTAATACCAACTTTGGCCTCAATTTAATATTGTTGGATAAGCTTTTTAAATGGTCTTTGAATAAACTTTTAAAATTATTCGACATTATGAACATATTAAAATTGTATAACATTTAGCTATTTTTGATATATTGATATTAATAATTTATTTCTATAATATGTTTTTGATATTTTAATATATTGAAAAAAAAAAAAATTCAATCACTTAAAAAAAAACGGACCCAGCAATATTAAATCAAGGTCTTTATTAGTAAAAAAACAGTATCCATCAGCTGCTCTCACAAAAAGAAGAGGATAAATAATGGACCTTTATGGAGGAAACAAAAAGTGGATATGAATGTGTGGAGTGAAATACAATAATGAAAGGAGAGTGACGTGAGGAAAATGGTGAATTTGCAATCAGTGGTATGAGCACAATTGTTAGGCTTTTTTTAATTATTATTATTATTTTATATTTTAATGTGGCAGCTGGCTAGCAAGTGCTGGGGTTTTTAAACTCCAATTCTTGAAACAATCCAATAAACGGCTCGTCTATTGGCCACTTTGTTTGTTTGGTGACATGTCCATTGACCATTTCGAGGTTGTTGTAAAATAAACCAACCTATCACTCAGAATTCAGATGAATTACCCAAGTTCTTCACCCCAGTTACTTATGTTAAACTTTTCCCAGTGCAACAGTCCACAGCTGCTCAACATTTCAATGGTGTACAAAATGGCCAATACGCACGCCTCATACTCACGAGGTATACTCATTGGGTTGACTAACAGATGCAGCAGTAATGTCTCAACTTGTTTATCTCTTGATCTTATATTTTTCTTTACTTTAGTTTATAATGCTGCAACTGCTTAAACACTCAGTCTCAAACTCAACAGATTTGCATGCTAGCTCATCTTGAAATGGAGGTATAAGTCTGGATGTAAGCACTTGCACTGCTACTAGATCTTGTACCATGACCTGTTTTAAAAAAAATAAATGTGTGCAGTAACTCTAGACATGATATGTACCCAATCTAAGCCTGTATTCAGACATGATGTATATTTTCCATATGTCAATGTGACCCAGGATCTGTCTAAATGCACCTCAAAAATAAAGAATAAAAAAAATAAAAAATAAAAAATCAGGGGAATTCTTACTAAACTAAATGCACAAGTCTACTGTTTCTCATAGGTGTGATTAGTATTATAAAATGGCTCATCTTGGGACTGAATAGGGTGTATCACAGGAATTTATGTAACAAATCTGATTAAAGTACGTATGATTGACAAGAGGACTTCTTATCATAGAGGTGGTCATCATATGTAAGACTGATGATAGGGATGTTCATCAAAGGACAATATGTTACAGTTCTATTTACAACAGGTATGATTGATCACAGAAATGCTCAAGGGACTGTTCATTGTATAAATGATTGATCAGAGGTCTGACCATTACTGATTGGTTTTGACTGGGCTGGTAATCAGAGAAAAATGTGTCACTAGTTTATCATCATCGATGCAGTAGATCATAGCACTTCCTACAACAGAATTCTTCATAATTATAATTGTTTCTCAGGACTAGTCTCTGGTGGAATGACTGCTCATAAAGATACCAAGAACTAGTATGGTTGATGAAAGGAATTCTTATAGTAGAACTGTTTATCGTAGGTATATTTGACCTTTAGGAAAAGTTAACATTTTTTTCGGTCCACACATTAATTATAGATACATACGCCTGTCACCCACATATTTTTCAGGCACACGTTGAAACCATGATAGCAATTTATTAAACTGTGACGGTGATTACCCACACCTGCAAAGTCACCTAGAGGAAGGTTAAAGTCATTTCAGATGTTTTAAAAATAACAATTCCTTGATATTCCTCAAATATAGTGCATGAAAATATGAAAAATTTCATATCTTGCCTTCTCTACCATTCAGTACAAATATGGCTGTCAGCTGCTATTAAAACAATGGGATACAATGATGGAGAGAGAAAATGGTAGCTACTTCACATCTGTCATACAGATGATATGGTTAATGTATATTAGAGTAAAAAAAAAAATCAGTGAAGTTGTTATGGTGCCTAGAGTGTTCCTTTAATGACATGTTAGAACCCTAGAAGGTGTCAACCAATATTATAATTAGTTAATGAGTATTTTTTATTTCCCCCCCCAAAACTCTCTCTGTCCTTTCTTTGTGTGTGTGTGCGTGTGTTTATTTTATAGATATGAATCAAAGAGAAGTCTTCCATGAACAGACTGGGATTAAATACAAATTAACTAATTTGATTAATTCAAATGAACAGTCAACTTTCTGGCACAGCCTGGCATTCAATGTAAATGAGCTGATTACGTTATTCTGTGTATGCCTATGTTCCAATGTTTTCACATGAAAAAGCCATAATTCAAAAAAATGCCACCCATAACACTACTATATAACAATGCCAACAATCCTTTAGTATACACAGCACAGACTCGCCTAGCCTGTGTAATAGCAGCATGTGATGGTATATCTCCATTCTGCAGCTAATTTATAATGTGACAGACACTTTGAACATTGCATACAACTAATCAGTCAGCTTGAGGCTACTACGTTTGTCCTTGGGTGACAGAGAGAAGACACAGATATCAATAGATATCTGAATTTGCCCCACAGAGATTTAACCCCTGGTGCCTAGAAATAGGGTATACTGTTACATGATACAATTCCTTAAGACCTCTTTCTCATCATGTAAAAGCCCTTTAAAAGATCCAAAAAGGTTAGAAATTCCCTTTTAATATCTTTAATGGGTAGATTGCTAGGACTACGTTATAAAACCATTGTCTGTTAAAGAGCTGCTTCTTTCAATACTAGTGGATTAAAGCTGTGCCTTAAACCAGGGGTAGACAACCTTTGGCATTTTATGTGTGGACTACAGCTCCTATAATGCTTTTACAGCAATAATGCTGACTAAGCATCAGAGAAGATGTAGTCCATAACATCGGGAGTGCTGGAGGTTTCCTACCCCTGCGTTAAATATTACCTAGAACTGAAAGGGTGAAACGATGATAAAATGTAACTTATTTGTTTGGTTTAATTGCTGTCATTAAAGTTTAGAAGTGTTATTAGATGGCATTAACATGTTCGTGCATTGGGGTGGATTTTGACTTTCTTACGATAATGGAAAGAGATAGATAACAGCAGACGGAATGCAGCCAAAAAGCCCCTCCTCTCAAACGGTAGATGCAGCATATTTTCTGGAGTCGCTGATCTGCTGTTGTTTACCAAGAAGCTAAATAGCTGACACTGCAACTTTAAGGTGAAGAACAGATTGAAGGTTTTCAAGAGGGTACAAGTGGATCGCAATTCCGTCATCAAATTGTTAACCTTTTGAGCTTTATATATGCCGGAGCACAGATTGATAAGAGCATATTATTTTATTAATTTCCTCTGCTCGTTCAGTGTGGATATCAATTATCTGCATTATGAATAATGCAATATCCATCTTCCCAGACACAGCTGCATAACATTAGGAAGTGATTCTCAGACTAACGACTTGACATATTGTTTAGATATCACCGGGCTGCAGGAGACGTCATCTATGTTTGTCGTTTTTCTATTTGTACCAATTTGAAGACATTTATATGATCATTATCAGCAGGTTAGGGATCGTCTGGCACGGCAACCGCCGAGATGTCTAACTCACACAACGCTCGGCTTTCCTTTCACTCATTGAGAGTACAAGAAAGACTGTATTCCACTGAAGTCAACTGCCTGAAGTTGGCCACTTACCGTCTGATGGTAGATGTATTAATAATATGTATTAAGAAAAAAATATATAATTATATTACCGCCAGCTTCAAGAGAGTTTTATTTACTGTTCTTACATGCGTGTTTAATCCATCAGCATTTAGACAAAATCATCCGGTCTTTGGTCACATTCTAAATAGAACCAGATGCAATAATATGGTAAATAAAACTCCCTCGCGGCCGATGAAAGTACAATTAACATGTAGCCGACATTTATGTTTAAACCTCTATTGTTTGTAGTGTTTGAGAAATTAAGCTAGTTAAATAGCAGTGCTTAGCTGTGTTGGTCCCAAGTGTAGACAGAGGTAAGGCTTTATTTTCTTTAAAGAGTCTCAGAGTGGGGTATGCGAAAAAGGAAGAAGTGAGAATTAATTTAAATTTAATTGAAATTCCAATGCAATGCAATCAGAAGATACCATAAGACTAAGTAGGACAAGGCAAATATTAGCAAAATATGGGAAAAGGTTCAAACTTCTTCTGTAACCACTTTTCCGCCATCCTTGCAACATCTTCACAGGAACAGACTTCTCGTACAATGCACAATAGATGAATTTGTCATAAAGTTTTCCTATAAGACAACGAATCAATAAAATCTACTTTCGGTCTAATTTATATCAAGTGACAGCAAGAGGGAACTGCTGAGACGCATTAAGTAATTTCATGGAAGTGGAGTATGTAGATGGGATTGGGGACTATTATGGGGCTGACATGACTCAAATTAACTCAGAGAAAGGACAGTAATTACAGGAGTCAGATGATGCCTATGTAGACCTACTAGCATTTTATATAACATATGCAGGTTAGTATATTATTTTAAATACATTAGAAACAACAACGAATCTCACAAGAAAATATGCTCCACTTGTTTTTATTTAAAAAAATAGTTAAGGGTCAGATTCCACAGAAAAGTGTAACATTGTCGTTTCACAATATAACGGTAAAGAGAAATAATAAGTCAAATGTACTAAAGTGAATACATTTACAAGTTAGCATAGACCAGACTCATAGTTAGATTTTATCAAACCAAAAATGATTGCCTTGAAAACTACTAAAAAAAAATAATAGTTCTACTCGTTTTAAGACTGGTAAATTAATCTACAGAAATAGTTGAAACATAGTCTTGTTTCGTGTTCTGAGCCTTTCAGTCAGGTTTTGAAATGTAACATCTCGGAGGTCTGTGTGTTGCAAAGTCTTAACATATTTAGTAGAAGGACTGATCTGCCACTTTAAACCAGGCTGTTAACACATGTCTGCCGGTTGACATCTGCTGATACAATTTTGACTGGAGGGCTTTCTTCAGTCCAAAGCAGCTTTTCTTTGACTTCTCAATTGTCTCATACGGAACATTTTCTTTTCCTTTTTTTTTATATTTAAACAGCATTTAGACATTATAGTATTATGAAAACATAATTGACAACAGCATTTACATATATTTAAGGTGAAATCATTCTAACAAGGAAACAAAGGATTAATGCATCCGCCTGTTTTTATATCTCAACAAGTCCTGGATAGTTTTGTTGATGTTTTAGAACATATAACTAAAATAATTTCCTCTTTTCATTAAACTTAAAAAAATAGTATATTCAATATATAAGGAAAACAGTGTATACAAGGGAGATTAACCGTGCCTGTTTAAGGCAGAGTTATAGATAAGTGATTGTTAAGCAAATACAGACTTGAAATTAAACATTATGTCAAAAGAGATTGAAGTTTCCGTTGTTATAGAATATTTATAAATACTGAGACAGATCTCTAACTAATAGGGTTTTTTCTTTACACAAGTATCTTTCTACGTTCTTATAAAATCCCAAAATAGTAAAAAAAACATGTATGTGCTAGTTAAGCTGTTTCGTTTTATATGTGTGTATATTATTTTTATTTGGTGCCATTAAATTTCAAGCATTGCCAATTGGTGTGGAAGACATAAAACATCAATAATTTAATCTCTAAACAATGAATTTTAAACATGCAACATTAAGCCCTGCACTCAAACTCTGATTACTCCTGGGCGGCAGCAGTGACTATAGTACTAATCAACCCCAATATATGCAATACGAAACAGAACATAATAAAGTTACTTGCGCACTATTCAAAATAGTATCACTCCAATGGCCATATAAGGGTAAGCTCAACTGCTATGTCAAAGTAAGAGCTCTTAGGTGAGTCCTACTCTAACAAGTCACCAAAAGGAATTATAAACATACAAAATTAAGCCCCTTCAACCTTATAGTGCCTTTTTGTGAAGAATATTTAAAGGGTTACTCCAACCACCATGACCACTTCAGTGATTTGAAGTGGTCATGGTGGTAGTCCAGGTCAGCCCAAGACATTGTGCTGCCTGATTTCAAGGACATTATGCTGCCCCTCCACCCAAAATCTCACACGTATTCATTATGTTATGCAGTGTGTGTAGTGAATGCGGTGTCTGTGTTAGTGTAGTGGATGCAGTGTCGTGGGTGCAGTGTCTGTGTTTCTGTAGTGGGTGCAGTGTCTGTGATTGTGTAGTGGGTTCAGTGTCTGTGTTTGTGTGGTGGGTGCAATGTAGTGGGTGCAATGTGTGTGATTGTGTAGTGGGTTCAGTGTCTGTGTTTGTGTAGTGGTTGCAGTGTAGTGGGTGCAGTGTAGTGCATGCAGTCTGTGCAGTGGGGTTGGATAAGGGCTGTGAGGGTAGATGATTTATGATATATTATAATTTAGTTTTTTTCTCAGTTTTCCTGGTGGTCCAGTGTCAGAGCATGCTGGGGCCTACAATTTCAATATTGCACCTCCTGCAGCATTAGGTCCTCTTGGAAGTCGCGTGAGTGTTGCTGTGGGTTGCCATGGCAATGCCCTGTGCATCATGTAATGCATGCCGGGAAGGTTGCCCGTGGAAACGCTCAAACATGTAGAAGACCTAATGCTGCAGGAGGTTCAACATTACATTCCTGGACCCCTTCTCCACAGGACAAGCTAGCAGGGTCCCAGGACTGCTTATATGTATAGCTGTACTCACTGTGTGTATATATATATATACATATATATATATATGCAAATATATATGCAAACAGCTAATTTGTTAAAGGTTCATGGGCAGCAAAATGATGCCCCTGTCAAAGTGCCGCCTGGAGTCCTGGCCCCACCTAGTCCCATGGATGTGCCAGTCCTGATGGTAGGAGTCTCTATGTGCAGTGTTTCTCTCCCCAACAGTTTCTTTAAAAAAATATCCGCTATCAAGGGGAAAAAAATGCTTCTACAAAAGTACTGCAAATAACTTTATTTTTATCCAAAGTTAAAACTTTTCTCCAATAAACGTTTCTGTTTTCTTTAAACAATTGTCTATATTGCGAAGTGGAATATAGGCAGAGTCTTCGATTACCCTGTAGTGCAAGCAGACCCTCCATCTAGGTCTCACATTGACACACCTTTGCTGTTTGGCATTTATACCTCTAGAGGTCTAGTTGGCTGACTCATTTGTTTGGTTGGCCATTGACAAAACTGTCTTTTCTTTCAGTTCTATCTCAGGCCTACAGAATCCTCAGGAGATGTAACTCTATTACCCGGTGTCCTGGTTGAAGTGTGTTAGTTTCCGTTCATTGGTGAAAATTAACTCCATGTGGTGACTTTTTCTGTTTAGGGTGAAGTGGAGGAAATTATATTTAAAACATACAAAAACAAAAAAATCTGTTCATAAGAGTGATGCCTCGTCAGGTCTTCTACGTTTTAGGTTAAATACAGTTATGTTTGTTGATTTCAGGTTAAATACCAGCTGGTCCAATCTTAAAAGAAGAAAATGCAGTCAATTATAATTCCGATCACGACACATTGACAAGATAATTAAAAATAACAATTTCTTCTTAATAGTGAAAATATGAAACAAAATCTAGCATCAAAAGGATTTAAGGAGGAATTGCCATTTCCCAGGATTTTTTATATTTTGTGCTAATAAAATAAATTAAATTAAATGTAGAAATCCTGCACCTCTTTATCCTGCAACTGGGTGCCTCCATCTTAGCTCCCTGTCAGTCATCGTTATAAGCTGTGTCATTTGCACCTGGCAGTCAGCACAGAGAGAGCATACAGAGAATAGGAGAAATTAAACAATGTTATAATTTCTCCTTTTTATTGATATTGTTTGCCCTGGTTTTGTCTTGTCTGGATTATGACGTAATTTACTAAACATTTTATAAACATTTATAAGAAAACGGAGCGTCTTGTGAAAAGATTTAAAGGGTCACTATAGTGTCAGGAAAACAAAGTGGTTTTCCTGACACTATAGTGACCCCACCCTCAGGGTTCCCCTCCCGTGGCGCTAAAGGGGTTAAAACCCCTTCAGCCACTTACCTTAATCCAGCGCTGGGCTCCCTCAGGGCTGGTGACCTCTCCTCCCCGTCCGATGTCAGCTCCCCCGTCAGATGTCACTCAATGCTTTCCTATGGACGCTCTGCGCGATGGAGGCGAAATTCGCCTCGAGCGTCGCAGATGCTCCTCTAGTAGCTGGATTAACCCCAAATGTAAACATAGCAACTGTTATGTTTACATGTGAAGGGTTAAAACCTGAGGGACCTGGCACCCAGACCACTTCATTGAGCTGAAGTGGTCTGGGTGACTATAGTGTCCCTTTAACAGATGTTAAAGGTCATTTAAATTTTTTTATTTAAATGTGTAAATTCCAGATAAGTAACAGGTCGTCTTTAATCTCTGTTACAAATGTGCAACTTTATTGTTAATTCTGTGCAATACATAATATGTTAATAAATCTCTAGGAATGTATAGTCCCAGGAAAGTTAAAATATCCTGAAAAGCTGATCATTCTATTTAGCACTTTCCCCCACTTTTTACATTTTTTTCAATTGTTTCTTGATGTAGGGCAATGACAAGTACACACATGAATAGAGACATGCCTTTAAAACCAAGAGAAAGGTATCAAGCATAACGCGTGTCAAGAAAAACTGCACATGTTTAAATTAGAGTGTTGGTCAATGACTGCCGGTATTGTGTAGCATTGCTGTGGAATCCACCAGGTAGTGTTGAAGCAATGACAGGGGTAGTAGGCTAGTAGTAATATACTGATATAAAGTTAAGAGCTGGTAACTTAACAGAAAAAAAAAACCAACAACTTAAAGCTAGGCATCATTAAATATTATATAAAGATATTATGAGCTGATATACACATTTCTCCCCTTTTGTATATGATATACGTACTTCCCCCCTTTTGTATATGATACACGCATTTCTCCCCTTTTGTATATGATATACGTACTTCTCCCCTTTTGTATATGATACACGCATTTCTCCCCCTTTGTATATGATATACACATTTCTCCCCTTTTGTATATGATATACGTACTTCCCCCCTTTTGTATATGATACACGCATTTCTCCCCTTTTGTATATGATATACGTACTTCTCCCCTTTTGTATATGATACACGCATTTCTCCCCCTTTGTATATGATATACACATTTCTCCCCTTTTGTATATGATATACGTACTTCCCCCCTTTTGTATATGATACACGCATTTCTCCCCTTTTGTATATGATATACGTACTTCTCCCCTTTTGTATATGATACACGCATTTCTCCCCCTTTGTATATGATATACACATTTCTCCCCTTTTGTATCTGATACACGCATTTCTCCCCCTTTGTATATGATACACGCATTTCTCCCCCTTTGTATATGATACACACATTTTTCCCCTTTTGTATATGATATACGTACTTCCCCCCTTTTGTATATGATACACACATTTCTCCCCTTTTGTATATGATATACGTACTTCTCCCCTTTTGTATATGATACACGCATTTCTCCCCTTTTGTATATGATACACACATTTCTCCCCTTTTGTATATGATATACGCATTTCTCCCCCTTTGTATATGATATACACATTTCTCCCCTTTTGTATCTGATACACGCATTTCTCCCCCTTTGTATCTGATACACGCATTTCTCCCCTTTTGTATATGATACACACATTTCTCCCCTTTTGTATATGATATACGTACTTCCCCCCTTTGTATATGATACATGCATTTCTCCCCTTTTGTATATGATATACACATTTCTCCCCTTTTGTATAAGATATACGCACTTCCCCCCTTTTGTATATGATACATGCATTTCTCCCCTTTTGTATATGATACACACATTTCTCCCCTTTTGTTTATGATATACGTATTTCTCCCCCTTTGTATATGATACATGCATTTCTCCCCTTTTGTATATGATATACGTACTTCCCCCCTTTTGTATATGATATACGTACTTCCCCCCTTTTGTATATGATACACGCATTTCTCCCCTTTTGTATATGTTTGTAGTTGTTTTAATTTGAGGTTTGAAATGTAGAGGGTATTAAAATAAGATCGATACTGTGGACATTATGCTGCTCCGGAAAGCTTCATTTTGGTACACATTTAAAGATTTGAGAATTGGTTAGATCCATTTTGATTCTGAGTAGCTTGTCACCGGTAATACTGTGTTTAAATTGATAGGTACACTAGTATATATTATTTTGTTTTATTATGTATGTAATATATATATATATATATATTACCTGCAATGGCATTTTCAGACAATTCAGCAGCATCCTTGAATAGTTGTCTCTGATTTCAGTGTAATAAGCATGAGAATATGGTTTAAATTTCCAAATAGCACTACCCTCACTCTAATCCTCACATCCTTTGACCCCGGTTCCTGAAACAGCTTGACAATTATCCCCAAAATAACCCAATGGGTTATGAAAGAGTTGTAATACTGAGGCCTAGTAAGGGAGGCTTAAATAATAATATGATTATATTTCAGGCGCTATCAACGTAACGTATGCACATTTAAAATAATGCAACACATATGCTGTAATTCCCTAAAGGGATTATACTCCATGAACATGAAAAGATATGAGATCGTAATAGCATTACAGAAGAGCGAGGTGCCTCTGGAGCACAACACCTACCAAATTATAAAATGGCCGCCATTCAATGAATGCTTATGATGAGCAAAGTTCAAACACAATAAGTGAACAATATTTATGTACAATGTACACAGAGCTAAAGCACATTGTTTTAAAATCACATACCATATGCATGCAATCTCAGGTGATAACCTAAGCATTAAATGGTGTTTCACGTGATTGTTTGTATAGATAAACATTAAACGACAGGAATGTTTTTATATCTCCTGATCAAATATCTCAATATTGCATGGTAGGTATTATCGTGAAGTACCATAAAAATGGTCCTAGACCAACTATCCAACAATTTACAATTTGTACAATACAGTCAGGACTTATAGTTCTTCTGGCATGACGCTAGAGAACATATTGTTATTGTACAACGCTGCAGACTATGTAGGTGCTTTATAAATAATTGTAATTGATGACTGTTTTCACAGAAGTTTCAATTATGGAAGATAATCTAATTCCGAATGGTGATAGTGAAATAAAACACTTTTCTGATGGAAAAAGTAGAGGAAAGATTTTTTTTTAATTGCTAAAAAAAAATTACATATTCAGAAAAAAGTAGCAACACATGAAATTAACCCAACATATTAAATAAACTGCATTGAAAATTCACAGAAAATTATATGTACAAAAAGTCAGTGACACGTTTGATAAATAGTCCCTATTGTATCTCAAAGGGCCAGGTTAGTTTTAACATGATATTTCAGGTAGGAACACGATTTGGGAAATTATACCTTCGAAAATCTAGGCCTCAGACGTGACATGAATTTAGCTTGGTGTATTTTATAGCTAGTGGCTGTGTGCGTTTCTGGCAGAGCCTGGCATGTAATGCAAATTTTAAAATCTCCAATGATTCCCTGCACATTGCCAGTGAAGGCACATGGAATTATGGGAAAATCACGTACAAATGGACGATCTTGAAAACCTTGCAGTCTCAATCCAGAGAAATGGCATTGTAGATAAATCTGTTTCTTTTACTTTCCTTCTTATTAAATGGTAAATGCTTTAGTAGTGTTTACATGAGTAAGTTAAAGAAGGAACTCTTCCAAAAAGATGATCTCTAAATTGTATCATAGTCTTGATTTGTGGATGAAATTAAATTGATATAATATCACAAACTTATAATGTCTTTCTGATTTATGAGTTTTATAAGTGAGTCCATGATTTCAGAATTCTTTCTGATCCCTTAATATTTGGTCCTGAACCATTTATAGTCTGATGATATAAAATGCATGTATTTAACTTAATCCAGTAGAATTTTCTTGAAACATATGGAGCTTTGCATTTCTTCTACAATGACAGGGGGTTTAAAACAGCCCTGAAGTTAGTAATTGTTGGCCAGATTCAGTTTAGCTATTACGTAATGTATCAGTCTTCTTTTAGAGGCCTCTGCATTTTTACTGCAGACCCCAAAGGAGTTGCAATTGTACATTAATCCAAACCTGAAGCTGATTTGTATGTAAAGTAAAATGTGTAGGATTTGACTGTATTTCCAATAACACAGGCAGGTATATGTTAATGTACTGCCAAGATGCATTGCTTCAGTTAAATTAATGCTATTATGGACATTTGTGTAAATATGTGAGTGACCTTTGTTCTACCATTGCATCAGTGCAATTGTCTATGTTGTGTTTATTGTAAGGTTGTTATCGTAGACTGATAGGGAAGACTTGGGATGAGCATAGAGAAGCAGTAATTGCACAACAAAAGACATTTGGACATAGACTGTTCTTGTGGCAATACATGTCCGAGGGCTACTATTAAGATAATGTTCATCAACTGAAAGTGGAAGACACTCCAGGGCAAAGAGTTAAAACTTTTGATGAACCATCGGGATCATGCCAGTGGGTGTTATGGTGACTGTTTTAAATGTACCACCTTACTACAGGAGTGGTCCAATTTTGTATTGATACATGAGCTATTAACAGTTGTAGGGTTGTTGATGGTTTACTTCCCAGGCATATCTTGTTGTAACTGTCTTTGTTGGTGGGTGACTATTGGAAGTCCAGATGTTGAAGACTACATTTCCATATGACCGAATATCAGTGAGAACTTTTCCAGCTATCAATCCTTCAGTGACTTATGTAATCATGTAGGTGTTTTATGTATTTGCTGCCATATCAAGTTCTCTTAAGGTTTTCTGATTTATGATTACAGCATAGTTCCATTGATACTTGTGTTTTTTGTAGTTAAGATTGTTTTATGGAGAGGGTCCCTCTATGAATGTGTGGTTAGGAATGAAGAGACGATTGGTACTGTTCTTGAAACGTGTTCCAGCAGCTTTATTAAAACATTGGGGTCTTTCATTGAACATGGTGATGAAAGCAGGCACTTTTCTGAAGTCAGAATAATTAAATTGACTTTTGTAGAGATGTTACACGGTCCTAGGGCAAAAATTTAACAATATATATATATATATATATATATATATATATATACAAAAGCAAACTCTGGCACTCTTCCTTTGGATCCAAATAAAATACAGAAATTACCCGGGTGCTTCCAAGCCACTTGATATATCCAATCAATAAAGGAGCACTCCAAAGGATTTTGAATTTTTTTTTATAATCCGGTGTTTAAAAAAACCAAATCATCAACGTTTCGACCCGATAGGGTCTTTATCAAGATCATCTTGATAAAGACCCTATCGGGTCGAAACGTTGATGATTTGATTTTTTAAACACCGGATTATAAAAAAAATTTCAAAATCCTTTGGAGTGCTCCTTTATTGATTGGATATATATATATATATATATATATATATATATATATATATATATATATACATATATGTACCCTTCTAAAGCACCTGATAACTATCAGTGGAAATCAGGATGAAAACTTCTATATACAGTTTCAAATTTAAAACCAAATGAAATTTGATTTAATATTTGAATCTCTTTGGGAACGTAGGTGTAACGGATCACCTGGCACCCCGACTGGGTACCTCCATTGAAGGATGCTCCTAGCGCTTCCTGAGGGCTCCAAGCACTTCAGCTGACACCATAACCACCATAGACTCCTTCAGAGAGCAAGACAGGAACTATATAGGATTATAGCAAGGGAATATGCAGAGCATAGCAATCCCTTGTAGCAGATTCCCCCAATAAGAGACAGGACTCAGATTGAGGGTGAAGTCGAACTGCCTGTACTGCCACATACAGCCTCTTTTATTCACAATCCACAAACGTTGTACTGCCCACAGGGTTTTGAAATACAACCAATCAATCCGTACAATACACACAGACACTCCCACACAAAATCTTCCCCTCTGCCTGTGATATGATTACTGAACACAATGGTTAATATAATTATCACAGGCAGAGAAATACAGTATTATAAAACATATCACAGGGACCCCAAAACATGCAATAACCCCATAAAAAGTTATATCCTCGGAACCGGAGGATCTGGGTGAACCACATATCCAAAATTCACCCAGATCCGTTCAGTAGTTTGGAAGATACAGTTTAATGCAGATTCAGCAGAACATATACAGGCTATATGAAAAATAATTACTGTATAATATATCCCCTGATGTATAGTCCAAAACCACTGCCCGATGTCTCTGTGCACCAAATACTGGCGAGATGGCACCGTGTAGAAAAGTCCAAACAGTGTCTGTGAGTTAAAATGGCCGCCATTCATTGTTCTCACCATGTGCTTCATCCATTGTTCTCACCATGTGCCTCTGATACATGAAATGGTGGCCACCCAGTAACTCCACAGTATGGCCCCAGATGGTCCTTAAAGGGCCAGCAGCAGCATAATAAAATACAATATGCCCAAATCAGTTCCTAGAAGGGCAATACATCCCAGGGCCATAGTCACAGGGCAGGCGGCTGGCAAACAGGCCCCTCCAAAAACCAGTGGCAAGGTCACTTTCGCCACAGTAGGTTTGTGGCTTTTTACTCACTACTTGTTTCATTCCGTCGGGAATTTAGTGGAACTAACTGGCGGCAGGTTGGCATTCTAACACTGCTGAATGATTCAAGAGAATGTTGTCAGGTATAACTACCTTGAAGGGTATGTAGTTGTTTCTACATCTGAGTTTGATGTTTACATCTGCAACTTACTGATTTTTTTATTCAAATTCTTAAAATGAATCTCAGGAGGACAACCATCTGTTCAGCTGAATCAATGTTTGGTTTCCACTGTTATATGCCCTCATTACATAGATTGGCTCCCAATCTTCATTTAAACAACAGATCAAAGAGAATTGATTTCAATTATTTATATGTAATTCAATTTATTTCACTATCCCTTTATGGTTCTTGTAACCCTTAAGAGCAGGGCTCACATTTTTCACTTGACACCAGCTTACTTCAAATTGTAAGCCCTGCTTCAGAGCATTGCTTGACGTTTTGGATGTCTGTATCTGAATTAACTTTTTATAGGCTGTGGTGCTCTCTGGATTCCTTGAACTTGTCTCATCTACAATTACGTGTATTTGTGGTGACATCATGTTGACCTCTCTGTTCTGTCCACAGACACTCTATTTATTTTTTGTTCCGTTCCAGTTATCTCTTTAACGGATTACTCCAACCACAATGACCACTTTTGCAATTTGAAGTGTTCATGGTGGTAGGAGTCAGTATGTGCAGTGTCTCAGCTTGAAGTACTGAACATACTGACTTATTGGCAATTATGTGCCAGGGGAAAGTTGCAGCCCCAGCACACGCAAGTTGCAGCCCCAGCACAGGGCAGAACTCCAGGCTGCCTAATGTGAATTCTGTGCTTAAATTACATCTATTATCAGCGACAGACGTAAAAATATTCCCCTTTGCAGACAGAGCACATGCCAGGGTAAGCTCTAGCTCTTCCTCCCACATTGCATTCATACAGTTGAACTTCATAACAAATCTAGAGACAGGTACTAAGAGCTTTACCAAAGAGTTACATCTAGTAAATATCACCCACGATCATTCTAACCCAAAATGTATCTGATTTTATTTATTAGAAAAAAATAGTAAACAAGGCAATACTAAACAAAGTTTAAAATAATGCCATATTATATTCCTTATGTACCATACATTGTATTATAAAATTAAACATTGTTAATCATCCATTATTTTCCTAGTTTCCTCTACTTTCTGTTAGATCTCAACTTAGTTATACATCAGTTTGCATTCATTCAATATGGAGTGTGAGCTATGCTAGTATATAAGATAATGGACTCCATTTATCATATTTGGTTTTCCCTTGGTTAAACCTTCTCACACTTAGGTACCAACTTCTTTCAACATACCGTTAAATTTGTTATAAGAGCGCTATTTCTAATTTTTTCGATAATTTGTTCCTTTACTGGCTCATTTACAGTTCGGAATTCTTAAAGATTGTTAAATTTGCATTCATTCAAATGTTGCTATAGATTAGAGAATAAAATAACAAAGATAAAAACAAGAAAAAACTGTAGTTATGGGTAGCTCAATTGTGTTTCCTGGTTAGTTGATAATTTCAGTGGAATGACTACATCTCATATCTTTTTTATATTTTGTTCATTGGTAAAGGGAAAATCTTTCTTCCATTAATATTACTTTTTTTAAAAGTATCTTTGAGGTTAACAAGTTAACACACAATAGACCTATTGCTGGCCTTGATTTTTTCACATGTAACAAATACATTTTGTTCCCAATATATGGGTTCCTTTAAAGCACAAGGACCACTACAGCTTAATGTTGTGGTTCTGGGGCCTAATGTCAGAACCACATCATTACTGTTACTCTAATAGCCTCCTGGTTGCAATCTTACAATGTTTACAGGACCAATGCTCAGCGTCCCCACGCTCTGCAAGGAGATTCCGAACACTTCCCATAGAAATACATAGATGCAGATGATGATGCATTTCTATGGGGAGATGGTGATTTGTGCATGCGCACTACCCTCCCCAATTCTTCCCTATCGATTGGCTAATCTCATCCGAGGAGGAGTAGCAAGAACAGCGAGACTGGCATGCCACGGAGCTAAAGGTAAGTAAACCTATTTTTTTATTTTTTATTATTACTTCTGGGAATACACAAACTGGTGGCCATGCATAACATGTTTGCATTCCTATTATCAAAGTGTTCCTTTAAAAGTCAGTAAGAGACACTGGATGCCACCAGCGTCCTCTATAGAGCACATCTTCCAATACAGATGTGTGATATTCGTGTACTTTTAAGCTGCTTCTCTAGTGTTACCAATGGTTAATTATTTTGTAACAATTTTTGATTGTCTGTGATGGTGACAAAATGCATTTTTTAATCAGCGTCTTGCTTTGAGATTGATATTTTGTATTGAGGAAACACATGACTTGCACAGTATGACATGAACCTTGATGTGAACGTATAGATTAATCGATTCTATTTTCCGTTTCAGTGGACGGCTGTATACACAGAGCTTCGGGGCCATGTCTATTTGCTGAATGCCGCAGTTTAGGTGGCTGTTCAACTGGGCAAGCAAAAATTACATGTGGCTACGAGCTGCCAGCAAAATGTAAGTAAATGCTTCTTATTTCTGATTACATGTATGGCTCGGATCCGCAAATTTCACTGATATAAAAACGTCGACTCACTTATTAACTATTGTTTGAAAGGTAAGATTTCACAGTTTCTGAAAGCATGTTTATTGGCTAGGGGCATCTGTTACCTGGTTGTGGGAGTGATATTGTGACAGTTACAAGTTAAGGTTCCCAGCATTAAGATTGATACCAAGTTATTTCCCCATATTTGTCACTGTTTCATGCATGAGCAGGATTTTAAGGCTCTCGATTACATGTGTTGAGATCCAACCGAGTGATCATTCGTTAGGAAAGCATATTCCAGCCGACGTCATACAACAATTAAAAGTTTTCTGAATAATGTTTATACTACATTAATCTGCAAAGCTTTATGCAGCGTAATAAGTCGTGTCTTTAGCAAGCTATCATGTTTTGATCACGTGTTATTATTTTTTACACATGCATTAACTATTATCATTCTGTGTTTAATGTCAATGTCCAAGAACTGTCCAGAGTAGCGCTTGTTCTTCATCCCTCTGAATGAGAGAAAGTGTGGACATATTATGTAATTATAGCGTATATAAATGCATATATTACCATTTAACATCTATCTATCTATCTATCTATCTATCTATCTATCTAATCTATCTGACGGTTTATCTATCTATCTATCAAGTGATCTCTCTGTCAGTTGATCTATCTATCTATCTATCTATCTAATCTATATATTTGTTTGTCTATCTATCTATCTATCTATCTATCTATCTATCTATCTATCTAGCTATATATCTATCTATCTATCTATCTATCACGTGATCTATCTGTCAATTGATCTATCTATCTATCTATCTATTGATCTATTAATTAATCTATATATCTGTCTATCTATCTATCTATCTATCTATCTATATGTCTGTCTATCTATCTATTGATCTATCTATATACCAATTGATCTATCTATCTATATCTATCGATCGATCTATCTATCTATCTATCTATTTCTCTTTCTCTCTCTCTCTTTCTTTTTATATGTCTCTCTGTCAACTAGTAAAAGCTTAAGGTATATGCTGTGGTTATACGCAGGAATAAGAAGTGTGTAGATAGCAATATCTGATTATTTTGGAACAGTTGTTAACAAAAATCCCCTTTTCTTAATGCAGGTTTGTAGATAGTGAAAATTTTCATACCCAGAGAGATCAAAGTGATATACAATGTTTTCAGCTGCTGTGCAAAGGCTGATTGGCAATTACTGTGAATGCATCTGTCACATTTTAGCTTTCAGTAACAGCTAGCAGAATGCCGTTGTAAGTGGTGGAATGCATTTGCCGTTCTAAAGTGGACTGATCAAAATTCCACGGTTACATATGAATAGCCATATGCAAATCAGAGTATCACTGGGTCATTTCAAAATTAGAAAAAAAACAAACTGAAATGCCAACTGCCCTTAGAAAAAAAGTAGCGTGCTTAATTTGTAATTAATACATATTTCAGGTGAAAGATAAGTTATATAACGTATATATATCATGCGTCTGGTTCACTGTTAGAACCTTGTCTGCAAGAAGTCATAACGCTGTTAAGATTTATCATTTCTAGGCCGCTATACGATTATAAACTCTTAGTTTGCTGTTGTGTTGTCATTGAAACTTGTTGGATTGAACAGGTAAATGTTTATGCTTTGAGTCGTCTCTTGTCTCTTGTACGTGGGCATGGATTAATCAATCCCACAATCTCTTTTTCAATTAATTTCTTATTTTATGAACTGCTACATCCTTAAAGAAGAGTCCGTTTTCAGGCGATCTCAGGGTCAATCAAATGTAGATGTTCACAGCTAGGTACATAGGGTGCTGTTTTGTAACTTTATTTTCTTGGCCTATCATGAGGGTCTGTTTGTCACGTTTAGTGAAAAGATTATCAGCTCCTTCTATAATCTATAGAGTACTAAGCGGTAGATGGAGCGATGGTCAATATTATTATTGTCACACAATACCAACAGGTCTAGGATACCAGGTCTCTTCTTCCACCCGTAATTATTTAAGTCCACAACTTAATTATGCTGTTGGTGTGTATTACATATCAGAAGTGTGTGTTATGTTAAATCCAAAAGTCTGGCGGGAGAATGATCTGTTGTGTACTGTATTAAGTAATCAATGTCATATTAATAAAAAAACATGAAATATCTACAAGTAAAAAAAAACTCAAATAGTGTAACACTGTACATAAAATACTAAGATGGGAATCGGTAAGTATTGCACTCACAAAGAAAGCATTAATTGAAAACAATATGAAATCTGGTAATATCTTCTCTCTCCTTAAGGCTCTCATTCTGTAATGCCATATGTAGAGTCAACTAGAAAAAAAGGCACATCGAGTAGATCTTATATTACAAGTTCATTCCATTAATTTATATTGCCCTTACAAGATTAAGGATAATTGCCAGCATATCATCATCTCCACTGAAATCACAATTAGTAAGCATCCAAGTGAGGAACAAAAAGCAGCATGTATCCCCTTAAAAACACAATTAAAAATATAAGTCTACCCCACGCATTTCGTCCTAAAATAGGGTAAACAATCACTTTCCGTATGGTTCCAATCAAAATCATATTTTTGGATAACTTTTAAAATGTTTTCATATTTTTAAATTAACTTTTCAAAATGTTTAAATATAATGAAAAATATTTTCATGTTGTCATAGTTTGATATTTTTTTCAATATATTGATATTTTTATATACATGATATATATATTTTTTCTATTTTAATATTTTAAAAAAAAATGATTTTAAAAGTTTATTCTAAAATATATAAATCGTTTGAAAATCTTCGTATCCAACAATATTAAATCAAGGTCTGAATTATTTGTTTATTTTTATGAAACTTTAGCATATGGAGGGTGTTTTAGCAAATGGTAAGATGTCTTAATGTCGTAACATTAGTATTGGGGGTTTTGGGACTTTTAATTGTATTCCACCAGCACATAGGCAATCTTCCTATTTTATTTTCTGATGCCTTTGTCTGTGCACTACAATAGGAGTGTTTTGATTTGAAATCTGCAGTAATTGTTTTAATTTAAGGTCTATAAATTACCAGTTGCTGTTTCACGTTGATTTATTAAACACTATGAAGCACGTTGGTGTACTCAGGGTTCATTAACCTTTTGTTGATAGGGGGATGTATTACATTTTCTTATTTACCGAACGGGGCAAAATATTTTCTGCTTCATTAACACTGATTGAATATTTCACGGCAATAATGTGCCACAATAGTAATTAAATATCATTTATCAAACTTGTAGACTGGCATAAGATTAATGTAATGATGTGATTTTGTTTGATTGCAATTAGTTAGGACCAAAGAGCTGTATGTGTATAAATGAACCTATAGTTGTTGGAAAAAATCTTAGAAAAAATCAAGATAATGGATAATTGAAGAACCTTTCGAGAACTGACATGAAGAGCCCCCTTCTTGTCTAAACATGAAGATAATTAAACGTTTCTATGTGTGTTTTTACATACTATCTATTTAGTTTAGATTTTTTTTTTTCTGTCCAGGTTTTATATTTTCAGAGATTTAACTAAGATTGTATATTTTCGTTGTAATTTAACTAATCTATTTGGACATCTTAAAGCTAATCAGGAACAAAAAGCACATGGTAAGCAGAGATGGAATAGTACAGAGAAAGAGATCAAATAGAACATAAGTGACAATGTACAAGGCAGGACAAGTAATCCAGTCTTCAATATTTGAGAACTCTAACCAGTCACGCAAAACATATAAAATATATACTCTCAATTTAGCTGTTCAGTGACTTTCATACAAGGGTCTCATTTCTAAAATGACTGAATGGAACACTCCAAACAACCAAGCACTTAATCTTTAAGTCCTCTTTTATTTATTTTACACAAAGTGCAAATTTCTACACGTTTTATAGTTTAACCTTCTAACATCCCCCAGCTGTCAACCTTAAAGAGCTACTTCCTGTTATGGTTAGCTCAGTGGATCTAAACTCAAGAGGCAGGCAATTGCCCAGAGCCCCTGCATTGTAAGCTGTATTTAGATTAATGCCCAGTGATAAAATGCAAGCATGTTTTCATTGGGGGTACATCTACTAAAGTGTTAAATTGAATCCATGTAGCCCCTCTCTCAAGACGTAGAAAGGTTCTCTCTTCCACGCTTTGGCAATGCATTGGAATCTAAAGTCAACTTTTAGTAGACATTAAAAATGTGCAATTCGCTTCGGGCAATTCGGACATTCAGGCACTTCCGAATGTCCGAATAGATGAATTGCCGAATTGTCGAAGTCCCGAAGTTCCAAAATTACCAAATTTCCAAAGTGCCGAAGTTCCGAAGTGCTGAAGTGCCGAAGTTCCGAAGTTGCCGAAGTTCCGAAGTGTCGAAGTGCCGAAGTTCCGAAGTGTCGAAGTGACGAACCGAAGTGCTGAAGTCCCGAATTGCCGAAGACCCGAATTGAGGAAGCCCCGAATTTCGGAATGCCGAACCGAACCGAAAATGTTCCCCATGCACATGCTTAGTAGACATTTAATGGACAACAATATGATTTATAGTAACTGTGCTCTGTCTCCCTGCTTCTCTTTCTGAGGATTTTACTAAGGGGATCTTAAACTTTTGAGGTGACTTTAAATCATCGTATTATATGGGCTAGATTGCTGATATTAGATGGTTTAATAGCAATTTATATTTTTCATTATTACTTGGCTGAGCTGGGTCCAACAGGCCAACATTTTAAATTTATTATACAGAAACACACAATATACCCATATTAATTTCATATTCACTAACCAGCCTCTTCTTCGCGTTTTGTTCTCAGTATTACACAATAAGCCACAATAAATACATTTACTAAAAGGTGCATATTTATTAGACATAGTATCATGCTTTTATTTTAATATTAATAAACTTGTGCAAAAACTATTTTCAACTCGTACGCAAGTATCAAATTCCTTTTTAATCTACATCCAAATGAATCGATCTGTCTGGGATTTACCTGTAGAGTTTGAATAATACTTCACAGGTAAATGACAGACATGTTGATTCATTCAGAAGTAGATTAAAAGGAATTTATTTCATCAATACTAGTTGAAAAGAATTTTCGCACACATCTAATTATTATTATAATTAATTAACTACAGAATTTTAGTACTAGAATGTTTTTTTCCAAAAAATTCCAAAAAATAACCCGGCACTCCACCTTCCACTGACAACAATGTTGATACTTGCCTGGGTGCAATTCGTCAACGTTAATTTAAAAAAAAAAATATTTCAAAGACCTGTGAGTGCATAGTTGTTATCGTTGTTAAATTTTTATATATAGATATATATATATATATATATATATATATTGCAGTCGGCATGAGGATGCAGAGTGTTTTGTGTACAGTGGTAATGATTTTTGGCATTGCTGTTTTGCCTGATGAGTCTGGTTCATAAGTTGTAAACATAATGAAAGTTTAATTTTCCCTCTTGTGTATCGATATTCCCGACAGCCTTTTAAAATACTCTAATTAAGCTGCATTTCAAGGGAAACATTTAAAGTTTTACACAATCAAGATGAGAGCCAAGCTCTATTAGGTTTATTGGATTTGTTTTATTAATTATGTATTTGCCCGTGTTGTTGTGCATTTGGTGTGAATGGCCAGTAGTTAGCAATGTGGTTCCATAAACGCGGTTTGCTACAGTTCTCTGCTTTAAAAGATTATGACTCTGGTTTGTGAAAAATATCACTCTCATTTTTTTTTCAATATTTAGAGCAAATATATGGAGTTTTGTTTGCGTTGCTGGTCTACATGTGTCGTTTTGTTTTTAATACCCACAATCCATCACTTAAGGCCCATAATTAAAGGACCACTCTAGGCACCCAGACCACTTCAGCTTAATGAAGTGGTCTGGGTGCCTGGTCCAGCTAGGGTTAACCCATTTTTTCATAACCATTGCAGTTTCAGAGAAACTGCTATGTTTATGAATGGGTTAAGCCTTCCCCTATTTCCTCTAGTGGCTGTCTCATTGACAGCCACTAGAGGCGCTTGCGTGCTTCTCACTGTGATTTTCACAGTGAGAGCACGCCAGCGTCCTTTGGAAAGCATTATGAATGCTTTCCTATGTGACCGGCTGAATGCGCGCGCAGCTCTTGCCGCGCGTGCGCATTCAGCCGCATGGGAGGAGAAGAGGAGGATCGGAGGAGAAGAGCTCCCCGCCCAGTGCTGGAAAAAGGAAAGTTTTTACCCCTTTCCCCCTTCCAGAGCCGGGCGGGATGGGGTCCCTGAGGGTGGGGGCACCCTCAAGGCACTATAGTGCCAGGAAAACGAGTATGTTTTCCTGGCACTATAGTGGTCCTTTAAACAAAGCCACTTGTGAAATGCATAGGGGAATCAATGTTCACCTTAGTCTTCCCCCTGTTGTTTTAGCTTTGCACACAATTATAAAATACTTTGTATTCAGTAAACAAAAATGGTTGTTCTTTATTAAACCGCCACCTGAACGTATCCCCTAACTTTACTGTAACATTAACAGAAGTGCTGCCTGAACTTAATTTTAATACAAGACACTTCTAAAACTGTACACTCCATGGCTCTACTGAATAAATCTTTTACCAAATATTTAACCTAATTCAGAACTGAACACTCTTACACAGCAGGAGATAAAAACATATAAAGCAAGTTAACATCTGGTTGAAAATTATACCTTTTTTTTCATGCAGGCTGTGTGAGTCACAGCCAGAGTAGAGTAGTTCTGTCTAGGCCTGCATAAAAAGAAACAACAGTGATTTAACTCTTAAATGGCAGGGAACTAAACAGTGAGATGGCAGGGACGTGATCTATATACTTAAACTGCTTCATTAAGCTAAAGTTGTTTTGATGCCAATAGTATCCATTGAATCCAAATGTTTCTGGTGCATTCCTCTGGCTTACCTCTGATGCATAACCATTAAAATATACATACGCTCACAAAATAATACTCCTTTTTTTTATTAATCAATGGAAAATAATATTTTGAAAATTAGTTTACATGAACAAAATGCCTATTGGCATCAGCCGTTCACAAAACCCATGTGATAACTGTGGGTCTACTGTTTACCCATCCATGTGAATAAGCCCTCTTGTGTTACACAAGATAGGTGTTTCCAAAACCCACAGGATCATTTGTATGAAATAGTTATAAACTCTATGAATAACGACCACAGAATCTAACAACTAGCAGCTGTACTCACTATAGAGAGGAATATCGATGTCTGAGCCAAAGATTATAGAGGAATTTTTATGTGAAACAGTAAAGCTTAACAACTTGTTTTTTTCCCCACCAAGAATGCGAGTGACCATGTAGAACCGAGGGAAATTTATTTATTGGTATGTGTCAGAAGAAGCCAAAACATTCTCCATCCTCTATTCTCTCGAGCCTCGCATCATTTTGGGAAGAGGGAAAAGTATACTAATCTGTTGAAAATGAGAGCACTGGTGTGAAAAAGGTTTGTGTATTGTGTGGTTTAGGTTGTAGACATGTTTCATTTAGTTTAGCTTCTGCACAAATGCCAACATTCATACATGCTGTTTTTTTATGTTTTATATTTTTGTTGCAGTAATAGAGGGTAGCAGCAAATCAGCACTCTTAACAAACAAACAGATTAGGTTGTGATTTTACTTTTTTTAGAAGGGGGATATTTCTTAAAGTTAATTGATATTAGAGGAAATGATGACCATATAAAAATTGGTCTTGAAAACTTTATTCTGAAAGAATAAGTCACACTTTTTGGAAGAGCTGATAGGTCTTCCAGGGGATTTTAGTGCAATGTATTAACTTGTAATTGATTTTTAAATGTGAACAGGGTATAAACCTGTATGTGAGTACTGCCCTGGCTTCTTCCTCCATCGTTCCAAGTAGCCCTTTGGTCTTGATGGTGTATAACTTCCACGTGACACATGTGGGGCTACATAGCATTAATAACTGTATTCATACTACTCTGACTCAACACTCCATTAGTGCTTTCAAATAGATCAACTCTATACTTCTGATTACAACTCTACTAAAGCAAGTCTTGAGCTACGCTGGATTCCTCTCTTGCAATTGTTATTAGTCTAATACTATCCTTTGCTTTTGTGTCACTTTACCACACTCCGTCTAGCATATAAGCTCATTGAGCAGGGCTCTCAACCCCTCTGTTCCTGTGTGTCCAGCATGTCTGGTTACAACTATATGTTTGTTCGTCCATCCACTGTAAAGCGCTGCAGAATTTGTTGGCGCTATATAAATATTAACATAATAATAATAATAATAATAATAATAATCTCTACTCATGCTCAGCGCCTCCATTCCTTCTAGAAGCATTAGCATTAGACTCTCTTACTACATTGGTGAAACATTCTTAGAAATATTTAATGAGACTACCACATTTTTTTAAAATTATTATTATTATTTTTATAATAAACATGGTAAGGTTCCTAATTTGCTCAGCATACATAAAGATGATTGGATCGTCTGTTCCCCATAACTAGTCCTGCAATAAAGTTTTGACCCCTTACAAGTAGGGTGTTAATTCCAAACATGCATCTTTTGCTAAAACTTGAAGTATAATTATGAGATCTGATTGGTGCCTGAAACTGGATCAAAGCATGTGGCTAATTCATTTTTTCCAAAATAACTTCACTCTAGTTGTGTATTTTTACCTTCTTTCAGTAGTTGAACGAGTAACTAGTAAAGCCACAGTGGACAGCTACCTGTTCTTTATGTTGGGACATGAGCCTCTGACCAAGTAAAGAGGAACTCGTTTTGGATTGAGGAAATGTAAGTGTGTACCATACAAATATCACATCTACGGTGCTCTCAGAATGACAATGGTACCAGTTAGTGGACCTTCTTGGTTTTATATGGCAGTGTCAGATAAACATAGGGGGCTATTGGAGACCAAGCTCCAGGGTCTATACATTGCGATAAACCCAAGATGACTGATAGCTTTTTAAGATCTGCTGATGTTTAGGTCACTGTTAAATAAGTAATTAATCAGGTCCACCCTACATTTTAGCTCCTGGCCCATTAAATCATTAATTGAGCACTATAGTGTTCCTGTTTGTCATACATGTTTTGTTAGAATAATATGTTTGTCATGTTTACCTATTGTACCCGGCTGCAGAATATTTTGTCGCTATATATAAACTGTAATTGTACCACATGGACAATTGTCCATTAAGAACCATGTACTGTGTGAAGACTTCCTGATCTGTTTCTGCTTCTGTCTGACAAGTTCTGTTTCACTTACACTGGGTTCTTTGATGGCTTATCAGACAACTCCTCAGGAATATTATTCCCTGCTATATCAATGAGATTTGCTGCTGTTTTAAAATGTCCACTTTTAATGAAATTTCTGATTTGTTAACCTGTTTGCTTCCTTTCTTAATATTTATTTCTTAAAGGAATACTCAAGTAACATAACCACAACAGCATTTTCTAACTATTTGACTTCTTATCTGAGGTCTGCTCCCTGTCTCCACTGCCAAACGTTCCTAAGGAGGAACATCAGTTAGCTGTCCTGAGCTAAGTCCTACAATGCAGGTTTTACTTAGCTCATTGGCTAAGTTGGGTAATAATAACATCTATTACTATTCAGCTGCTGATTTGGTTAATTCTGAGAGCGTGCGCTGTAAAGCGATTTGAGTCCCACTTAACTTGTGTTGGCACAACTCTTGTTGTATTTAGAGAGAGTTCAGAGAAGGGCTACTAAACTGGTTCATGGATTGCAGGATAAAACGTACCAGGAAAGGTTAAAGGATCTTAACATGTATAGCTTGGAGGAAAGACGAGACAGGGGGGATATGATAGAAACATTTAAATATATAAAGGGAATTAACACAGTAAAGGAGGAGACTATATTTAAACGAAGGAAAACTACCACAACAAGAGGACATAGTCTTAAATTAGAGGGGCAAAGGTTTAAAAATAATATCAGGAAGTATTACTTTAAAGAGAGGGTAGTGGATACATGGAATAGCCTTCCAGCTGAAGTGGTAGAGTTTAACACAGTAAAGGAGTTTAAGCATGCGTGGGATAGGCATAAGGCTATCCTAACTATAAGATAAGGCCAGGGACTAATGAAAGTATTTACAAAACTGGGCAGACTAGATGGGCCGAATGGTTCTTATCTGCCGTCACATTCTATGCTTCTATTGGCTGAAAGCAATCAGTTATGCCTAGTGGAACCCCAGGTAAGAAGTCAAATTATTAAAAAATGATGGTTTGACTCCTTACAATGGGGATTGCCAGGGCACTCTTCGCACCATAACCAGTATAGTGTGCTGTAGTGGTTAACATGCTTTGACACTTGCTTTAATGGAAAAAAAAAAACATATGGTAAAAAATCAGCAGAGTATGCATTGATTGCTCTGTTTGGATTGTATCACTACTTGCTAATAATTTTTGTTTTACATTTATCATTTATCAATAGGAAGAATGTGTGAATAGTAAGTATTGATCTGGTGACATATTTGGGGACTTATGAGTCCCTCATTTTCAGATGATTTGTGTAGTTGACATTTTTATTGATGTTTTGAACTCCAATATGTTCTCTTTATTGCAGCTTTCAAATGACATTTGATATATTTCTTTGGGGGCCTGTATTCAAAATATATTAATAATAAAATAAAATCTTAGTATATTTGTGTAGGAGAAGTCCTGTAAATGGGATCTTTATTATTTAATGATTTCCAGACAGTACGTAAGGGAATTATAATACAGCTTTCTCTCCATTCAGAAAGTGGAAATACCACGGAAGGAATTGCACCTTATAGCTCTAGGAAGCCCTGACCACAGACATCGGATCTTCTTAAAACCATCCCACAGATTAAAAAAAAACAAAAAAAACAATGAAGACAAGACCTTTTAACAGAGCCTTCTCTGTACTAATCTATCCTTTCAGCCCTCTTCCTGCTTTTTCCTTATAGGCTCCTAGCACATGTAGAAGAACACGTGTTGTTTATTGCAATATAAATCATCATTCAGACTGATAGATTGATAGACAGACATATATTTTGTTTAAAAAAAAATAAAAAATCTTTTGGCAATGTAAGGACTGCTGATAAATGTGTGTTAGAACAAATGTGTATGTCATGATTAGATCTGTAATTTCTATTCTATTCTAGATAGAGCCCAACAAGTCTGTGGGTGAGGCATCCCACCATCTTTTAACATCACCAGCCGTAGATAGATAGACAGACAGACAGACAGACGGATGGATGGATAGAAATAAATAATTCAATTAATGAGGAGAAATGTATATGTAAAAAATGGCTGTTTAATTCTCCTAAATATATGATTCTCAATCATTTTCTGGTGGAACACCCAATTCCATAACTTACACTTTTTTTTACTGTTGTTTCATTGAAGGATAACCTCTGCATGTAGGGACTCATTCTGTCTTTAACAAGAAGAATGTCATGACTTTATGGCTTTATTTAATTCTCCAAATCTAGGTAAACAATCCGATAACAATATTTATATATTTTTTTCAATGCTGAGTTATGTTGCTAGTTATATCATGTCAGAGTTAGGGTTTTACATTGTCCCTGCAGTGTGGCTCTGGTAAGGATTGTGTTCGGCTAGCAATAATACCGGTGCTGACATGTCATACAGTGTATACTGATAGCATGTATACTTACAGATTAGCACCTGTCATTCAGGAGGGAAAGGTGAAATCATAGTTTGTTAAAATGTACCAACTTTTTTTCTCTCCTCCCTTTCTCTGGTCAGCATACCGGGTACCCAATCAGCTTATTTTATTTTCCCTTTAATAAGCTTCAAATGATGTTCAAAGTGATTCTAATCGTGACGCAAGACTTAACAGACCAGGATTTTAACAGAGCAATGTATCAGTGATAAAGCAGTAAGCATCCCTCCATGTGCCTTCGCAGTGAGCAATGTACCTTCATTAACTGTCTATACCCAGCTATTTTCCTATATCCAAACTATTGCCAGCTGTGACATAATAAACTATCTTCACCCATTGATGGATTTTTGACCATTTTTTGTTTGTTTTTTTACCATGAATGTAAGCATTTATATTCACACAGGGATTCGCTTATTATTATTATTATTGCCATTTATATAGCGCCAACGGATTCCGTAGCGCTTTACAATATTTTGAGAGGGGGGGGGGTGTAACAATAAATAGGACAATTACAAGGAAACTTACAGGAACAATAGGTTGAAGAGGACCCTGCTCAAACGAGCTTACAGACTATTGGAGGTGGGGTATTTGAAACATTAGGACAATAAATATCAAGTAGGAGTGAAGCAGAGCTGGAGGAGAGAGCAAAGCACTGTCCCATAGGAGAGAGCAGGAGACAGGTATGTAAGGTAGAGATTAATCTGGGAGGCCATAAGCTTTCCTGAAGAGATGGGTTTTAAGGCCCTTCTTAAATGATTGAAGACTAGGGGAGAGTCTGATGGCAGTAGGCAAGCTATTCCATAGGAGAGGAGCCGCCCGCGAGAGGTCCTGCAAGCGCGAGTTGGCCGTACGGGTGCGAGCAGCGGTCAGGAGGTGGTCACGGGCAGAGCGGAGGGTACGTGGAGGGGCATATTTATGGATCAGTGAAGAGATATAAGCGGGGCTAGAACTGTTCAGTGCTTTAAATGTATGGGTTAGCACTTTGAATTGACTCCTATAGCATACAGGGAGCCAATGTAAGGACCGGCAGAGGGGTGAGGTGTGAGAGGACCGACTAGAGAGGAAAATCAGTCTAGCTGCAGCATTCATTACAGACTGTAGCGGGGCAATACGGCTTTTGGGAAGACCAATCAGGAGAGGGTTACAGTAATCCATGCGGGAAATTACTAGAGCATGGACAAGCTCCTTGGTAGCATCTTGCGTAAGAAAGGGGCGAATGCGGGCTATGTTTTTTAGTTGGAACCTACAGGACTTGGCAACAAACTGGATGTGAGACTCGAAGGTGAGACCAGAGTCAAGTATGACGCCAAGACAGCGCGCTTGCAGGGATGGACTTATGTGGATATCACTGACTTGAAGGGAGAGCGAGAGAGGAGGATCAGTATTAGGAGGAGGAAAGACAAGGAGTTCAGTTTTAGAGAGGTTAAGTTTCAGAAAGCGTGAAGACATCCAGTCAGAGATGGAAGAAAGGCAAGCAGTGACACGTTGCAGGACAGCAGGGGAGAGGTCCGGGGAGGAGAGGTATATCTGAGTGTCATCAGCGTACAGGTGGTAGTGGAATCCAAAAGAGGCAATCAGTTTACCAAGAGAGGCGGTATAAAGAGAAAATAGAAGGGGACCAAGGACAGACCCTTGGGGAACTCCAACCGAGACAGGACGAGTGGAGGAGGTATCCTTGGAAAAGGAGACACTGAATGAGCGTTGGGAGAGATAGGAGGAAAACCAAGAGAGGACCGAGTCACAGAGACCGAGCGATTGAAGAGTTTGAAGGAGGAGAGCATGATCAACGGTGTCAAAGGCAGCAGAGAGGTCAAGGAGAATTAATATGGAGTAGTGACCTTTGGATTTAGCGGAGATTAGGTCATTAGTCACTTTGATAAGAGCAGTCTCAGTAGAGTGGAGAGGGCGGAAGCCAGACTGAAGAGGGTCAAGGAGAGAGTTGGAATTAAGGAAGCGGGACACACGGGTAAAGACAAGCCTTTCCAAAAGCTTTGATGAGAAAGGGAGCAGGGATATGGGACGATAGTTAGAAGGGGAGGATGGGTCAAGAGATGGTTTTTTCAGGATAGGTATTACAGTGACATGTTTAAGGTCAGCAGGAACAGTGCCAGAAGAGAGAGAGCAGTTAAAGATAAAATAATAGTAATTAATACACTATGTGAGATGATTAAGCATTGCATGTTAGTGCAGCAAATCGGGCAGTCAGCTCCAGACTGTGTGACTATAACAATGTTGTAGTTCACCCATTATAAGCTGAAATTAAATTTCAAATCCTTATAATGCGCAGTTATATTCACACGTCACGATTGCTGAGAATCATAGGAGCCTTAGTCCACGGCACCTTGAAGGTTGGTACTCCTTAATCCTATGTCCCCCTTTTATGCAGGACATCATTCCGATTCCGAAGTTTCCCAAACTCTATATCTCCTCCTACATCAGATCCAGTGCTAAACTCTCCTAAGCTAAAAAGTCTTCCGCAACCTTAACCCCCCTTATCATAACACTACTCAGAGTCATCTTAATAGGATTATAGACCCTGGGGCAAAGCAGTGCTCGTGGGACCCTGCCTACACTACACAACCACTCACAGGAATGACAATGTAAATTATCGATATAATTGAGCTTATATTAAGCCACACAAATGTTTAGTAGATATCAGGGGGAGGCAACTGGCATGGACTGTTAAAAATACTTCATTATAGTTTTACTGCTTTAATAAACTATGTCTGCTGTTTTTATCTTGCTTAGGTACAATTAGTACGTGTACGTTGGTTTTGCCAAGGTCAAGATATGTATTCGCAACAGCAAATTCACATGTACAGATAACAGTCGATACGGAGGTGATTAGTCCACCTCAACATTTTAATAAAGAGGGTTTGAAGGTTCTGAATAATATACTGAGAAGTTGGCAAGTTTAGGGGTCCCCTATGCTCGTATGGCCAACTGCTCAGGGTGCCCATTCGATAAGACAAGCCCTGACCCCAATGTATTATTTTATTACAATGTGCTCTTATCAATGAAGCATTAGTCACCTATTTAACTCTGACATTTAAAACATGCCTCTTTGAATATTATGTATTAAATGTATATGAGAGGAAATGGATGCAAATGGGTGAGAGGTACAATCTGAGATTAAAAACAAAATGATTTTGACCAGAGATCTGCAATCCTGCAAGACATGAAAAGGTATGCTAAAGGATAGGAAATAAGAAGGGGTAGTTTTTGAAGAGATACTGAAGTGCCAGAAGCACAAAGCTGTATTCTTGGCACTACCGAACCCTCTGCCCCACCTGCCACCCCACCCCACCCTACCGCCCCCCTCCCAGGCAAATAAAGGGTTAAAAACCTTTTATTTACTTACCTTATCCCAGCGAAGCTGCGCCCCAATTCTGTGACGAGCGGGGTCTAATGCGCATGCGCTGCAAATACTGTGCGCGCATTAGACCTCCCCATAGCAAAGCATTGAATCAGTGCTTTCCTATGGGGAAAATCTGATGCTGGAGGTCCTTATGCAGAGTGTGAGGACGTCCAGCATCAGATAACGGACCAAAAGTCTGTTACAATTCCGGAAGCCCTCTAGTGGCTGTCTGGTAGACAGCCATTGAGGGCAGACTTAATGCTGCAATGTAAACATTGCAGCACTAGGTGCAAAAGGGACACAGCACACAGACCACTTCAATGAGCTGAAGTGGTCTGGGTGCCTACAGTGTCCCTTTAAGGAAAACTTTATCATCTCTGTCAGTTTCTATCATCATTATTATTATTATTGCCATTTATATAACGCCAACAGATTCTATAGCGCTTTACAATATTATGAGAGGGGGGGATGTAACTATAAATAGGACAATTACAAGAAAACTTACAGAAAAATAGGTTGAAGAGGGCCCTGCTCAAACGAGCTTACAGACTATAAGAGGTGGGGTATAAAACACATTAGGACATTTATTTTAAAGACTGATCAAACAAACTCATGTAGGAGGTAAGAACACATTATAGCATTTGGTTGTTTTTGTAACCTTCATTAATCTCAGCCAGGTAGAGATTTACTAAAGGATGGGACTCATAGAAAATTGAGTACATGTAGACCAGTTATACAATGTTTAATCTATTGGGTAGTGAGAACATTTTTATTCAGTGATGTCTAAATCCCACAAGCTAGAATGGCAACCTCGATACAAACACATGATGAAAAAAATGGAAAAGTATTAGTATTAGGGAAGATGTTAATATAGCTCAATATTTTCACACTTTGTGAATCTGCCTCATGTTGCTAAAAGGACGTAGAGTAAGTGTTCCGTGGCTCCCATCCAACCGTACTGCTGGAGATGAGAATGCATAACTTTGCCATAGATTCTTTCCTCCCAATCTGTCAGATGGAGAACGACTACTGTGCTTGGTCTATCCCATGTGTGGAAACATACTGGACATCCTGTTGCCAATCAATTCTGAAGTAACGTGGCAAGCTTAATGTATTCAGTGGCTTCCAAGCTTATCATGATTCAGCTGGTCTGGGAGGGATTCCAAACTTTTTTTTCCAAAGCACAGATGACAGGGAGCAAAAAGTCCGCCTGTTCTGATTCCTTAAAGTGGACACAACAGCAAAAAAAAACATTTTTATATCAGTTTAAAATTTTTGTATGACAACTGGTGTATTTATGTTCTTTACTTGAGCACAAATGAGTTCTCCAAAATGATTGAATAACGGATTATTCCTTAATGGAACAAACTGCACTGTTTCAAGGATATTCCCTAGACTGGACTGTTTTGAACTTTAAACGTCTGATACATTATAGCACAGGGCGAACACCACATGTTCTTCTTCGATCCAACAGTGTAGACTTCTACTAAAAATCTGAGACAGGGAAGCAGTTCCCAGGTGAAAACATCTTTGACGGCATTAAATAGTGCATTTGCATCCATGAGTGACAAACTGCATAGTGATATTGTTTATTCCAATTGAGGGAATTAGTTTAGGATTTGACAGATGACTTCCCCTGAGTGCCAGGACCGGCTAATTAACATCTGATCCGAGCACCTCTCTCAGACAGCTGAGACATAGGGTACTCTTGGTTGGAGTGCTCCGTGCTTTCATATATTGATAAAACACTGGGGAATTAATATATTTTGAGCGAGATCCAAAGATCGATTTATTTGAGTAACATGCAAGATATTCTCCACTTGTTTTATGTTTTGAAAGAATGTGTGCTTTGCACAGCCTGTAACATATGCTTATACACTTGGGCTCCGGTATGTAATTGCTCATTAATACACGCGTATATTGGATGCTAGTGTATGATTTATGTATCACTAGAGGGTAGTGTTCTTGATGCACGTGTCACAGACGTGTCTCACGCAAGCCACGGAAAATACAAAGAATTGTAGCTACTAATCATCAATTGAAAGCCCTCGCAGCTTTCAAGTAATTAATTTTATCAAGAAACAGTGAGAAGTCACAAAAATAGATGATTTATCCACAAAATAATTCTATTGAGTTTATTTCCATAAAAATAATTTATTTTTTAATACATTTACAGTGCTATTTATTAAATTCCAAATATCCGGGCCCTAATGCTTAAAATTAGGACCCACGTTATAAAAATGGTGGGTGGGGGAATAACGGAGGTTTTAAATCACCCTTCTGCTAAAATGAGGGTCATATGGACCAGTAGGCTTTTTAAAATGTGTATTAACTTTTTTAATGTGTCTATACTTTTATATTCACATATTATTTATTTATTACATTCGTAATATACAAATATAGTTTTTTCCTACTCCTCCTTTTTTCTCTTTTTTTTATCACTTCTCTTTTGATCTGTGAATAAAATCATCACTATTTAAAACAATTTACATGAGAATATTTGTTTTCAAAAATATATTTTTTTCTCACGAAGCCAACTATTTCAATAACCTGTCATTTTTTGTGAGCGTGATCAAAACACTGTAATCTATTCCAGAATGGTGATAACACAAATATAATATGGCGATATTATAATTTTGAGCCATCCATTTGCAATACGATTTTGTATTTTCCCCCTGTCTTACACAGAAGCAGGTGTTTAAGGGTTTGACCTTGCTCACCTGGAGTCTACCGTAAGGATTGTGCCTTGTTAGCATTCCGCCATGGAATGTTAAGCACCTTTCAGATCTTTTACTGGTCATTCTAAGAATGCTCATTTTTAACTGGTCTGGTGATTCATATTGATACTTAAAGCAACATAATTTGATTACAAAACACATTGCCATGTGATTATGTGGGCAAAACAATGGCTGAAGCTTTTGATCAACAACACAAGGTCGCAAACAATGTACATACAATTATCATTTGGTGGCAAATGTACTCTGTGCCAAGTGGGCAGGCAGAATTAGAATTGTTTTAAGTAAATATTGTGTAAAAATAATCCTGGGATTTTCTCTTGCAGTTGCAGGATGACATTTCAGAGACCATTTTGCACAGGTCTAACTAAAACTTATTGTTGTGTAATTGAAATGTATTGCTGATAAATCATCCATGCTTCACCAATCTGTTATTTCTCTGGATGAGTTGCGAGTTATAAATAAGAGTTTATGTAATACCTGAGGATCTAGTTTTCATAATGAAAATATGAAAATTCTGTTGTAAAATACTGTGTACATTAAAATCTACGCAAATCCTCTTAACTTGTGATACTTCTCAATAAACAAGAGATTGGCTTATGCCTAATAGGTGTGATTATTGGCGCAAAATCAATGATAAATTATCTGCTAGATCAAAACGTGTAAAATTAGCATAAAACTTGGTTCTAAAACACATCGGGAAGGACGGAAGAAAGGGGAGAAGGAGGGAAGGACTCCCACCATGAGCTGCTGATCCAGGTGCCTCTCTATGACAGACATTAAATCCAATACTTCACTGTGAAAGGCCCTGGATGCACACCTAGCTTTTGGAGTCGACTTGCTGAGCATGCTGACGGCACATATCAAATACTTTCAGATATTGAATCTATTTCTGTTGGAAGCCCCTAGTGGTTGTCTGTCTGACATGAAAATTGCTAAATCTAAAAGTGCTGTTTTCATCTGCAAGGCTTCATGGACTGCATCTACTGCCCCAAATCACTTCAATAACATGAGGTTATTTGGTGCTTACAATGTCCCTTTAAAGTCAAAGTATTCAGTTTTGATATATATATGAAAATTATTTCAATTTAAAAAAGGAAAACATTCATAATCATTACTGTGTCTGTGAGTTCCATAGACGAAGTAAAATCCCTTCGCTCACCAAACTCAACATGGCAGCAGAAAACAGTTAATTCGCAGTGGGATGTAATAGCCAAATATAACTATCTGCAAACTGTGATTGTCTATATCATTTGCTCTCTGGTTCCATTAAAAAAATAAATAAAAAAAAATATTGTGATTTGCCTTAGAACCAAGGACACAATGATCCCAGTCAAGCCTTGGTGTTTCTTATTTGAATGATTCTTGGTTACATTGATGCACTAATTATATTCCATTAGAGCGGTCTTACCAGATATGTAGACACCAGCCATGGTTCTGTGATTTGTTGCTCTGTTTTCACTGACTTGTGGTTTGAGCAAGATATCTGTGGTCTTTGGACCATGCCAACCACTATTCCAGAAGGACTGGAGAACACTCTTTGTGCTGCTGTAACCACTGTTAATTCATCCTATCCACTAACCTTGTGTGTTATATTACTAAGAAATACAAAACAGTTTACAAAAAGGGTTCATTTATCAATATGCAGCAGCTAAACCCAGTATTTTACTGGCGTAATCTCAAAGATCTCACATGGTAAAAAAATAAACAAACAGCATAACTCTTTAATTGTAATAGTCAGGGAATTTCTAAGACATTTTTAGTGACATAGGGACAAAGTGGAAGCTTGATATATTTGTGTATTATTATTATTATTATTATTAGTGTTATTATTATTACTGGTATTTATAAAGCGCCTGTATATTCCGTAGCGCTTTACAATATTAACAAAGGGGGAGATTTAACAATAAATGAGACAAATACAAAAACTTACAGGAACAATAGGTTGAAGAGGGCCCTGCTTAAAGTCTATAGGAGGTGGGTGTAAAACCCAACAGGATAGGAGGTAGCAATCAAACAAGGTGGGAGTGAAGCAGAGCTGGAAGAGAGAGTAGAGTGCTACCCTTTAGGAGAGAGCAAGTACAAGTAGAGGTTACTCTAGGAGGCCAATGCGCTTTCCTAAAGAGATGGGTTTTGAGACACTTTTTAAATGATTAAAGACTAGGGGAGAGCTTGATGGTCCTAGGCAGGCTATTCCAAAGTAAAGGCATGAGTTGGCCGTATGGGTGCGAGCAGTGGACAGGAGAAGTTCATTGGCAGAGCGAAGAGACAGAGAAGGGTCTGGCTTTTATTAAATAAGTCTCTACCAAGCCCCAGGCACCCTTTACCATGGGTTTAAGTGAACGGACGTCTCCATATTTACATCTAAAGACCTGAACATCTTGCTGTAGATTATAGAGCTTGGAGCCTCTTTCTATGATCTCAGGATGATCTCGTGCTAATTCAATGCTTCTCAAAGACTGATGTCCTGCTGGGCATTCATAGCAATCACTGTGATCAGCCAGTCAAATGCTTCTTATAGAGGAGCATTGAATCTAGTGCTTCAGTTTAAGAAATAAGAGTCTGGAGTCATGATGCTGTACATTGAAATATTTACTTTAGAATTATAGCTAGTCTTCACTAGGAAGTATCTCTAGTGGTATGCTGGCTGACAAATGTTAACATTGCAGATTCTCACAAACGGTAATGTTTACATTTGTCAAAATGCAGGGACAGGCCCTATCCACCAAAACTACTACATTAAGATATTAAAACTAATTTACAGTGTTGTAATTGTTCTTCTTTTTAGAATTTGAGCTGCATGCCCAATATGTTGAAGTAACAATGCCTCCGCCTTAGGTACCGCATATAATATGAATTGCCGAGTGGATATCAGCAGTAAATGAAACACACTGAGAAAAGACTATAATGAAGATAAAATGCTAAGTTTACTGTCAATAGTGATAAACTCAGTTGGGATTATTTACTGAATTCGCAAACAGACTAAAAATTGTAAACATTCTACAAATCAGCTATTTTCAGTTCTGATATTTAAGTCCAAAATGTTAAATTCTCTTGGAAATTCTTTTATATTTTTGGCTTAATGAATGACCACATCTTGTATACTTATGCAGTAGCTTGCGACTATAATGCTTGATTGTCTGCATCTCTTTATAATTTAATATCAGTGTCATTCATCCTCTAATACCACTAAATTTGTGAGCCTGTTTAGTATGTTTTCAATCTGCCACCGAGTCGAGATCTTGTATACAATTGTTCAAGTTATTCATTGTTATGAAGCACAGAGATGCCTATAGCAACTGTTTAGAAATTCTTTAACAGCTGTATGAAACCAGAGGAAGAGACAGGCTGAGCTTCCTTGTGAAGTGATGACAAATGCCATACAGCAGACTGATAGATTGAATAATGATGATCTAAACATCTCCCTAGACGGGAATTTAAATGAGGTTCTCACCGTTTGTCAAAAGCGCATTTTGTTATGTTAACCTGTTAACTGCAAGGGATACAGACAGGCTTTGTGGAGCTCTGAGGGTAGATCATTACTTTTAATTAGGACAATTCACTTTATTTAGCCAGCACTATGCACCTGCCTTATCTTTCAACCTCTCTTTCAAGTGGCTAGCCCCCCCTTCCATTACCATAGTTGTACTGAGTATTTCTTGCTTTGTCCCCCTAAAAAAAAAGCCTGTCAAAATATACAAAACTAAGGCAACTTTATAATTAAGCTCTTGGAAAGGATGCTAATAATAATAATAATTAGCATTATTATATAATGATGAATATAATTATTGTGACAAACTCACTATGAATTATGTTCTAAGGACAGTTCCCTGTTAGTTCGTTTTATAAGTTTCCCCGAACTCAAATGCTTTTTCTCAGTTCGGTAGTTGCAATCTGCTAAACACTGACCACCCCCCTGGCTCATTAACTACAGACTAATCACAAACTTAAGTGCTCTCTCTGAATGGCCGCTGTTCGGATAACCGAACAACACGTGCTGTTGAAAACGGCATCCATCTTGTCTCCCAGAACACAGGCAGCAGCACTTGGTCATTAAGCGCATGGAACTCAAAGTCAGATATATCCACGTCCGAACCTCGGTGATCTTGCGTTGACACTTGTTTTTGTTCCCGACAAGACAGGAGAGCGCTGTTCTGAAAGATTGTTCGCACGAACCAGGCGAACAATCACTACCTACGAGCCAGGGGAACTGTTCGACATTTTGTTAATTTTGGAACTCCCGAAAGTGAACTTTTCCCGGGAGATAGTTAGTTAAAGCAAAAGCAGGCTCTCTTATTTCCCAGACACAGAGGCACCTGGGCGGGCTTACTGTACAAGTGAATGGAGATACACATGCTGGGGGCCTGTGTATATAAACAGGCCATTGGGCCATAATAAAACATTCTTCTTGTACCCTTCACCAAGTCTTGGCTGATGTTTGGGTATACCAGAGCTATAATCACTACTTCACTTTGGGTCAGGGGAGACTTACAACGGATATACTCAGTCGGAATATAGGGGATCCGTTACAATTATAATAATACAACCTAATCATAACGAAATGTATTCTTATTGTTATGATTGCAAAAACATCTTCTTGAACAATACAATAATTATTTTGATGATAAATATAACTGTGTTCAATAAATGTGGTGTATTTTTCTCGAGGGGCAATGTAGCAGTTTAATTCTATGATAATCATTCCAATGTACATTTTCATACGGCCAGTATCGTAGGGGCTGTGAAACCTCTATGTATATTTTTATATATTTATTTATTTTTACAATTCCTATATATTTCTGTTATCCAAGGCTCTATACCAAATCTAGCAATTACTCTTAGGTTGAGTTTGAGATATTTAATTTTTGCATTTTAAAATATTCACTATTTAACTTAATAAAAACATACAATACAATTCAACTTACATATGGTAAGAACAATTATCTTGACCTTTTCTTTACCTGGAAATCCAAATCACAAATAATTATTTAATAATGAAATACAGCAGATATCATACAACTGGGAACGGTCTATATAAGACACCAAGGAGAAGTTTACTTAAGGACTTGCAAATGTCATTTTATTTATGGTGACACTTTTTAATCTAGTGACTGACCAAACATAACATTTACAAGTGGTTCAAGCGGCTGAGAGTTGCAGTGGTTGAACTACAAGGGAACTACAGATGTGACTGTGACCAGCCCTTGCGTTCTGCCTATCAGGAGGTCACAAGGAGCAGGGTTGGTCACAAAACTATACCTGCATTTTTCGGTTCTAGTTAATTCCCCGGAGAGGTGCCTATAATACAGAAAATATCTTTTATGTGCCCCCACTGAGATCAACAGAAGTCTTGTCTTGAACCATATTTTGATACCAACTTCTGAAAACTGATTGATACATTTTGTGCCATCCTTTATCTTTCGGAAGTTGTTTACAAACACTGCACTGAACGACTCTCCATTTCTAAATTTCCTTAAAAGATTAAATATAAGCTGTAGCAATAAATACATAGCAGGGATCCCACCAACACAGGTTTCCCCTGGTACCCCTTAAGTACTAAAGAGAATTTAGCATGTTCTGGAATCTCGCTGTTTTGTTTTCCCATGCTAAGCTGTGTCTTAGCTCTTTGCAGGTTAGGGTTATTGTTACGTCTTTACAGAACATCTGCGGAATATGCTCCGGGCGCAAGATGAATCTAATAAAAAATGCAAGCAAGGCTCCGTAAAATACAGTCATAAGTGCCTCTCAAAAGGCATAGTTTATTATATTGCTTGAACAAAGGCATTATTACACATGAAATATGTACCTGTGGTTATTGCACCATAGAATTCATTCCATTATTCTCTTGAAAATATTACTGTGATATATGATCTAGAACTAGGAGCACAATAAACATGGGAAAATCACTCGTACAATTTATTTATACCTCTACATGCATACATAAATATATATATATGTAGCATCATGCCTATACTAAGCTATTTTGGAAAAAGCATTTGCAAATTCCATGGAGTCCTTAAATGATGAACATAGCAGAAGCACATTCGTTATAATGTGCTAGTTTCCTTCTCTGCAATGGGAATATCAGCACTGTATTACCTACTTATAGACTGTCATCAAAAGAGCAATTTAGAGGATTTACTGTGATAGAAAAAAAAAATGTATTACAATGATATTGTTTAATAAGCACACAGCGCCGCTTGGGAATTCCACAGTAACAGATGCATTTTCTTTTAAATATTAAGTTTCATGTATTCAGGAATAATAGTCTTTAAATAATAGATGAATTTGGCACGGCAGTGCTGTGTGTCTGTGTAAACATTTAACTACTATTCTTAGATTTCTTTTCAATAAATATATTTATATATTAATCAATTATATACGTTCGCATATATTAATAATTCTCTGCAGTATTCTGGATATTTAAAATATTTCATTAAAAGAAACCTATGTTTTTTTTTTTTTAATTATTTCTCTTGGTTGCAGTTGGGTCTTTGACATCTTGCTCTGCACATTCCTATTAAATATTAATTTAAGCTTGCTAACATAGTAGTCTCGTACTTTATCGGGTTTATAAAGGATATATACAATGCGATCTCAATACAGAGATCACTTTATGTGCAGCAGGTCAGGGCCTTATAAATATTTTATGATTTGAACATCGACTTTTTTTTACCGAAAACCATCTTGTTCTCAGGTCAGTTTGTGTGCAATCTTCTGAATACATTTTAAATCTTGAGAGGCAATTCATTAAGTCTCCAACCCTATTCATAATTGGCATCAAATAATCATGGGAAAGGCTAAATGAGCTAGCCATAGGTTAATGTCCCTGCCAACAGTTCCAGTTTGGAAGGGACAATCCTTCAAGTGGTACGTTTAGTATGTCCAAATCACCATCTGTTCCTATAGATGTTCCAACTGTACACAGTTGCTGTTATGCCAATTTACAGTATGTGTTTCATGGTGGCTTTAGAGAGTTATATGGATAGGGTCAAGTACAATGTCAATAATATCGCCCAACATTGTTGGTAGAATCTCTAAGTGTGACCACCACACCCAACCTATGACCACTGTGTTGTTCAGTGAACTGCTGCCATCAACTGGTAGAGAATTATTGGAACTCCAAACAAGCAATGCTCAATAAAGATTGGAAATTCTTGCCAAAGGCGCACTTTCGAAAAACTGAAGTTGTTGATTTTATATATAATAGGATAGTGGTTTTAATGCATATTTAATGCCTGCAGTCTCATGGCTCAATTCTTTGTTATGTTCCTTAATTTCTACAGCCCTAGCCACACCATTCCTGACTGTGCCTCAGCTTTTAACTGTCTCTAATTTATCAGATCTACAGCTTATCTTGTATAATGACAGAAAATGAATGGTAGTGAGATGTTCAGGATATGTGCAGGATAAAATACAGATTTACCAGGGCCCGGTGAACCAAAATCTTAATTTATTCATAAATCAGTGGTGAATGAAGATGCTAACAGAAATGCACTTCCTATAGGATACTGATCCATTGGCCCACACTCACCTAGCACACACCACTAACAGAAAAGGCCTAGAATAAGGCACTTCCTGTGAGTAGGAGGTGAAAAAATATAAAAATGCCAAATTAAAAAATGAAAAAGAACATGGTCTGGAAGTTGGGTCAAGAATCTGGAATAACAAAAGCACCAGGGCAATAAGGTGAAGAAAGAGTTCATAGGTTAGTGTTGGCAGTGAAAATGTGTGGACCAAGTAACAAGCCAGTAGTCAGTTATAGGTCCAGAATCAAAAACTGAAGCAAGAGTCCAAGGCTTCTAATTGACTGGTATTTAAGTACAGGGGAAGCAGAAGACCCAAGCTCATTGGGGTGCAGGTGGGATGTACAAAGTTGTTGTAACACCAAGGATACCTAGTCACTGCAACCCCCTAAATAAATTTGTGTAACTGCATAAAATAACTCTGCTGTCCCTATTGCAGCAAATAGTAACTTATTCCTGGACAGTCCCTTTTACCCATATGATGGATGTGACCAATGGCTCACAAACAAATGTATTTCATACAGCATGGCATTGCAGCTAGTCCGGTGCTACACCTGCTTTAAAGCAGATAATTTGTATTCCTTAAAGGGGCACTCCACTGCCCAAATACAAAAAAAACAAATCACTCTCACTATTACTAGCTTAGTAGATATGCCCTTAATGAAATGATTTATATACACATTTTTTAATTGACGTTATATCTAATAACAGTTTGCAAAAGTTGCAGATCTCTTTACTGAGGCCCTTTTAACCCCACCCAGACTTTATGCGACTGTTCAATCACAGACTTCCAAAAGCAGCTTAATGGTTTTGGCTCTGAGAAATTGTTACCTCTTGAGTTTAGCACCTCTGAGCTAAACAACCAGGAAGTTACAGGACCGGTTATCTGTTTGACAGCCAGGAGGGTGTAACCAGATAAATCTATAAAAGTGCCAATTTCTATTGAAATTTGCACTTTTTGTTAATTGAATAAAAGAGGACTCAATCTTCACACATAAAGCACTTAAGCAAGCTAAAATGCTTTAAGGGTCTGGAGTGTTCCTTTAAGTGAAGAGACATTTGACCTTCTGTGTGAGGGACATCTCATTTTACGATTAGTGGACGATCAGTTGGACATTGCACTATAATGCTTAAACTCAACTTACCAAAAGTGACATATAGCTTTGTCTGAATCATCTGTCTAACGCTTATAGTTGGATAACATTACATATGAAGAACCCAGATCTGAGTCACTTTCTAAATGGACTAAATGTCAGGGATGTGACACACCTGTGGGCAACTTGTAAATAATCGCCAATAATTGACTGCAGCTGGACCTCTTACAATAGTCAAGCCTCAGGCATGCATCTTTGGGGCCTTGTGGGTACTTCAGCTTTTGCAGCTAAGGCTAGATTACTGCTGGGAAGGAAACTAACTGCATCCAGCTTCCCTGCGGGGGGGAAATAGAAATCTAATAAACAAACTATTTAGTGCTGCCCGTAAAAAATGAGCACAGATATCCTACATATAAAGTGGTCTTTATAACAAAACATTTTATATTTTTCCTTTATGGCTTTTTTTGTAGACTTCAAAATCTTCCATGGCAGCTTGGTATGTGACATGAAAAATGATCATTCTACTTTGATATTGTCTTCCTATTTTTGAGAACAGATGTCCTTCACTGGTGTATGGTTACAATGAAAGGAGCGGTCGCTGTTCGCGCTTTTCCGATGTTTGCATAAACTGCTAAGTAGGCATTTTTTTGTGTTAAATCACTGTGATCAATATGCATAACATCGGCAACTAAACCACTCAGCCTTCATGTCTCAAGTTATAGGGGCACATATTTAGAATAGCCACGGGATATTTCCTCTTGGTGTACAATTAATTTTAACAGACCGCCACTTCCATTAGAGAATGTGACCTTCAGGGAAGAGGAAATGTGCTTTAAATAATAGTTAAGCCATTTTTTTAAAGGAAAATTAAAGACTTATTAAACAAATAATAAATCAGACTGATTTATTTAAAACAAAAGTTCGATCTAACAGTTCTGTTGGGACGGTTACTCCCTCCTCATGACACTAAGGGATCAATAAACAAACCTGTCCATCAATAATTAATATTATTTGTTGTACCAATATATAGTCACAAAGTGCTTTAAATTGATTATGCAAAAAAAAAAAAAGCAAATAAATGTAGGTATGAGATCCTATTGTTATTTCACAGTTGATATATTAATAATACATTCTGAATACCTCATACCGGAGTTGGCTCACCGAGTGCACTGTCTAAGTTACCCATCTTGGTACTGTCTGTTTTGAGAGTAATTTTTCCAGGTGGTGCAGGTGGCACAGAGACTGTATCTTTCTCCTGAGTACTGTCCTTTTTTTTCTTATCGAGGAAATCCTTTAAATCATAAAACAATTCATTCAAGCAAACTCCACTTCACAAATTGCTGGGATATTTTGCTTCTGTTTCTGACAATGTTTGTTAGAGAACAGGCTTCATTCATGTGTGAAGCATGCCTTAAAGGCTTTGAACTCAATGAGAAGTGTTTTACACTGAGACGGGTATAAACTTGCTTAATTTAATAGATGTAACATGAAACACTGTGAAAAGAGAGACTTTACAATTACATTGCTGCATACTGTTCCCCATGAATCTATCCAGAAAATTATTGTTTTGCATTCTAGCTATTCAATCCCACATGTCAAATAAATGTTGTGCATATTTTATAAACTGAAAAGAACTTGGTAGAATGTTGGCACATGGTTGGAATTGTGTGTTGGCACCACCACAGGGTTCTAAAATATTTTTATGTCACTTCACCCCATTTGTGTTTGTCTGCTCCCCCTTCATTCCCTTATGTATATCTCCTGACACCCTAATATGTTTCTCCTAACTCACCCTTATCCCGTCTCCTAGCCTCCAACCCCGTTGTGCATGACATACCCCCCTTACCAATTTGTGTGTTTTAATCCCCTTACACATTGTGTTTCTGCTATCCACTTTAACCTTTTTTATATCTGCTTAAATCAAATAATGTGTGTGTGCAAATCTTGAATGTCTCTTTACCCACTGTATGTCTTAACCATCCGTTATCCCTTGTGTGTCTTTTCACTCTCTTAACCCTATATATCTGTTAACCTCCCCTTATCGCTTATGCGTCTCATATCCCCCATTAAACAATGTGTGTCTGTGGTCCCCCTCTCACCTACAAACTTTCTAGCTTGGCCACATAGGACCTTGGTTGAGGGTCTTTGTGTTCCACCTCCTGTTCTATTGGGCAGGGTGCAGAGAATGACCAAAGAGATGGATATAATGCCCAATCCTTGCCCCCCTCGACCCTCTGTATGCCCTTGTTTGTACCCTGCAGTTGAACAGTGGTAGATACACCATAAAGGTATATTGCTGGTACTTAAAAAAGCCAGGCATTATGCAAACATTTCCAGAAGGAGTAAACGCATAGTCAGAAGCAAGCCTAACTCAGGAATACCAGGACAAGTAGAGACAAACATATCATAGAGATCATTGTGCAATTTTACAGGTAAGTATAGCTATAGGAAAGGTGGGGTGTATACACAGATGTACCTTAGGCAGTTCTGGAGATAATTCTGGAGAGCACAAGGCAAAGTATGTAGTGTGTGCTCATGGGGGAAGATAAAGGTCTAATTTTTGTTCTCGCAATGAACATGGGCTTTAGAAATACAGAACGTGCTTTCCCTGCTTTAGGTACATGCTTAATCAAACACAACCTTTCTTTTTCTATCTAGTGTTCTAGATAAATCAAATAATAAAGCTCATATCTGGTCTCTAAAACGTATAGGAAAGAAATAAATGCATTGAACAACATCTGCTTTTTATTTGCAGTGGGATCTTTGGGATGAGCTCACATTATTCCTCTTTTATGAATAGAAAAACAAATGGAAGTGACAGTATAGTTGACCTAGACTCCTAAAAGAAGCGAGGTGGAAAGAACATTATTTATAGCCGGTGTTATTTTATTATGTCTGAAGCGGTCATGCGAGACATGGTTATGGACAGCTGATTTGAAACACAACATGGTCAGACTAATATATTTTGCTGTATGGTTGGAGGACTTTGTTCCCCCGTTCAGTAATATTGAGTCTCCTCGTTTTCTTACATCCTGATCCCTGGCATAGAAATACACAAGATACATTTCCATTTACCTTGTTTTTGAAGGATGTCACACCTGTCGGTGGTCAATATTATCTTATCGTAAAGCCCTGAGCAGGATACTGAAACTTTATAAACAAACTAAGCATATATATATTTATTTATCATTATTTATCATATTATATATATATATATATTAATATATATATATTTATCATTATTAGGATATATTTAATAATAGAAGTTAATTTCTCTATTGCTATTTATCTATTTACTCACATGTGTTTATATTCTACACTCTGCTCATGCTCTCATTGAGATGGAATTCATATTGATTAGTATTGTATACATTTTAATTTACACTGTTCCCATTTTCAGGGAAAACATTTATTTTCCTGTACATGTATTTAAACATATTGCAATACTATTATCCACCATCCTCTGCTGTCCCTCTGTAATACACAGGAATGCTTGTAATTACTATTTCCTTGCTATTTTTCCTATTTCTCTATGTCTGCTCGCTATATGCTTAGAATGCAAGGAAAGCAATGTGCATTCAGAGCGCAGAGACAGCATTGTTGTATCAGACTGCAGGGACAACATTGTTGTATCAGACTGCAGCGACAACATTGTTCTATCAGACTGCAGGGACAGCATTGTTGTATCAGACTGCAGGAACAACATTGTTCTATCAGACTGCAGCGACAACATTGTTCTATCAGACTGCAGGGACAGCATTGTTGTATCAGACTGCAGGGACAACATTCTTCTATCAGACGCAGGGACATTATTGTTCTATCAGACTGCAGGGACAGCATTGCTCTATAAGAGTGCAGATATAGTAGTGTTGTCTTAGAGTACAGGGGCAGAATTGTTCTATCAGAGTGCAGAAAAAAACATTGTTCTATCAGAGTGCACGGCCAGCATTGTTATATTAGAGTGCATTTACAGTAGTGTTGTTTTAGAGTGCAGGGACAGCATTGTTCTATAAGAGTGCAGTTACAGTAGTGTTGTCTTAGAGTGCAGGGACAGCATTGTTCTAACTGAGTGCAGGGGCACCATTGTTCTATCAGAGTACAGAGACATTAGTGTTCTCTTAGAGTGCAGAGACAGTATTGTTCTATAAGAGTACAGAGACATTAGTGTTCTCTTAGAGTGCAGAGACAGTATTGTTCTATAAGAGTACAGAGACATTAGTGTTGTCTTAGAGTGCAGAGACAGTATTGTTCTATAAGAGTGCAGTTACAATAGTGTTGTCTTAGAGTGCAGGGACAGCATTGTTCTAACTGAGTGCATGGGCACCATTGTTCTATCAGAGTACAGAGACATTAGTGTTGTCTTAGAGTGCAGAGACAGTATTGTTCTATAAGAGTGCAGAGACAGTATTGTTCTATAAGAGTGCAGAGACAGCATTGTCCTTCAGGAGGGCACGGCTATTAGCCTTGTAAGGGACCCTGTACAGGCAGGTGCTGGATGGGGTCAGAAGTGCTTAGTGGTCTGATTGAGGAGATATATTTATCTCCCCTAACCAGATCACATTCTCCAGCTGTATTAGATAAAGCTCTTTATTGGATGGGAGCCTGCATTGCTCCCTCACAGGCAGCAGCAGGGGAGGATGTGACGTGTGGGGTCCCTGGCCAATTTATTTTAATTAGCATTAAGACTTCTGATGGAGGCATTGTTCTTTCAGAGTGTAGGGGAAGCATCATTCTGTAATGGACAAGAGAAGGCGTTGTTTATTTGGAATGTCATAGGGAACATTTGGTTCAGAAGTTCAGAAACTATGTCGCAGCTAGTTTTAATAGTCACTTGAAAGTCATAATGAATTTTAATTAATCTATCCATTTATCTATTTATCTATCTATCTATCTATCTATCTATCCATCCAATATCTATCTATCTATCTATCTATCTATCTATCTATCTATCTATCCAATATCTATCTATCTATCTATCTATCCATCCAATATCTATCTATCTATCTATCTATCTATCTATCTATCCAATATCTATCTATCTATCTATCTATCTATCCATCCAATATCTATCTATCTATCTATCTATCTATCTATCTATCCATCCAATATCTATCTATCTATCTATCTATCTATCCATCCAATATCTATCTATTTATCTGTCTATCCAATATCTATCTATCTATCTATCTATCTATCTATCTATCTATCTATCCAATATCTATCTATCTATCTATCCATCCAATATCTATCTATCTATCTATCTATCTATCTATCTATATATCTATCTATCCAATATCTATCTGTCTGTCTGTCTGTCTGTTTGTCTATCTATCTATCTATCTATCTATCTATCTATCCATCCAATATCTATCTATCTATCTATCTATCTATCCAATATCTATCTATCTATCTATCTATCTATCCATCCAATATCTATCTATCTATCTATCCATCCAATATCTATCTATCTATCTATCTATCTATCTATCTATCTATCTATCTGTCTGTCTGTCTGTCTATCTATCTATCTATCTATCTATCTATCTGTCTGTCTGTCTGTCTGTTTGTCTGTCTATCTATCTGTCTATCTGTCTGTCACCATTTAGCGATTCATTTTACGTTTTCTATCGTATAAAACAAGCTATAATTATGTTATGTATGTCCTCTTGTTTTTAGAACCTCTTACCTCGTATTTCAAGTAGTCCTTCAATTTAACTAATAGGTAAAGTGATTAATGAAACATCAAAGCGCTTTCTGTGACCTTCTAATGCATCTTATTTAAAAGATAAAAACAGGTCTTACCCACACTCTGTTCAATCAATCTGTTTAGAAACAAGACTGTTCTATGTTTTGTCTCTGTTAATACTTTGGGTACATGTTGGACATAAACAATAAATAAAATTATACAGAATAAATGTAGACAGAGCACGGCATCTCCTAGATGGGCACATTATGAGACATCTAGACTTTATTTTTTAGAGAGGTTTCATGACCATACCAGACAATGGCAACCCAGCAATGTCAGAAATATGTTCTCTGTACAAAAGATCTATTGACTCCATATAGATGCAGGGCCAGATAACATATGGTCTGTTGGAGCTGCAGCTCCAGGCCCATGCTTATGGAATAGGCCCCTTGATTTTTACTACTCTTCACATGCTCTTGCTTCAGTATGGAAACTTAAGAGGGATGTAGGGGGACAAAACTGGTGTAGACTGGCTGAAAATGAAATTAGTAAAGGTAAATCTGACTTTGTATAATATGCAAATGCTTTAACACAGTGGCATGTCCACTTTCTTTTACATTCCCTACATACACTTTTCCTCTGTCCCAGACAGTAAACCAGAAGCTTCTGCCTGCTAGTAAAAAGGTTAGGAGAGGACTGGATCAGCGAGTGATAGGGTACAGTCCTTAGAAAGCGTGGAGCGAGCGCATCATTAGATGCATTTATGCCAAGCTCGGGGTGTTGTCTGCACAGTATGCCCATGGTTAGTCATCCTGCATGAGTGGCAGGCAGCCTGACATGCATTCATGCCAGGCTGACCATCTAATTCTTTGTGCAGACATACCCCATTTTTGGGCATGTTCCTCTCTTTCGGTGGTTCTGGTAACGTGATTCACATCACTGTCCCACCCTTTTCCCCTGCCCACTGACATACTACTTCATTGCACACTGCTGTTAAGGGGTATGGATTTACTTGAAAGATAAATATTAAGAGATTAGCACAGGGTATGTGTTTTCTGATAACCATATCCTGTGAGTTTCCCTCCAGCACCATCTACACCAGATACATGACAATTGGAAGGTATAACTGTTTTCTATCGATAGGATTCTGTAAATAGGCCCATCATAATTGTCAGCACCAGGCTCAATGGGCTCTTAATGCGGCCCTGGCCAGATCTCTTGACATAACTTGGTGGTGGGTTCGGCATGGCTGATATTTATCTAAGGTGTAAGGGGTATCACTCTATGTATGGTTCAAATTTTCTACGTAGAAGGGATTCACATCTGGATTTTAGGTAAGCATGACTTTACCCTGTGAAATAAGACTTTTTAGATTAATTTTCTTTCATGACGCAGTGTGGTCTTTGCCAAACGCCTCCCATTTCCCAAATAGTCTGTCCTCTGCTTGCAGGTTTTCAACAAAATATCCCTTTATCGGGATGAGTACTTTTGACTTCTCTTTCCAGGTATTGAGCTCTCACAATTACTCATGGAGTTCGATAAGTTCTGGTGTTTAATTTCCTGCTTTCTTATGCTGTCTACTTACCCCCGTTTTTTTTTAAACTTATTCTGGACTCACAGCACATTTAGACTTTTTACATTTCTGTTCTATTGCTATCCACATTTTTTATTCATATATTAAAAAGTACTATGACATTCTCCCTCTTAGGCAGATGGCTAGAAGCAGGTGCCTCTTGGCAGATCTGGTCCTCACAATAATTAAGGTGAAGAACACAAAGTGTCACCAGCATTTCCTTTTCCTATTACTAATCTTTCTCTCTATGCATCCTTGTGTCCTTATGTAATTTCCTAGTTTTTAGTAACCTTGTATCTTCTGCTCTGTATTTGCATTACAACTGTTTACCTTTCATTTTTCAGTAGACGGCAGTTATAGGTCTCGGGAGGGAGAGAGAAAGGCATATTTTTTTGCATCGGGGAGGGTGAGGAAGGGGGGGTGTCATTTATAATGCAAATCTTCGGCAGTCTTCTCCACATATAGACCTAGTACTTTACACGATATCATTCGCAGATAGAAAATAATTTCCACAGCACTTCGAGTGACGTGTTATGTCCTGGTTTAGATAAAGTACTTTGATATTTTATTTAGTGTGTATTTTTTCTTATGATTGATACGATATTTCATCCAAAGCTAAATGGCCTATATAATACATCTTCTCGAACAAACTAGTTAATCTGTAGGGAATGCCGTTCTATAAATTGTAAAATCTATGTAAATACAAAATAAACATGGTAGCGTGGGTCAAATATGCATCTGTTTTACATTGAAACTATTTAGGACAGAAAACCAGAATAAGGATAAATAAAACATCACACGTTCATAGACAGACAGACTGACAGAGAGACAGACAGAGATGATAGACAGATAGACAGATATATAGAAAAATAGATAGATACCGTATATACTCGAGTATAAGACGAGTTTTTTTGGCACATTTTTTGTGCTGAAAAACTCCCACTCGTCTTATACTCGAGTCAACTTACATTGCCATAATGCAGACCAGGACCGCCGGGCCCATTACAAGCCCGGCAGTCCTGTTGGGGGCTGGCAGCGAGCTGTTACTTACCTGTACAGCAGCTCCTGTCAGCTCCCTTCTCCTCCGCTCCTTTGAGCTCCAGTGTAAATTTCGCGAGAGCCACGGCACGCTGACCGTGAGACTTACACTGGAGCAGAACGGAGTGGAGGAGAAGGGAGCTGACAGGAGCTGCTGCACAGGTAAGTAACAGCTCGCTGCCAGCCCCCCTCCTGCACAGTACACACCACTGGACCACCAGGGAATAATATAGTGCCCCCCCCTGGCCATGTATCAAGCAGGCCATATAAATAATAAAAATGTCCCCCCCCCACCAAGGTCACACACTCTGCATCACATACACAAACACATTCTACATCACATACACACACACACTCTGCATTCATACACACACTGCATTATATACACACACACACTGCATTCATACACACACACTGCATTCATTATATACACACACTGTAAATAAATATTCAATTAATATAATTTTGGGGGGATCTGATTTTATTTAGAAATTTACCAGTAGCTGCAGCATTTCCCACCCTAGTCTTATACTCAAGTCAATACGTTTTCCCAGTTTTTTGTGGTAAAATTAGGGGTCTCGACTTATATTCGGGTCGACTTATACTCGAGTATATACGGTAGATAGACAGACAGACAGATAGAAAGACAAATAGAACAAGACAGATAGATAGACAGACAGACCGACAGACAGACAGACAGACCGATAGATAGATGGATAGACTTACACAATATATGATCACATACTATGACTAAACCCCCATTATTTTTTGCTTAGGTAAAGGTGTTTTTACATTCTGTGAACCTTGAAATCACTGTTTAGTGAATGAGTGCGTGCGCTGGATCTTGTATGTTGTATGAATTGGACCCCAGCAGCATCCTAGTAAGTGTGCATGTTTAGGTGAGTGCAGCTCGCTTAGTTTATATTTATATATATATGTGTGTGTTATTTTTTTCTACAACCATACTGTAGATTTTTTGCAGCCACAACATTTGCCATCTGCAGTGAAGTAAGAAAAATGAAGAATCTCGCAGAATGATAATTGCTGGTATTTTGATTTATTTTCTTACAACATCCATTAACAAAAAACAGTTTCCTCTAAGAAAAATGTATATAACATTCATGTTTAAAGGGTGCAAGGTCCAAGGAAGGCTCTGGAATTATGTGATTCCATAGGAATGCTTCTAAATGGCATGCTACATAATTGTTGCAGAAACGAATACAGAATAACTAGCTATTTTTGGCTTCAATTGCAAAATCCCATTCTGGTTAACGCACATGCTGTAATTAAGCAATTTTGTAATTACTGGATGTAACACAGTAAGTGTAGCATCACAACTCGGCTGTCTGACACACGCAATCAAGCGGCCACAATGAGCAACATTCCTGCGAGGAAGTCTCCAATAGGTCTATCTATGAAATAAATAAAATAATAATGAAAGCACATTAAACTCGATAGCACCTCAAAAAATGTAATATGTAGTTAAGGCAGCAATGCATCAAAGGCAATGGGGTCCATCATATGAGGTTCAATTTAGGCTATTTATTTTGTTTTGGTGTGTGATTGGAGTTGCAGTAATATTACGTATCAAAACATCCAATCAGCAAAGCTTTTGCTCTGCATGGGCGGATCTGTTTCTATGGCGATGATATCAACAATAATTCCTAGAATAATTCTCAAGATCGATTCTAAAATGTTGATATTGTAGAAAGTTACTGTAGAAAGTTAAAGGATCACCATAGTGCCAGGAAAACAAACTTGTTTTCCTGGCACTATAGTGCCCTGAGGGTGCCCCCTCCCTCAGGGTCCCACTCCCATGGCGCTGAGGGGGGAGGAAGGGGTTAATCCCTTACCTCTTTTCCAGCGCCGGGCTCTCTCGGCACTGGGACTCTCTTCCCTCTTCTTCCGTTATCGGCTGAATGCGCATGCGCGGCAAGAGCCGCCCGCGCATTCAGCCAGTCCATAGGAAAGCATTCTCAATGTTTTCCTATGGACGCTGGCGTCTTCTCACTGTGAAAATCAATCAATGAGACAGCCACTGAAACTGCTATGTTTACAGCAGAAAGGGTTAATCCTAGAGGGACCTGGGACCTGGCACCCTTCATTGAGCTGAAGTGGTCTGGGTGCCTATAGTGGTCCTTTAAAAACAAACAAACTGAACAGTGGTGTAATTCTTGCAAAGAACAAAATGCACATTTAAGATCTGCAGCTAAAATGCGTTGCTTATAACAGAATACATTGCATTTACAATGTCTAGTAATATTAAAGGAAAATTGTGCTAAATCAGCTATTGTTAAATCACTCTGTAATACCTATAGAAGTCGAAGGTAGTTACATTAAAAATAAAAATGATCATTTTTTAATTTAGCAGTCATATGAGGTAATTGTTTCTTTGAATAAAAAAGGACCAAACAAGAATTCTCAAGATACAATCTTTAATTGCTTGCATTAAAAAAAAATGTTGATTAAACACGGTGCTTCATTTATTATCAAATGACACGGGAAAAGTGAATTAATTTGCTACAAAGCAACAGGAAAAATTAAGTGATACAAATTGTGCATTATTAAAGGATTTGAAAGTAAATTGGGATGCAATTGACAAATAGAAAATGTAGAACATTGGGTGGAAAATTATACAGACATCACAGAATAGGATAAAAGGATATAGCTTGGTTGCTACATCTAAGTGCTGCTTCAAAGTGTGTGATTGGAGATATTCTGGAGAGTTTTACAGAATCTCCAACTGTCTAAGAGTTGTGCTAAGAGTTTTCTTTTTTACTGTTACAGGTAAGATTCATCTGTAGGAAAAGGTTACTGATTGCACAAGGTTTGAATTCCTGTTGGTAATTGGTAAGGCATTTGATAAGCTAGGTGTTTTCTATTGATTGTTGGTTAATTAGCTATTGTTTGGAAATAAGCAGAGGCCTACCCAGGTGTTAAACATTCCTAGTGGGTGGTGCTTTTAGGAGTTATATAAGGGTAGTGGTCATTAGCTTGGATAATATTGCTTGGTTGCTACATCTAAATGATGCTTCAAAGTGTATTATTGGAGATAAACTGGAGGTAATCTGAGGTATACAGGAGGTAAAATAAAGATTTGTTTTGATTTAAATTATTAACCTCATTAAAATGGCAGACTTAGTTAAGTGTAGTAGTTGTTATGCATTTGTTTCCCGTTCCACTTTTTGGAGGTTTGGTTGTTGTCTAATCTGTAGACAGTTCTCTATATTGCGGCAGAATATTGTATTTTTGAAGTCTGAGATTTGTAAATTATCTGGTAAACAAACTCAGGCTGGAACTGTTACAAAGCCACTGCCGCAGAGATGTACTAGGAATGGCAGATGGATTACTGTAGGATCTGGTAGACTTAGAGTTGTGGATAAAAGGCATAATTCATTTTCAGCACTTTCAGAGTGTAGTGGTGTTATGGAGACAGGCTCAGGCACCAAGTGTAGAGGTGTTATGGAGAAAGGCACTGAGGGTAGTGGTGTTGTGGAGACAGGCTCAGGCACCGAGGGTAGGGGTGTTGTGGAGACAGGCTCAGGCACCGAGTGTAGTGGTGTTGTTGAGACAGGTTTAGGCACTGAGGGTAGTAGTGTTGTGGAGACAGGCTCAGGCACCGCGTGTAGTGGTGTTGTTGAGACAGGTTTAGGCACTGAGGGTAGTAGTGTTGTGGAGACAGGCTCAGGCACCGAGGGTAGTGGTGTTGTGGAGATAGGCTTGGAGACTATGGTGAGGCCTAATAGAAAGCATTTGTTGTTGGAGGATTCTATCATAAGAGGTGTAGAGCTGGACAATAGTGGTCTTGTGAGATGACTTCCCTGGGCTACTGCTCACAGAGACAGGAGACATATTTGTAATATTGTTAAGCGAGCAAAGCAGAAAGGGGAATTGGATGTACTTGTCCATCTAGGGACAAATCACTTAGCTTGCAATGAGGTTTCCGAGGTAAAGGACATTTCTTGTGTTTTTTCCAATGATATACAGCAGGTTGCTTCCACACTGTCATTCTCTGAAGTTCTGCCAGTGCATAACACTCGACAGGCGTATGCGTATTAGGGACTTTAACTTGTGGCTTGGTAAATGGTGTTGGGAGTAAGAATTTGGCTTCATTTCTCATGGTAGCTCTGTTTGGAATGAAAATAAACTGTACAAAAAAAAAGATGGTTTGTATATTTCTCAAAAGGGAACAAATGTTCTCAGCGAGCAGTTCAGAGGTTTTGCTAAGATGTATTTAAACTAGGGGGTAGGGGGGGGGCAACAGGGTAATAAAACATCAATTCAATTGCCCCTCAAAACAAGGACAGAAGATGCCTGTAGCAAGTGTGTTAAAAAATGATAAGCTTAGAGTCATGTCTACAAATGCTCGCAGTTTAGGGAATACGATCCATGAACTTGTGACAATAATGGCAACTGATAATGTAGATTTTGTCGCTGTTACTGAGACCTGGTATAATGAGAAAAATTACTGGGACATAGCAATACCAGGGTACTCTTTATATAGGAAAGATAGGGAAGGCAAGAAAGGGGGAGGGGTGGCCCTGTATGGGAAGGATAGCATAAAATCTAGCCTAATAAAAGTTAGTGAGATGAACATAGAGTCTGTTTGGGTTATGTTAGAATTTGGTAATCACACAGTAACTTGTGTAGGTGTGATTTATAGGCCCCCAGGACAAATAGAAGAGTTAGATAACCTACTAGTTGAGGAAATAGCTAAAATGACAATGAAGGGGGAAGTTATCATCATGGGTGACTTTAATCTTCCTGATGTGAACTGGAAAACCAAAAAAGCTGCTTGTGCCAGGAGCACACATTCTAAACTCCCTACTGGGATTGTCTCTAAAACAAGTCTTTGAGGAGCTAACTCGTAGGGAGGCCATACTAGATTTAGTGTTAACAAATGGAGATTTGGTATCAGATATTATTGTAGGTGAAAGTTTAGGATCCAGTGATCATCGTTGATGTTGGTGTGCTGTGCCTTTTTTTCGCCACACATAGTGTTGTGTGTTTCTTTCAAACAACTCACCTTTGGTTTCATCTGTCCACAGAATATTTTGCCAGTACTGCTGTGGAACATCCAGGTGCTCTTGTGCAAACTGTAAACTTGCAGCAATGTTTTGTTTGGACAGCAGTGGCTTCCTCTGTGGTATCCTCCCATGAAATCCTTTCTTGTTTAGTGTTTTACGTATTGTAGATTCGCTAACAGGGATATTAGCATTTACCAGTGACTTTTGTAAGTCTTTAGCTGACACTCTAGGATTCTTCTTCACCTCATTGAGAAGTCTGCGCTGTGCTCTTGCAGTCATCTTTACAGGATGGCCACTCCTAGGGAGAGTAGCAGCAGTGCTGAACTTTCTCCATTTATAGACAATTTGTCTTACCGTGGACTGATGAACAGCAAGGCTTTTGGAGATACTTTTATAACCCTTTCCAGCTTTATGCAAGTCAACAATTCTTAATCGTAGGTCTTCTGAGAGCTCTTTTGTGCGAGGCATCATTCACATCAGGCAATGCTTCTTGTGAAAAGCAAACCCAGAACTGGTGTGTGTTTTTATAGGGCAGGGCAGCTGTAACCAACACCTCCAATCTCATCTCATTGATTGGACTCCAGTTGGCTGACAGCTCACTCCAATTAGCTCTTGGTGATGTCATTAGTCTAGGGGTTGACATACTTTTTCCACCTGCACTGTGAACGTTTACATGGTGTGTTCAATAAAAACATGGCAACATTTCATTCTTTGTGTGTTATTAGTTTAAGCAGACTGTGATTGTCTATTGTTGTGACTTGGATGATGATCACATCACATATTATGACCAATTTGTGCAGAAATCCATATCATTCCAAAGGGTTCACATACTTTTTCTTGCAACTGTACATACCATTGGTATTTGGACTACACTTGTTTTATTGTATATATATTACTTCTGTTATTTTATAACTTTTGGTATATTCCATTTGACTAAGGCGCAACCTTCCTTCCTTTTTCCTTTTTGTTTCTATTGCAGAAAGTTATCTATATCTGACTTTATTTTGGAATCGCCTACTCACACAAATTAGAATCTCTGATTGATCACCTATGAGCTATGCTGAACTCTGCATGATTAATGGCTGTAATTAGAGGAGGGGTTGGTGTTTAGTTAGATGGGTGACTCAAGGTGATAGCAACTAAGATCTGTGCTCAGACCAGATAGGTTAATGATAATCTGACTATGTCGGCTTGATTGTTTGCTCAGAGGGACAGGTGGTGTTGACAGGTGGGAGTATGCAGCTTGAAGAGTCCTGGGAAAGCTATTCAGATATAACTTAAAATGATGTTGGTCAACATTGTTAAAATTAGACTTTACTCTTAAACAGAACCACCAGCCCGCTTGGCTTCTATTTGACTTATGACATTCTCTTTCAGCTTATGTAGTTTGCAGATTCTAAGTAAGTTTTTAGTAAAATACATACAATTATTTACATATTTGCAAACTTGTATATTTCTTATATAAATGTATAGTAAGACTCCATAAATTCTATACAAGGTTCCAGCAGTATGTGGACAATTAATTCCTACATGACAGTTTGAAATGAAATGTTTGCCAGGTCTGCTCGTAGTCTATTGAATTCATAACGTTTTTAATAGAAGCATAAAACGTAAAGTTGTTGGGGCTTTTTTTTTTGTAATTGTCAGATTTGCCCTGTTGTTTACTTCCCAAATTCACTTAGATTGTCACAATCATGGTACCATTCGATCTCATCTCACGTCAGCCAGCGGGGGAAGGGACCTAATGCTCATGCACGGCGATGGCCTCACTTGCATTAGAACATCCCCTGTAGGAAAGTATTATACAATGCTTTCCTATGGGGTTTCTGGTGATGCTGGATGTCCTCATGCATAGCATGAGGATGTCCATCATCAGTTAGCAAAAGTCTCCTTACAACCAAGAAGTCACTCTAGTGACAGACACTTGAGGTGGAGTTAGCCCTGGCAGGTTATTATTTCAGTTTAATAAAAAAGGGTTAAGGGACCTGGGACACTGCACCCAGACCACTTCAATGAGCCGAAGTGGTCTGGGTGCTTAGTGTCCATTTAAAGGGAACCTGTCACAGACTTACCTTACATACTTATTCTCACACTGCATTGTTCCACCTCCAGCCACTTTCTCGCCCCAAACAGGGCATGCCTCCTCCATGACCCCATTCCTGCAACTTCTAGCCAGCACTACCTGTGTTGGTTAGAGAGTTACTATAACAATCACAGCACTTGTGTTGTGGTTGCTACACATGGAGAGCAGAATGACACCTGTGTGTGGTCTCTTCGGCTCTTCTTTATCAATCAATTCTTTGGAATAGACTCTATGCTGAAGAATTGATTGACAGGTGAGAGAAATACCTTCTTTTAAATAGCTATTTCTCAAAACAGCTAGCACAATGTATAGATGGAATTTGATGCTCTTTAAAATGAACAAAATCACTGATGGGATTTTGAGGGGTGCCCATAACTCACAGCTTTGTAAGTTCATAGATAAGGCAGGACACCAGTTCATTAGACATAGACTAGATATTGTGGTATATGGCAGGCAAGAGAGGAATGCCAAAAATCAACAGCAAAAAAAAGAATGCCCCTGAAAACACAAACACATGATGTTCTCCTGCCGCAGAAGCACCATATCAAATGCTAGCCATGCAGCCTGAAAGGATTGAATTGTTAAAGTTCTCTCTTTGAGATTTCCCACAATAAGAAACTTGAAGGACACTTTCATCCTGTTAAAAAAAACAGGGATTTGTTTCATAAATGTAGAGTAACAGGAAAGCAAAAAGTGACTTATTAAAGTTATAATAATAGAGACAATGACGTGGGATTGAATCAACCATCTGGGCCATTTAGGTCAGTCCTTTACAAATACAGGACGAAAGGATACCGTCACGTAACAAGGAAAAGATGTGTCTTTTTGTCAAAGAAGTAATTTTTTGCTGGTTTTCTCTGTCTATCTTGAGCGGAGTGGCGCACACCTATTGAAGAACTGACATAAAAAATAGTATATTTCTAATTTATTGTTGTTATGGGTAAGATTCATGAGAGGGCACATGCAGACAGAATCAGTGCACAAGTTAATGGGTTGCCACACATCAAAGTGAAGATCTGTGCTGCAGAATGAAAAATGCATAAAAGCACTTACGAGCGGTTGAGCTCTGTAGATGTGCATTTCATGTCCTGCGTGAAACAGATGTTTGAAATAAGATACTGTTTTCTGCCTTTTAAAACGAGTGAGTGTTCATTGAATGAAATCTATAAACATTTTAAATGATTCATTTTTTTTTCCGTCTCCCTTTTGGAATCTTATCAAAATATTAGATCTTAGAAAAAGCTGCTACTTCTGTCTGCAAAATATAATTGTCATGCAATTGGATTGCCAACTGATAACAGCATTTTTTTTTAACATTTTTTTTAAACAAGGGCACAGAGTGTGGTATTGTAAGTAGCTCTATTTTAAAGAGAACAGAATGCATAACTGTTACCTTCATCATCTTGTCCAAGTGATGGATAACTTTTGTGACCAAAGTGCCTCTACACTATATCACCCATGATGCCATAAGGTCACAGAAATCTGAAGTGCCAATATTAGCAATGACTACCTTATGCTTCCTGACCCATTAATATCAGGCCAAGGTTTTAAAATGCACCTAAATGACCTTGCATCTCAAACTTTTGGAAACCTAATTAGAAATGAATGATATAATGAATCTCAGGAATTTTAGTAGTTGTCTGATATTTCTATGCTAATAACCTAGGTTATGCCTTATTATCAGGGTATCTAAAGGGTAACGTGCATGTAATCTGCTCTGCAATAAAGCTTTTAAGGTGGCTGTTCTTTTTTTATTTGCAATTCCACGTATGAACACATGGGGGATCTTAAATTTGCTATCTGTCTCTGTGCACCATGTAGGTGTTGACTGGGCATTTGTTTTTGGTATGACTGGTGTTTATGACTTACTTTGATGAGAATCATGAGAGTTACAGTCCACAACAAAAAATCACCACTAACTCAATGCCCTTTAGACCCTAAACACATTTTTAATATAACTCGAATTACTCTGTAGCTTTATGTACATCCAGGCATAGGCAACCTTCGGCACTCCAGATGTTTTAGACTACACCTTCCATGATGCTTTGCCAGCATTATGGGTCAAAGGGCATTATGGGGGATGTAGTGCACAACATCTGGAGTGCCAAAGGTTGCCTATCTCTGATAGAATAAAATGTAAGTAAAAAAGTGCTAGTGATACCAGTCCATAGTTATGGGTGGTCCTCCTACCAGTCCACAGTTATGGGTGGTCCTCCTCCTCCACCCATATCTGTGGACTGGTATCACTAGCACTTTTTACTCATATTTTATTGTTTATTGTTTTAATAAAGTGTATTTCTAAGTGATTTTGAACCCAGCGATTTATTACTGTTTTCTGTTCATACTATTCAAGAAGGGAAGTGCTCCCCTTAAAAGCACACACACTGTTATACAGAGAGTCTAGTTTAACTGGCTCCCCAAAAGGTGAACAATCACTTGTTGCTGCATTTTTATTCTTATTAGCAATTTTAACAAGTCTGCACCAGGAGACCTTGTCTCTCTTTTTGTCTTCCTATCCTGAGGATAATTTGGACAGGAGTCCAGAGAGGGTCTGTTATTATCCAATATACCTCCGTCTAAGACAGGCATAGGCAACCTTCAGCACTGCAGATGTTTTGGACTACACCTCCCATGATGCTTTGCCAGCATTATAGGCGTAAGAGCATTATGGGAGATGTAGTCCACAACATCTGGAGTGCCGAAGGTTGCCTACCCATGGTCTAAGATTTGAGCCTATCCATGGGTCTGTACAATGTGAGTGTGGTCTATATTTCCCTATACACCACACTGTTGGGCTGTATATACTTCACTACTGTGTATTATTTTTCTCTTTTAGGGAACTGTGTAATTATATACTTCTCCCAGATTGTACAGAGGTAAGTTTATTCTGTTGTAGCGCTCCACTAAGTGTACTTTTTGGTGGTGTGCACCACCAGGGTCACCAGTTTGTTACAATGTATGGCTCTGGTTGTACACAACACCTATTCGTTAACTGTATTGCTAACAGCTAACGAATAGACTTGTGCAATCGCTTTCGGTCAAATCACAGTTTGTTCCAATTTAGGCCAAACAGGCATTTGGTCGAATTCCATAATTCTAAAGTAAAGGACTAGCATGATAGATGAGCATATTTGTTTACTTTTGGATTCTTTTTCACACTTGATCTGTGTTAACCAAATGTAGGAAAAAATGTACCTGTGAGTGAACTGAAAAATATATACATAAAATCTACATTGTGTAGACATTTTGCAGTACACTGATTGTCCCATTTTCACCCATTTGTTCTTCCAAATCATTTGCATGAATATTTTTCACGGACCATATTGGTACAAGCCGAACTGTCATATGGAAGAGTGTTTGAGGTTCTAAACAAAATTTAATTTTCAGTAATTACTGTATCTAATATGATTTAACTACAAACTATACAGTTAAAAAAAAGAATATTCCAAAACAGTAATTTGTTTTCTATTCTTTGGTAACAAATTTAATCTCAAACTGGGTCTAGCAGCATTGCTGCAGGGTTCGAGTACTGGTGGAGGTATCTTAACAGATTCTCGAGTTAATGCAAGTACTACTCACAATTGCTTCATAACTGATTTGCAACTTTTTTTCTGTTTTTGAAATTATAGCTATTTAACAATTTAACTGTTTACATTACTCTGTTTTATCAATTTTCAATTCATAATATTTTTCTGCAATTTTTTTTTTCAAAAATGATTAATTTATTAATGTAAGAAAACCAATTTTGAGAATCATTAAATTATTCTTTAAAGTGACTCTGTCATCTCCAAACTTACCTTTTTCCCATCTTTACTCTTCTCTTCTTCTCTCAAAATCTGTTCTTCATTTTTTTCTGATCTATTTCTCTTTAAAAACATAAAACAATGTAAGACATAAGACTACTTTGCGTGCTCCACTTCCTTTGTCAAGTTAGCTTTTCCCACAATATTCACTTTTTCAGCTAGTACTACCTCCGTAGCCTAGTGAGTTAAGCTCAACACATGACTGTAAAGTATTCTCCATAGAGCATTCTCTGAAATTAAATCTTGGTAGAAGAAGGAATGTATATATATATATATAATTCCCAGTGATCAAGGCTGGCCCAAGACATTGTGCTGCCTGGGTCCAAGAATGAAATGCTGCCCTCCCCACCCCCTTAAAACATATATGTTTCTGCAGTGGTAGTGTCTCTATGTGTATGTGCTGGGGCTAAAACGTGTGTCTGTGTGTGTACCGGGGATGAAGTGTGTGTCCTACTGTGTGCTGGGGATGATATGTGTCTGTGTGTTTACTGTGGATGAAGTTTGTGTCTGTGTGTGTACTGGGGATGTAGTATGTGTCTGTGTGTGTGCTGGTGATGTAGTATATGTCTGTGTGTGCTGGGGATGTAGTGTGCATCTGTGTGTGTGCTGGGGATGTAGCGTGTGTCTGTGTGTGCACTGCAGTCAATACACTTACCTATACACGGTGTCTGTGTATATGCATATGTGTAAATGTTTTATATCTGTTTGTCTGTATCTGTATATGTATCAGTGATTGTATCTTTTGGTCTATGTATCTGCATGTGTGGCAGTGTTTGCAGTGGTGTCACTAGGGTTGGTGTCACCCGGTGTGGTAACTCACGGTGTCACCCCAAACCCCTTAATAATGTGTTTTTTGTTTTGTTTTGTTACTGTAACTAGTAAATCATAACTCCCATCAGGGATGGTGCAAGGATTTTTGCCACCCTAAGCAAACAAAAATTTGTGGCCCCCACATATGCTCTGCCCACCATGTGATATCACAATGCCCCACCCATATGATCTGCCATATGAGTTAACGCCAGTGCTGCACACGGTGTCTTTTCTCTGAAAAGGTAGTGTGTTTACATTAAAAAACCCGCAGGAACAGGCTATTGACACCAGAACCACTACATTAAGCTGTAGTGATTCTGCTGACTATAGTGTCCCTTTAATGTAAATTAGAGATTAGTGAGACTACTTACCACAAGATGAGGACAAGAGGTTGACGATGGACTCTGGCTGCAGTCTGGTTCCACTGGTCAGGTGTAGAAAAAGCTCTCTGGAGGCTGTTTGTAACTTTGTTCACAAAAGTCAACAAACAGGAAGCAGCTCCATTTTTTGAGGCCCCTTACACAGCTCAATGTCTAGGCCCCCAGGGCCTGACTGTGAGTATGCCTACAAGGCCCGCCCATAAGTCCACTTTATGGCCCACAACTGAGTTCGCTCACAGGGAGTGGAGTGTATGTGTGTAGGGGATATGCTATGTGTTATTGGAGAGGATGTAATGTGTGTGTGTTCTTATGGAATGTAGTGCACAGGCATACCATATATAGACTAACTTTACATACACTCGCGAGTACAGACATACCCGCGAGTGTACGTAAAGGTGCCTCACGAGTACAGACATTCCCGTTCCTCTTCTGTTTGCGAGTGAACAGTAAATGGAAGGTTCTATTCTCGCCCGGAGCACCTCAATTCAGTGTCATTTCACACCTTCTGACATGGCACAGGTTAATCATCTCAAATTTATAATGTCTACTCCTAGCTTAACATATATATTTTTTTTCTGCCCCTACATTGTCCATATTCTGCAATCGGCTGCCATCCAGTGAAAGGGTTTACCCTGCCATTTTCTATAACTATGACTTAGCAGCTTAGCTGCATTAGCCACAATTCTGAGGATTCAAAGTTAAACCATAAATGATTAAAGCGATGAAGAGGTGTTTCTAAACAAAGAGTGCAACTAAGCTGCTAATAAATACAAATTGGCACTGGATTGGCAGAAAATGGCCCAGTGGGCAGGTTTATTTTACTTTTCCTCCCAGTTTAACCCCTTAAGGACCAAACTTCTGGACTAAAAGGGAATCATGGCATGTCACACATGTCATGTGTCCTTAAGGGGTTAAGGTTGTCAGATGAGTTAAACATTAAAGATAAATGGTATAATCTGGAATGAGATTTTTTTTTTTTTACTGTTTTAACTGAATAAAAGCCCACTGGAAATCACTAAATAAATCACTGGAAATAAAATCACTGGAAATCTGCAGTTGCGGTATCAGCTATGCCTGTAAATTACTATTGCAATGCCGAACATGCATTGGGAAGTGAAAAAAGGTATTGCTTCACTTTAAGTACATTTTCATTTACATTCATGCTCTGGTACCATTGTGTACTTAAAAGTGGGGTATGCCTGTACAGGGATGTAGTGTGTGTGTGTGTGTGTGTACAGGGGATGCAGTGTGTTTGTGTGTAAGGGATAGAAAGCAGTGTGTGTTTGTGTATAAAGAATGTATTGTGTGTTTTTCTGTGTGTGTGTGTGTGTGTGTGTAAGGGATGCATTGTGTGAATCTGTGTTTGAATGTGTAAGGTGGCTCAGTCGCGCTGTTAAAGCGCCGCAGCGCATGACGGGGCCCCTCATTGCACATGTCCATCGGGTGGCCCTAATGGCATGTGCCACCCGATGGACCTTCACACAGGTTCCCAACCCATGCAGTACAGTTGCACCACCGCCACGGGTTGGGAACTCCTGTTTTACATGTTGGCAGGGATGGCAAAATGCAGTCCCTGTTAGAGTGCCGCCTGGAGCCATGGCTCAACAGCGGTCAATGGACGGGCTGGCCCTGCAAGTAATTAAAAGATGGCGGCACCTGTAACAATGATTCAGAACTATAAAGAACATAAAGTGATTTGAAAGGAAATTTGGATGCATAATTACATTGTGGGGAATATTAGGAGTGGTATAGTTTAGGGAATATAAAACAACAGTATATGGCCGCGACAGAGCTGCTGGATTTTAATAATATTATTTTACAAGGGCACGCTGTGAGTTAAGTTGTTTTATATCAGAGCAATGTTAACAAGCAGTTACAGGAAAACGGTCTTTCAGTTTAACTTAGGCCACACTTTTAATCAGTAATCATACATTATTTTCTTAGGCACAGGGTTAACCATTATCACCCTACCCTTGAAGTCATTGATTAACTACCCCTTAGCCTTGTATACCTATGCAGGCATGGGAAATGGAAGATGCTTTTAAAATAATTTAAGACAGGTCAATTACCTGATAAGAGAGTTCATTAGAATCAATGTAATCAGGATTTCAGACTGTTTGAGACAGAAATCGTTAGTGTGAGTGTGAGATCGCTAATGAGTATGAAAGGGGTCAGGGTAGACATTAGGCTTTGTTTTAAAAAAAAAAAAGGATCTTCGAGAAAATGTGAGTTAAAATTATACTATAGCAGCTATGTATCAGATGTGCTGTAATATATATCAGGGCAGGGGGTAAGAACAGAAGAATTATCCATGAGGTTTGCAGCAATCACATATTTCTAAGGTGCACCTTAGTCAAATATTTCATTAATTAAGGAAGACTTAGCAAAGTACATGACGCTATTATTATTATTATTATTATTTTATTATTTATATAGCGCCAACAAATTCCGTAGCGCTGTACAATGGGTGGACTAACAGACACATAATTGAGATCAGACCACTGACGTACAGGAACAGAGGGGGTTGAGGGCCCTGCTCGATGAGCTTACATGCTAGAGGGAGTGGGGTATAGTGATACAAAGGGTTAAAGTATGGGAATTAAATAGTTTGTTACAGAAGGGTTTATTGAGTGCTTGGTAGGTCATTTTTGACAGGTGAAGGAACGGAGTCATGGGGTGGGGGATGAGAAACCTGCTGACAGTTTAATTGATACGCTTTAATGAAGAAGTGAGTTTTCAAAGATTTTTTTAAGGAATGGAGGCTGGGTGAAAGTCTGATTGAGGAGTTAAGGGAGTTCCACAGAATAGGTGCAGCCCTGGAGAAGTCTTGAAGGCGAGCATCAGAGGTGGGGATCTGGGCAGAGGATCGGAGTAGGTCTTGGGCTGAGCGCTATATTGGAATCAGTATGTAAAATCCAGTACGGGCTAAACCAGCTCTCCCACTAGTTACCAAAATATGGAACTGCACTCAATCCATTAATACAAGCCTGGGTTCAACCAAACCAGGAGCCAGCAACAAAGCCAGAGAAATAGTTAATAGTCATCAAAGAAAGGTCCAGGCACTCCAAAGCTTAGATAGGCATTTTTATTAGAACCACAGTGTCCAGCAGCAACGTTTCTACCATAAGGTCTTTTTCAAGCTTTTTATCTCCAAAAACGTGGGTCCTCAAGCTCTGGCCCCCCAGATGTTGCTGAACTACAACTCCCATGATTCTCAGGATGCCATAACAGGCGTCTTGGAATTGTAGTTCATCTGTTAGCGTTTTACACGTGAGCATCAATTGAAACTCTTGACGTCCCTATAAAATATTGCCTACGGGATTAAATAGCAGCACTACAAAACATGCACATGGTTAGAGTCTAAAGTGAACATTGATGGGAATTGAAAGTGAATTTCAAATTTAAGGTCAAAATAGCTCAATTGAAAACAGAATTTACTTATTTCTAATGTGTCTATTTTTTTCTCTAATTTTGAATTCCAACCAATTCCCACTTTAGTTAATAACTCTGTAAGTAAACATCATGACTAGCTGAGTCATATTCTGGTGTGGGCAAACGTTGACTGCAATACGTAAGGATTTGCAGTAACTGCAGAAACACCAATTTAGAAAAATTATTTTATTTATTTTATTCATTTTTCACTTACTAATTTTTAATAATGATTTTCATTGCATTATCTTTATAATTCATTTAAAATGATGATTTACCAGCCTGAAATATTACTCTAAACATATAAGTCATTAATCTTCCAGTGTTTCTGTTTGTCCATTAATAGTCACAAAGTTAATAAAATTTGATTATTTAATGAAATGCTCATAAATCCTTGAGCAAATGTCAAGGAATACATGGCATTTATTTTTCTTCTCGATTTTGTAGAAACAAATTTTACATTAATAAGATCCAATTAGCAAGAGTTGCTTCTACCTTTCCATGTCCTATTATTTTAAACTGAAAATAACAAATTAAATTCAAACAAAAATAAATAAACTTAACTAAACCAAAAAATGTAAAGCGACACTATTGTCACCAAAACAACTTTAGTTAAATCACTTTTCTTTTTGTTTATGCAGCCCTAACTACACCTCCCCTTGCTGTGACTGACACAGCCTGCATGAAAAAAAAAATGGTTTAATTTCCACTGAAATGTTAACCTGCTTTATACATTTTTATCTCTTACTCTGTAGGAGGCTCCTGCAGGGCATAGAACAGGGGTAGGCAACCTTTGGCACTCCTGATGTTGTGGACTACACCTTCCATGATGCTTTACTAACATTATTGCTATATGAGCATTATGGGTGATGTAGTTAAAAACATCTGGAGTTCCAAAGGTTGCCTATTACTGGCCTATAAGCTTATTAACAGGCCAGCAGATAAGCAATTCTATATTAAACAGACTGTGCAATAAAGATAGTTTAAACATTAAATCTCTCTTTACAGGAAGTGTTTATGGAAGGCTGTGCAAGTAACATGCAGGGAGGTGTAACTAGGACTGCATAAACAAAGTGATTTAACTCCTAAATGGCAGAGAATTGAACAGTGAGACTGCAGGGACATGATCTATACACCAAGACTGCTTCATTAAGCTAAAGTTGTTTTGGTGACTGTAATGTTTATTTAGGGTCAAATAGCTGAATTCAAATAAAACAAATATATAGATAATAAAATAAGATTATTCTTTAGTTCAGCACTAACATTTTTTGTTTTATTATATACTATACTATTATATACTATTATATACTATAAATAATAATAACTAATAATATTTAAAGAGTAAATTCTAATTTTATCCCATTATCTCCTGCGCAACAGGAAGTTATGACATCAGAATTCTAGCCACTTCCACCCATCAGATCTGATCATCTGAATGTCTGATTATGATCATAGCAGCCATACCAATAGTGTTAGCAGTGCTATGAACCGGACTGTATACTGTTTTTTCCGAGGTGGCCAACCACATATAAGTGCTTAGCTGTAACTCCGAGAGAGGTAGGTACACCCGTAGTGCGTGTCATGGGGTAATCTAATTTATATGAATTTGGTCAAAAAAACTGTGAAATTTCTCCTTTTATATAATTAAAGTTCACCAAGAAAAAAATGAATGTTAAGTTTCCTTGTCACTCCTGTTCATTTATTCTTTGCTCAGAATCAAATAGCAAAGTGCCGTATAATAATTAATTCACAAAGTTGCCCACTTGTTCCCATCAATAGGGCTCGGTTAGGCTGACGAAACCCAGCACCGGATAACTATTGAACAATAAAGTGTCCTTGGTAGCACAAGTGCTGCTGATTTATTATAATAATTTCTTTATATCATAAAAAAAAAAATAGAAACGTCTCATTCTAACGCCAACAAGCAATGGCATGTTAACTCACATAGAACCATAAAAACTCTCTCATTGCAAGCTTTGGCGATCAACGTGTATGTGTTCACACCTACTTTATTAAGCTCTTGATAACGTATATATATATACATAAGAGTTTGCACACTTCTATGTAAGTTAAGATGCCATTGCTTTCGAATGAGATGTTTTTATTTATTTTTTATTTACATAGGACGCTTTATTGTTTAAAGGTTTACTCCAAATATAATAATCACTACAGCCCACTAAAGTGGTTATGATGCAAGGAGTACCCTGGCTCGGCTCCCTGGTAATGGGGTAACCGTAGCAATGTTTTCTGACACCACCTTGTTGTCTGGTAATGCACAAAAGTGTCAGCTGACTGCTCTCAGCTTATGACTGACATTCTGTGCACTGGGAGTTGCACAGAATTAAAATGAGAAAACCTGGAACTCTAGTTGACATCCCTATGACACTGCAGGAGGTGGAGTTACACCTCAGACAGCTAAGGGGTTAATCTTGGTATGTGCAGCATTTCAAAGTGAAATGCAGCAGTTACAGACTCCGGGCACCATGACCACTTTTAATTACTGACGTGGTCCTAGTGCTTGGAGTAACACTTTAATAATCCTTAATGGGCAGTCGTGTAGCTGGAGTGACCTTTGTACACCCTTGGAGTTACAAGCAACTGTGCGCAGGAATACATTACACCATAAAAAGGTTGTTTAGGTGTTTAGAGCATTGCTTTAACCCCTTCAGACCGGAGGGCGTACTATTACGCCCTATTATAGGCGGCTCTAAACGCCGCCGGGCGTAACAGTACGCCCTCCGGTCTTTCGGTACTTACCCGGTCGCCGGCGATCGCGGTGGGGGGGACTCCCAGGGAGCCCCCCGCGGCACGTCCGTCCTCCAGGAAGCCCCCCGGCCGTGTGAGAGTGGGGTCCTAGCGAGGACCCCACAATCACATGGCCGGGGATAGCTGGCTTCTGCATTGCCAGCAGGGGGGCTGCCTGTAATTACAGGTGGTCCCCCTGCTGGCTGAAAATAAAATTAAAACAAATAAATGGTGTAAAAAAAAAATTATATATACTTAGATCATATATATGATCTAAGTATATATATACACATATACATACACACATGTACACCGTCTAGGTGTATTTTACTATTAATATATATATATATAATTATATATATATTAATATCAAATTACACGTAGACTGATACTGATTAAATATATATATAATTATTGTTATATATATATTTATATATATTATAAAAAAAATTAAAATGTAAATACGTTAAAAAATAAAATTACAAAAATAATTAAAAATAAATAATTAAAAAATATATAGATGTGTGTTATTTCGTTCTAACTGTATTGTGAAATTAATATATATATATATATATATATATCAAAATACACGTAGAACAAAATAATATATATATATACATACATAAATATATACGTACATATCACTATATATACACCTATATATAAATAAAAATATTTTTTAAAAATTTTATATATATATATACACATATAGATTCACCTACGTATATATATACATATATTAATTCTACATATATATTTATGTAATATTTTTACATAATTAGGTATCTTAATTAATTACAATTAGCGGGACCTGCCTGACAACCCATGCCGAAAGTAAAGGGAATTTAATTTGCTAGCACTATATTTAACCCTATAACTTTCCAAGACACCATAAAACCTGTACATGGGGGGTACTGTTCTACTCGGGAGACTTCGCTGAACACAAATATTAGTGTTTCAAAACAGTAAAATGTATTACAACGATGATATCGCCAGTAAAAGTGACGTTTTTTGCATTTTTCACGCACAAACAGCATTACACGGACAATATTATTGCTGTGATACTTTTTACTGTTTTGAAACACAAATATTTGTGTTCAGCGAAGTCTCCCGAGTACAACAGTACCCCTCATGTACAGGTTTTATGGTGTTTTCAAAACTTACAGCGTCAAATATAAGGCTTGCGTTTCATTTTTTTCACATTAAAATTAGCCAGATTGGTTACATTGCCTTTGAGACCCTATGGTAGCCCAAGAATGAAAATGACCCCTATGATGGCATACCATTTGCAATAGTAGGCAACCCAAGGTATTGCAAACGGGTATGTCCAGTCTTTTTTAGTAGCCACTTAGTCACAAACACTGGCCAAAATTGGCGTTTTTTGCATTTTTCACACACAAACAAATACTAACGCTAACTTTGGCCAGTGTTTGTGACCAAATGGCTACTAAAAAAGACTGGACATACCCCATTTGCAATACCTTGGGTTGTCTACTATTGCAAATGGTATGCCATTATGGGTGTAAATTTCATTCCCGGGCTACTATACAGTCTCAAAGGCAACGTAACCAATCTGGCAATTTCAATTTCAAATGTAACGTGCTATATTTGACCCTGTAACTTCCCAAAACGCCATAAAACCTGTACATAGGGGGTACTGTCTTACACGTGAGACTTTACTGAATACAAATATGTGTATTTTATTGCAGTAAAAGCAAACAGTATTATGACATTGACCGTTAAAATGTCATGTAGAACTAAAAAAATAAAAAAAAATTGTATTTTCTCCCATTTTTTTCATATTAAATTATGTTTCATAGCTAAATATTTGATATTAAATGAAAGCCATGTTTCCCCTGAATAAAATGATATATAATAAGGGTGGGTGCATTTACTATGAAAGAGGTGTATTACGGTTGGACAGACATGTAGCTCAAATGCCAGGTTTTGTTTACATTTTGTTTTGTTAACAACGTGTACATTTGGCTCCGTCCTTAAGGGGTTAATGAAACACTGTACAGAGCTTTGCCTTACCAGACACTGAAATGGCTTTATTTTTCCAATTTTGTAAAAAACAAAAAAAAAGAAGAAAAAAATACACATTATTATTTTTGCTCTATAAATAATACATGGATGTTATGTTATGACCTGGGTAGAATAGGACTCTCTGTATACAAAGAAGAAGAAGCAGCCATTGCATTAAGTTCACAATTTATTTCCCTGAACTTGATGGGGCTAAAAACATGATAAACGTGGTTGAGTGAGTTGATACACATTTTTACTAAGTTTAGATCACGATCTAGGTGTCTTTCCTTGCTGTGTAAGGGTTAAACCGCAATATGAAAATACGTTTTCGGTATACACTATTCAACAGCTATAATTACTGCAGCTCCGTTAGATCTCCTATGTATTCTTCTAGCGATATCCTTTGTTAGTGTGATTCTGGAAGCTTTACTTTTTACACCCCCCATTAATAAGGCGGGCAAGAAGCTGGGCAGATTTAATTAGATCCAACTGTCCATTATACATGCATCGTAATTCCATGCATTCTAATAAGTTGGGTCAAGGCTGGGTTCATGCTCAACTGCTTGCACTGACGATCTTCTCAGATGAGTGCAAAAGAAAGCAATTATTGACTTCTTATTTCTGGCAAATCTCAAATATTAATAATGTATACAATTAAAATACTGACGTTATACTTTCAGACACTTGCAGACAAAGTAAAATGTAAAAAAGGCACAATTTGGAGCTTGGTCGAACTAAGAGTAACTTTCTGCCCAAAGTGAGTCACCTAAATATCATAGAATTTAAAATATAATATGTTTTATATATAACCATTAATGAGGGGAGTAGGATGCTACTAACACCGGTGGATCTCCCCGGTGAGACTTTAGTAAATATGGGCCTCTGTTTTTTCTTCATGTAAGTAATACTAATGAAATTGGATATTTTAATCTGCAGAATTTACATGATTATTATTGTTATTATTATTTTAATCTTTGACATAGTATCAACATATTCTGCAGTGTTTTAAAATTTTAAAGAGGAGATAAAACAGCAAATAAGAAACAAATATTATAAGAAACTAGTGAGTAAGAAGGACCAAAGCCTAAATTCTAGAAGTATATTCCTATTAATTTTACACTTTTATTTAAATACTGTTTTGAATTTTGTTTCTAGATATTTAGAATTACTGTAGAAATTACGCCCACATACAATCATCATATTTTTATGTTTCAGTGGCGTTTACCTCAATTGACATTAAGATTCTTATAAATCACAATTAGCAGAATATTTGACTATTATTACGTATCTACGTAGTTACATAATTTGCTGTATGGGAAAATGAATATGTTCCAAATATTCCAAACAAAATCATATTCAGTAAATCAGATATCGTCCAGAATGGACAGGCGGGACATTTTAGACCAACATAACCAACTTAGAATAACAGAATATGGGGGTGGGACCTGATCGCTGACCAAAATGCCCGCTGCTGTTACAAACTGTTACAGCACACTAATTGCTACACCCTGCTGACGTGTCCTTGCACAGAGTTCCAGAAGAAGCCAACTTCACAAGTGCAACCTGCGCCGTCAGACAGCAAGGCCGATCCGGTGCACCGAGGTCTTGTTCCCATGGTGGACTATTGCTGGACTCATGAAGGCACTAAGCAGGAACACATACACATTTGGAGTTGGTGAAGTTCTATGACTTGGTAAACTCTTGAATCCCTAGCCTCCCATCCATGGGCATCGGCTGAGCTGTCCCACAAAGAGACCACAAGTTATACTCAATACGCGATAGGCTATAGTTTTGTAGGCCTGGAGCTTATTTCAATTATTTCTTAATACTCAATGGCACTGTATTTAATTTGTTTAGGTTTTGTTTATTCTTATGTTTATTCTCACAGGCTGATGGCAAGCACCATACTCTAGCCCAGCATAGTTCCATATAGGTTTTAACCTATCATGTACTCTGGTATTGTGCCTTACCTGTTCATCTGCAATGCTTCCATCTACTCATCCAGTGGTATTACCTCTTGCAACTTTCTACAGTCCTCGGCTACTGCATTTCTTAATCTCTATCAGTTTAGCTAATAGAACGGTTTTCCCGATGTCTTTTCCCCTTTAATATAAAAAGCATTCTTGACATTTCATGTTACAAATACATTCTTTTTATCATCATCGGCAATGTCTTTGCAAGCTTGTATACAATACAGACTAAGGAACAGCACACTCATAAAATACATATCTAAATCTTAAAAGGCTACGTAAAACCACCTATGTAGCAAACAAATAAGCCCACCAGTACTTCACAGTACCCCAATATCGGTGGTAATATATATAATAAAAAATTATTGTGATAAAGGCAATTAAAACAATTCTGTGTCAAAACTAAACATTTAAAATGATAGTGGTTAGCAAGCTAGTATGTCATTCTATGCACTACAAAAATAAAGAATGTAAAATAAAAAAAATAACAGAATAGTTGGTTAATTTGTTTTTTTTTTCCATTTTAAATAATTCAGGTATAATTTGTTAGTTTAGTGCATACAAAAAAAAATCAAATATTTTTTAATTTCATTCCCTATTCTCCACTAATATTATTAAAATATGTTTTTTATATTTAAGCATGTTAATGCGAGTTTGGGGAAAATTTGGAAAAACAGAACTAAAGGTAAAAGGGGGTGGGGAACGGAAATAAGGAGTACAGAAAAGACACATTAAACACAAAATCACCAGCACAGTTAACTATGTATTTAATACACTTCTAGACCTATCCATGGTGGCCAGTTATTTCCTGTTCACTTCGGTAACTAAACAAAAATGCTTTCGTTACTCTGATAGACTATTGTCAATCTCTAGGATTTACTGGGAAACCTATCAGTGTTATATGCCAGTAAGAGAATTACAATGCTCAAATAATGATCTTATTATAAGCAAACCTATGGCAACATTGGAATATTCTACCCAGAGAAGAATATTAAGTTGCTTTAGACATTCATTCACACACTGTCTCATTCGTATAACTTTACAGCGTTTCAAAACTCAACCAACTGCAGGCAATTGTGAGGAATATTTTTTCAACCCGTGGTTTACGTGCATCTTTCTGTGAATTGTATTACTTATTCCCAAAGTCTGCCTCGTATAGCATGCTGCTATCAATCGAACTATACAAACAATTTTCTCCACTGACTTAAAAATGGAAGGCTTCCAAATGGTATTCGTGTCGATAGCAGCTGTAAAATGACTTTCCTTCTTTTAAATTGCGAAATTCAGTTTGCCAATGTTACTTGCAATTGGCTATTGTTATGAATATTGCATATAGGATGCTACTAAATAAATTTTAGCTGTGACCTTCGACCAATGTTTTCTGATCGACACAATTGAAAATAAATGTGTTCTGGGTAAAAAGATGGAGTATTTTGAAATTTATGAATGCGTACAACACAAAAATCAATGCACGATGCTTTAGGCGATATAAGTCATTGTTGGTAAGACTAGTTTTATGCATAAATTGGCAACATCATGAAATGTGTATCTTCATTTTCAAATTCAACTCAATTTATATGTATCTTATTATGGGTGTTGTGCAATTTGTCTTTCTTAAAGCTGTAGTTTTTAGATTTAGTGCAGAGTCTGTTTATATTTGTAGAAGATATAAGAGGGAATGTCAGTGATAAATTAAGTGAAATGGTATGTTTGCACATCTTTTTCTAGTTCTTATACAAGTCCAATTTTTTTTAGTAGCATGATATAAAGTAAAACGCGTAGAATTGTAATGCAACTTGTTATGTTGGGCAACAGAGTAATCACTTGCGTTCAATATTTTTATGTCATCACAATATCATAAATAAAGTTAATTTTTCATGGTTTGGGCTCTATTAATCCTGACATTTTTTTTCCTAGAATTGAAGAGCCTTTCTAATTAGTTGTGCATCTTGCTCTCCTAAGATGACTTTATGTATTCCATCAGCCGAAGAAATGTTAACAGTTTTAAGAAGTAGTACCTAGAGAACCCTGATACCCAATGAACATTTAGTGCCTTGTCTTCTCTTTTTCTCATTGCGTAGACAGTGGGAGATAGGGTTAACAACCATTTGGGAGCCATGTTAAGTGGTTTAAAACTGTAATGTGAAAGAGGAGGACATAGGTTTTCCAGCGTCCTGTCCCTAATTCTGTGGCCCATCTCCATAGAAAGTGGCTCAAGAGGTGACCAATTTCCTAGTTGTAAGCATCAACCCCTACAAAATTTCTTTATGACCAAGTGTACCCAAGAAATAAGTCATATAACTGTAAAAATAATACCCTCTTGCCTGACATGCCCACAATCATTAACATACAATCTAAATCAACGTTACATACCTATATACCGTTTCTGTTAGTTATTACATTACATTTTTATATTATTCATTTGTTTTAATGTAATTTTCCACCTGTGAAGAAAATAACACCCTCAAAATGAAAACAAAGATATAAACAAAAAAATAAAACTAGGGGTTGGAGAGAGAGAAGATTATCTAGGCGTCTTTGTTGGTCATTTGTTGGTCATCTTTTCTGATGTGATTGGCTGGATGTGAACTGATGGTTATTCCCTATAAAAAAAAAAAAAAAACAGGTAACCCCCCCCCAAAAAAAGAAATCTATTTCATTTTCATGTTATAATACCGAAAAATGTGGTGGGTATGTCTAAGGAGTAGGAGTGCAAATTTTATTATTGTGTTTTTTATTTTTTTTAAAACCGGACACGCTATGTTTGGAGTTTCCCTTTCATGGTGTCTATAATTATCTCTTTTTGTGCTGATGATCGCCGACTAGTTCAACTTAGGTCCAGAATAGAAATTCTCTGGTGTTTTTATGCAGACGCACAGACCCTACAGTATCCAGTATAATTAAATATGAGATGTACAGGTCTATTCCCAGGCTCCGGAAGTCAAGATGAGGCTCGAAACAATAATTTTTTTTTTTAATTATCTTTCATTTTAGCCTTCTTACATTTTTTTTGCTTTGATTTACTTTTAAATAGTCATCAGGGGTGTAGTATGTAGAGATGAAAGGTACAGTGATCATTATCTCATTGACAATAACCGGTTACTATATTGTTTCATGTTATTTTTGTGTAAAATCCTTGGCTTTTTTTTCACACCCCTCTAAATATATCATCATTTCACTTTGTCCTAGGCAGATGTGTTGTAGCAGATGGTTCTACAGCTCTCATTAAGAATTCCATTAGCAGCCAGGAAAGGGGTCAGCTATCAGCCAAGAATGCTGTGGATATGTAACTTAACACACTAGCTTACAATTTAAATGTTGGTGAATAAGCTGGAAGAATTATTTATAATGTCAAGCACTTTTTTTTTTCTATGGCTTTGTTTACCCCTCTTTAGGACACAGAAAGGGTAATCCCTGGTAGTGATGTTTATGTATCGAATAAAATAATAAAGACAGAAAATAGACAAGTGGGCATCCCACAGCTGTAGCATTGCACTATGGATTGTGCACCTTCGTTGACCTGGCTTACTGTTGGAAGCTGCAGATCCTGTAACATAAGCTGTTTCAACTCGACACTCTAGATCCGTACCATTATCACCCACCTGGCCAATTTACTGCATGTTCTACATCCTGCGCTGTTCTATAAACATTTCCCCTGAATTCACTCTGCTCCCTGTACTGACAAAATAACCTCTGTTCATTCATTTTAACAGGAAACAAAAAATGTACATAAAAGCAAAGCATATATCAGTCTGTAGAAAACAATCGCTTTAAATGTATGTGTGCATGGGCACAAAATAGCTATGGGCTCATTCCCTCGGTTGCCAATGAAATAATGTCTTTCATTTGTATTCATGAGATTACCCAATGACCCCAAAAGTACTTGAGCTTGATTAAAAGCTTTATATGTGAAGAGTGTGTCCTCTTTTTTTCATTTTACAAAAAAGTGCAAATTTCAACAGAAATTGGCACTTTTATAAATGAATCTTGTTATACCCCCTTGCTGTCAATCAGACACCGGGTCCTTTGACTTCCTGGTTTGTTTAGCTCAATGGAACTAAACTCAAGAGGCAACGATTGCTCAGAGACACTGCCTTGCAAAGACCTCTCATTGAGCTACATTTGGAAGTCTGTGATTGGACAGTCACAGAATGTCTGGGCGGGGTTAGATGGGGAGGGCTTGCAAAGACAAGAGATATGCAGCTTTTTCAAACAGTTTTTTGCTATACACCCACTGAAAAAAATGCATAAATATTTGCATACATATTTTTTTTGGAAGCATTTTTCTAAACAGTGATTATTATGTAGAGATAAATACAAATAAACTGTGAAATACAAGGCACTTAATAATAATAAAAGAATACAGAACCCAATCAGGAAAAGCAGCTCAACACACATTTCAGTACCTCTAAACTTAACACAAATACATGCAAGAGTATGGAGTGATTTGAGTGAGAGAAACTGTCACATCAAAAGAACCCAGTGGAGCGCTATTAAAATGTAACTTACCCTTGAAACAAGGGATATAAATGTTAGTATAACAGATATCTGGAGAAAGAGATAAATAGGGACAATATGGTATAGTATGTCTAAGCCTTTGGAGTGTTGGAAAAAAAACAACAAATGTAACAAACTAACATGGCTTAGAGCCGGGGGAGGATAGGCTCAAGTCACAAAGCGCAGGGGTATTTAACCCCTTAAGTACCGAGGACAGTTCAGGACCGCCATCAGCATTTTTGCATTGCCGACCGATGATGGTCCTGAACCGTCCTAACGGTAAGATGTACTTACCCGATCGCCGTCGTTCCCCCGGCGGCGATCGGTGTTGCTCCCATTGTGGAGATACTGCCTGCAGCCCAGACAGTCTCCCCATGGTGGATTAGGATCCCTGGGGCCATGTGATCGCTCAACAGAGCTGTCATATGGTCACAATAGGTGTCCATGTGTCTGCCTGCAGGGGGACTGTCTGTGCTGACAGGCAGTCTCCCTGCTAGTGTAAAATAAAATAAAAATTTAAGTTTAATGTTAATAAAAATAAAAAATTATATATGTGTATATATATATATGATATATAGACATATTATATATATAATATAGAAACATAGAAACATAGAAACATAGAATGTGACGGCAGATAAGAACCATTCGGCCCATCTAGTCTGCCCAATTTTCTGCCCCATGCGCTCGCCTATGAGTGTTCTGTACAAGGGCATGAGCACTTTTCTCTTTCTACTGCTAATACCTCTCCCTATACAACCAAGCATTCTGCTAGCATTCCCTGCTGCTCTATTACATTGTCGCACACTTCTATACACTTCTATATACCTGTTCTGTGTCATGTATGACGGCTGATAACATCATTCCCGGTTGTGTGTTCCATGGTGGAACGCAGAAATGAATTACTATCACTAGGAACAAACCGTGCGTTCCATGGTGGAACGCGGAAATGAATCTCCACAACTAGGAACAAACCTGATGTTCCCGCACTCGTCCAATGAGAGGACTACACAAGCCGAATCCGGAAGTGTTAAACATCGCGGTGGAACGCAATCTGATATAAAAGAGAATTGATTCCCATCCTATCTACATCCATGAGGAAGTCATACTAAGACTATTTTTATATTATTATGTACATATATTAATATAAAATACACTTATAATTAAATTACACGTGTATACATATAATATATATAATAACTATATATATTGTATATATACATTATTATAAAATACAAATAATAAGTAGATTAAATTAAATAAAAAAAATAAAAATTAATAATAAAAATTAAAAAAATATATATCTATATGAAATTTTATTCTAAGTGTATTTTGATATTAAAATATATATATATATATATATATTTATATCAAAATACACTTAGAATGAAATTATATATATATATCTATGTATATATAAATAAATAAAAATAATACGAAATATACATATGTCCATATACAAAATTACATAAATAATTATATAAATATACACGTAGACTTCAAATATATAAATATGCATATATATTTAAATTCTACGTGCGTATTTATGTAATATTTTTACATAATTCAGTAATTTTATTAATTGCAATTTGAGGGACCTGCCTGCCAACCCAGGCCGAAAGTCCAGAGAATTGAATTTGCTAGCACTGTATTTTATCTTTCTATGACACCCTAAAACCTGTACATGGGGGGTACTTCGCTGAACACAAAAAAGTGATTCAAAACAGTAAAACATATCACAGCGATGATATTGTCAGTGAAAGTGACTTTTTTGCATTTTTCACACACAAACAGCACTTTTACTGATGATATAATTGTTGTGATACGTTTTCCTGTTTTGAAACACTAATATTTGTGTTCAGCAAAGTCTCCCGAGTATAACAGTACCCCCATGTACAGATTTTATAGCGTTTTTGAAAGTTACAGGGTCAAATATATGGGTCAATTATTTTTACATTGAAAATGGCCAGGTTGGTTACGTTGCCTTTGAGAGCGTATGGTAGCCCAGGAATGAAAATTACCCCCATGATGGCATACCATTTGCAAAAGAAGACAACCCAAGGTATTGCAAATGGGGTATGTCCAGTCTTTTTTAGTAGCCACTTAGTCATAAACATTGGCCAAAATTAGCATTCAATTTCGTTTTTACTTTTTTCACACACATACAAATATGAACGCTAACTTTGGCCAGTGTTTGCGACTAGGTGGCTACTAAAAAAACTGGACATACCCCATATTGAATACCCTGGGTTGTCTACTTTAAAAAAAATATGTACATGTGGGGTGTTATTCAGAGATTTATGACAGATAATAGTGGTACAATGTCACTATTGATACATTTGAAAAAATATATGTTTTGAAACTGCAATATCCTACTTGAACCTATAGCCCTATAACTTGCAAAAAAGCATGTAAACACGGGGTATTTTAAAACTCAGGACAACATTTTGAATCTATTTAGCAGGGTTTTTTTTTATCGCTTTTGTAGATGAGTAAAAGATTTTTCAAGTAAAAGTCAAAAAACATGTATTTTTTTCAATTTTTCATCATATTTTTTTATTTTTATTTTAAATTAAATTACATGAGATTATATAAATAATGGTATGTAAAGAAAGCCTTTTTTGTCCTGAAAAAAAACAATATATAATTTGTATAGGAACAGTAAATGAGAGAGCGGAAAATTACAGCTAAACACAAACACCACAAAAGTGTAAAAAGAGGCCTGGTCGCAAATGAACAACATTGCAAAAACAGTCCAGTCCTTAAGGGGTTAAAGAAAATACCAAACTTCTTCTATATTGATGTCCAGGTACTCAGAAAGGAGAAAGGAAAGTGGAACAGAGTCCTATAAAAGGGTATCATCACTCACTGATATAATACACAGTGTATCATTTGTTAATAGTCCATAAAAATGATAAACTGAATGTTTAAAGGTAACCAACCCTTACTGCTTTAGCTTCAAGCACCTCATCTTCTTTTAATGAGGGTCACTGTAGACTTGGGCAGGTATAGGACTGATAAGACAGTGTAAGTTATTATAAAATCAGTTTTAATTGAACATTATAGAGAGTCTCTGGGTCACAGGGTTAGGCTGGACAAGAATAATTGCTCTGCAATATAGCTTAGGTTGAACTCTATCGGTGTTCTTTATTACATCCAGTGGAAGGCTTCTATAGATAGCTCACACCTTCCTTCTTCTAAAGTCAATTACGGTCACACAATCATTCTACTGAAAGAGTTACTGCTCCATTCACAGTGGTCTGTATTTAATATTTGGAAATCTTGATGACAAAATAGACAGAAGGAAAGAGTAAATGGAAAGAGAGAATTATAATAGTGCAGGGGTTCTTAACCTGGGATTCCAGGGAATTGGTGAAATAGGATGGGACAAAATTAACCCCCTCTGTTCCAACTTGTCTGATTACAATTACATATTTGTTAGTCCACCCACTGTAAAGCGATGCAGAATTTGTTGGCGCTATATAAATAATAACATAATAATAATATTAATAATACAGAAGTATCATCACTACTTTGAAATGACGGTAGTTAGAAGATATTATTATTATTTATTATTACTATTATTATTTATAAAGTGCCAACAAGTTCCGTAGCGCTGTACAATGGGTGGACTGATAGACAAGTATTTATAACCAGACAAGTTGGACGCACAGGAACAGAGGGGTTGAGGGCCCTGCTCAATGAGCTTACATGCTAGAGGGAGTGGGGTATAGTGACACAGTAACAGAGGGATTGAGGGCCCTGCTCAGTGAGTTTACATGTTAGAGGGAGTGGGGTATAGTGACACAGTAACAGAGGGATTGAGGGCCTGCTCAGTGAGTTTACATGTTAGAGGGAGTGGGGTATAGTGACACAGTAACAGAGGGATTGAGGGCCCTGCTCAGTGAGTTTACATGTTAGAGGGAGTGGGGTATAGTGACACAGTAACAGAGGGATTGAGGGCCTGCTCAGTGAGTTTACATGTTAGAGGGAGTGGGGTATAGTGACACAGTAACAGAGGGATTGAGGGCCTGCTCAGTGAGTTTACATGTTAGAGGGAGTGGGGTATAGTGACACAGTAACAGAGGGATTGAGGGCCTGCTCAGTGAGTTTACATGTTAGAGGGAGTGGGGTATAGTGACACAGTAACAGAGGGATTGAGGGCCTGCTCAGTGAGTTTACATGTTAGAGGGAGTGGGGTATAGTGACACAGTAACAGAGGGATTGAGGGTCCTGCTCAGTGAGTTTACATGTTAGAGGGAGTGGGGTATAGTGACAGTAACAGAGGGATTGAGGGCCTGCTCAGTGAGTTTACATGTTAGAGGGAGTGGGGTATAGTGACACAGTAACAGAGGGATTGAGGCCTGCTCAGTGAGTTTACATGTTAGAGGGAGTGGGGTATAGTGACACAGTAACAGAGGGATTGAGGGCCCTGCTCAGTGAGTTTACATGTTAGAGGGAGTGGGGTATAGTGACACAGTAACAGAGGGATTGAGGGCCCTGCTCAGTGAGTTTACATGTTAGAGGGAGTGGGGTATAGTGACACAGTAACAGAGGGATTGAGGGCCCTGCTCAGTGAGTTTACATGTTAGAGGGAGTGGGGTATAGTGACACAGTAACAGAGGGATTGAGGGCCCTGCTCAGTGAGTTTACATGTTAGAGGGAGTGGGGTATAGTGACACAGTAACAGAGGGATTGAGGGCCATGCTCAGTGAGTTTACATGTTAGAGGGAGTGGGGTATAGTGACACAGTAACAGAGGGATTGAGGGCCTGCTCAGTGAGTTTACATGTTAGAGGGAGTGGGGTATAGTGACACAGTAACAGAGGGATTGAGGGTACTGCTCAGTGAGCTTACATGCTAGAGGGAGTGGGGTATAGTGACACAGTAACAGAGGGATTGAGGGCCCTGCTCAGTGAGTTTACATGCTAGAGGGAATGGGCTATAGTGACACAAAAGGTAAGGGTAGGGTAGAAAAGTAGGTTGCTAGGATAGTATAGTAGGTGAGGGGAGGGAAAGCTGTTCACAGTTGAATTGATATGCTTTCCTAAATAAGTGAGTTTTCAAAGATTTTTTTGAAGCAGTGCAGATTGGATGAAAGTCTAACAGAGAGGGGAAGGGTGTTTCATAGAAACGGTGCAGCACTACGGAAGTATTTAAGGTGAGCATCAGAGGTAGGTGTACAAACAGAGATTAGGCGTTAGTCTCCGGCAGAGCGTAAGCGTCTAGATGGAACATATATGTGTAATAGTGGGGATAAGTAGGTTGGAGCAGCATTGTGTAGAGATTTGTAAGTAAGTATCAGGATCTTAAATTGAGCCCTATATCAGATGAGAAGGAGTGCATACGCATAATTAAATTACCGCGGGAGTCCAAGGTACAAAGAAAAGGGTGAAGAACTGTTAGCTGAAGTTTACAAAATGACATGTTGTCACAGACGGACACATTGAGAGCCCCATTACAAATATAGCAGACTGTAGAGAGGATATTGAGACAACATGTGTTATCTTAATATTTATGTATATATTTTGCATTAAATTGATTGGTCAATTTTCACACCATTTTGGCTTGTCTGATTTATTTTCCCCAATTTTTTTTCATTGATTGCATTTGGAGGAGCCGAACAGCCATGTGGCCGAAATTTAGCCATCCTGAAATTTTTCATAATTTTTTTTTTACATTTTTGGACAAAGTGGTTTGGATGTAATGATTTTTTTCACGGTTCACAAGTCTACTTGGCTTTGTTTTCATAGAAAAGATAGCCTACAATTTAGTGTTACTAAAATACAAATACAATTTCTTTTAAACGCAATATCGATAGCTAACCTTTTGTCACATATTGGGTTGTGCCCAATAGACAAGTGGCAGTGTCACTTTAACTCCTCCTTACAATGTTGGGGTTTAAATAGGCAAGTTAGAACAATCAACTCGTCATTCAATAAATAAATCTGTCTTTTTTTCACGGACAAGTTTAAAATCAACGATGACACAAAATAACACTTTTTTTTTTTATAGGGCTGAATAAGAAATAAACCCTTAGTAAAGAGCTTGATCTTAAAGCACTTGTGAAGTATAAACACATGTAGAGAATGCCAGAGACAAGTTGAAACAATGTGACTAATTCCTTGTAGACACTTAACAGCTTTCTGTCAATCAACACCACTTCAAGTACTGGATAAGATCGAGGCAGCATCACATTATGGGAAAGTCTTTCCTCCAGTCTGGGAAAAATGTTAAAATAGAACAGAGAAAGGATGGTGTTAAAAAATTAAACATCACACATCAAGTAACAAACAACCAATTTGAAAGGACTGCACACTGGCATCATATAAAATTTAAAAACAATCACACTGTGGGTGCAGGTCTACTGTGTGTCCGTCAGGTAAACTACCATATATTAATAGTAATCTGCACACTATTTACTATGTAAATAAAATCACTTTTTGCATGTATTTGTAAACATAAACATAACAAAAAATGCAAACAATGACAAACACAACAAATAAGCACTCTACAATGCTAAGTAAGTGTGGTGGCTGCCATCTTAGCACCATCCATGTTGGAGGGATACTGCAATGGTGCAGTCTTCAAGATAATACAGTTTCACTACAAGACTTTTCACAATGCTTCCATTTTAAATGTGTCTTCTACAGCCTTAGTTATTTACTTTTTATAGTTCCGGATAGGGGGTACTTAGAGTTAGGCAGGGTAGGGATAAAAATGTATACTTAGCCACCGGCTTTGGCAAGCAATAATTCATCGCTGGTGAGTAGAAATTCACCCCTGGCAGGCTTGCTATAGACTCAAAGGCTCGATGTGGCAAGTAGCTTTTAGACTTGTCTAGTAGTGTAAGTCTTGAATTTTTGCACCCTGGTTAAGGCATAGTGCGGTTTCTTTACTTAGAGATACATAGATAAATGAATTATGTAAAGTTGCCATTATGTACCAAAAGTTTTAGAGAGTTCTGGCATTCAAGATGATGAGGACTGTAACTGTCATTAAACATTGCTAGGTCCACACAATGTCCATGAGACTTTAGGTGTACCCCACCACAGGATACAGGATTACAGAGAGTGGTACACTGCTGTGCCCTTTATGGATTCTGTGTCATATTGTTCCTAATATGGCACTCTGCATTATAAAATCAATATTTTTAGTTAAATAACCCTGATTCTTAGCTCAAAACCATTCATAGTGTGACACATAATGTATAAGCTACCCACAGACTTATTATAGGTAAAGTCATTTTCTTAGGAGCACCAGTAATGTTATTCTATTATTAAACACTTAACTGAAATAATAACAAGGGTAAGCACACAGAAAGTCAATTCCAACATTAGGAGCGGAATCTTTTTTTACACTTTCATTATTTTTCATTCTGTCTTTTAATGTGAGCCTCATATAAGCATTAAACTACTTTACTCTCACGAGTTTTGAATAAAAGACGTTTGTTGAAAACCTATGAAGGCATTATTAACTATATCATTTCTAAAATGTAAAATGACTTCTAGACAAAGCTACAAAGGTGTATTATCTTTAGCCCTGGGAGATCTGACTATGATTGATCAACTGGTTCACATTTGAGGATATCCTAAAAACCTGCCCTGTTGGAGATCCTGAGAAACCTTTTAAAATCCCTAAGTGAGCTCCTCCCTCTCTCACCACCTTTTCTTACTTGTTCATGTTAGATGCCTCCTGTTCTGAACTCTTAAATGTCCTAATTGATTCCATCTGGATTTTTGTTCTGGTCTGTTCACCTTAAGACCTCAAAGAAAATTGAACTCTTAAAATAAATGTATAATGTAAATCACGATAATGATCATCACATTTTCAAGGTTTCGAGCTGTATTGTCATCACATGTATTAGGTGGTGGTACAATTTAGAGAGTTACTCTCGGCAAGGGACATCACCTGAATAGATGGGTTAAAATTCCTCATTGAAAAACAATGAGTAAATCTAGTTCCTCTGCATTATTATGATTGATATTTAGAGTCACAGAAGGCAGATGTCTCATATTTAGTAATATTTCAATAAAGAATAGCTGTATGTGTTTCACAATATGCTGCTCTGGTCCACAATACAAAGTACTTGTATCTAATGTAACAAAATAAAAATGCTTATATTAGTTTTGCTTAAAGCTTAATGTTTGCAATGGGTATTGCTCAATAACGTTGTCAGTAGATTTACTCACTGACGAGTATTCATATCATAAAATACAGAACGTTAATAGTTATTATTTTTATTTAGTTTTATACCGCACACTGTGGACCCTTCCTGTGAGCTTACAATCTAGCTATTACTTAATAATTTTGTTCATAGTAAGAAAACTCATGAGCTTGCAATCTAAATGTAATAATGGTTATACAAGAGATTATACAATACAGAATGCTAGTAACTAACATTATACAATACAGAGTGCAGTAACTAACATTATACAATACAGAGTGCTAGTAACTAACATTATACAATACAGAGTGCAGTAACTAACATTATACAATACAGAGTGCTAGTAATTAGCGTTGTACAATACAGAGTGCTAGTAATTAGCATTATACAATACAGAGTGTTAGTAATTAGCATTATACAATGCAGAGTGCTAGTAATTAGCGTTATACAATACAGAGTGCTAGTAATTAACATGATATAACACGGAGTGCTAGTAATTAGCGTTGTACAATACAGAGTGCTAGCAATTTGCGTTGTACAATATAGAGTGCTAGGAATTAGCGTTGTACAATACAGAGTGCTAGTAATTTGCGTTGTACAATACAGAGTGCTAGTAACTAGCGTTATAAAATAGAGTGCTCCACATTTTTCACCACAAATAAAAAAGCTGAACCACAGCTATTAAACATTCAAGTATATCAGTTTCTCTGTTATTTTTGTTGTCTCTCCTTCCTGTGTGATGGGCATTCTTTGCGTGGTGCTATGCAGGCAGACACTCACAGGTGTATTCACACTAATTAAGTGGAAATACCCTGTGTGGCCATGGTTGTTAGTTTAGCTTTGAGATTAAATTAGAACAAACAAACAAAAAAAGGAAAACTTAAAGTCAGTAATCAGAGATGCAGAACTTGCTGGCATTTCTCAGTGGGAGGTCTGCTGCTTGGGTTCTTCTGCTTATAGATCTGTCTTGTTCTGTAATTTTCTGTTTTTTTTCTAATTAATTTTGAATACCTCATATCAGTGGCTGTTGATGAGGCATGAAGGTGGGGGTGGGCATGAAGCTGATAAAGCGACAGCTGTATTTAAAGCGACAGAGATGAAGTTGTCTAGTCATCGGTGTAAGTTCAATATATCGTTTCGAGAGTTCTTTCTAGAAAACATTTTAGAGATTTTATATGTTAAAAGTATTTTTACACCTTATAAGAGAAGCATTCAAAAATGAGCACTTGAATACGATTTGATGTGCTTGTTAAACTTGTAGTGTAGACTCACTATGGGCACCCGTAAGAGGGATAATTGTCTTGTCATAGTATTGCAATGTTCTCAGTGAAGGTTTAAGATCCCACAGAGCCCTAGACCGTGTACCATATACCCCCCCTTCTTTTTTCACATTTCTAAATGGGGCCAAGCAAATTCTAAATGGGGCCAAGCAAATTCTAAATGGGGCCAAGCAAATTCATGGTTGCAGGGGCACCTAACCAGCAGCTGGGCCCTAGGCAGTTGCCTAAGGTCACTTTTACTTAATCCTGCTCTGGGTGTACTTACATACTTATTGTTATGATGGTTTAAGAAGGAACAGAGGTGTGTGCCTCGGCAGACACAAAACACCATAATGTGTCCCTCATGCTATTCTCAAAGCGGGGTGAACCAGAGTGCTGGTGTCCAATACAAAAGAGTATGATGCACATAAACACTGTTAGGCAGTTAGAGGAAGGTTTGAGAAAGATGTTCCCTCTCCAACCCTGAAATAAGTGCTAGAACAAACAGAGTGGTTCAGTGCTTAGTGGACAACTAGCAAATATTTATAGGTAGGCTGCAAAACCCTAGATTATGAGGTTCCCTCAAAACCTTCAAAAGGAAGAATGAATATAGATGGATACAGGCGCAACCTAATTATTATCCACCTGAAATAAGTGTGTAACTACCACTTAACTCTCCTAGAATATTAAGAAGTGACTCTAATTTTGGAATACGGTTTTGGGGATGCCTTGCAGTGTTCTCCATTGTTTTAGAATAGATTGCACAATTATAGTCAGATGCATACTTCTGGGTGTGGATACTACTAAATTAATTATATAATGCAATATTACTAATGTAATACATGGGGCATATAGAATGTATCCATTGGGGTCATAATGGAACCCTGGAGAGCCAAAGGTGGGACACTGTTACCATGGAGGATGGCCACTGTTATACCATGTCTTCCATTTCTACTTTGCAATGTATTGGTGCTTTAAATTTAAATTTAAAATTAGACGGACCTGAAAATGGGCCAATCAGTGTACAGCAAAATATATACACATTCTAATAGATGATGAGCAGTAAAAAGAATTCATGCCAGGGATGCTCACAAGGTAGATCCTTAGATGTTGTAGTACTACAACTCCCATGATGCTTTGCATGTCTCTAGAATGCTTTTAAAATGACAAAGTATCACGGAAGCTGTAGTTTTAAAACATCTGTGGATCTACCTTTTGGGCAACCCTGATCTAAACTACATATTTATTAAATACATAATATATAAATATGTAAATATATATTTATTCCCCTATTTTGTTTGCTTTTCACTCTAACTATAAAAATATAAGCATTTAGTATTTGTCCCCTAGCCATCAATTATTTATTTTCCCTATTAATTATTTGCTTTTTGGGTGCCACAAGCGAAATCCAGAATAATGGACGTAAACCAACATGCTTGGTCATTGGTCTTTCGGCTGGCTCATAATTCAGGTACATTTCGGCTCTGGAATACAATGAATTGCATTTCAGATCTAAACAAATCTCCAAGTCTATTATATGTTCCTAAACAGCAGACTCAAAATGTGTCCAGAAAGACTCATTGCACTGACTTTAAAGTTCATTGAATTACATCAGATTTATGGTCTCTTACTTGAATCAATAAAATCAAACCCAGGTAAGCAGGGATGCCTCAAAACAGTGATCAAAATATGACCTGTCTTTCAACATATAAAGTATCATGTGTGACACAAACTGTCCTAACTCCCTAATGATTTGACTAATTTATCTCTCTCCAAGGCCATTCCCAGAGTGCTAGCCATTTATCTATAGCAATGATTGACAACCTTTCGTAGGCCATGGCACACTTCAAGGAGAGAAACAAGGCACGTGTTTATGGTCATTTGTGGCTGATAAACATCACATTTACTTGCAACCTTACTAGAAGGCTATGCAGCTTATTTATTTATTCATAAAATATTTTACCAGGAAAGATACATTGAGATTTCTCTAGTTTTGAAGTATGTCCTGGGTCCACAAAACATTGCATTGTTACATTATGGTACAATAAAATACAAAAACAATATGAATATACTATATACACAAAATTTAACATAGAACAGGTAGGAAATATATAATCAACCATGACAGGTGCATTCTGTTTTGAGATATGTAGATAGGGATCTCTTAAAGGACTTTAGGCTTGGGGAAGATTTTAAAGTGTGCGGGAGGTCGATCCACAATTGCGGTGCTCTGTAGGAGGAGGAGGATCGGGCTGCTTCCTTTTTTGTATTGAGGTTGACTAAATAAAGTGCTGGTACCGGATCAGAGGTTATAGCAGGTGGGAACTTGTATTCTGGATGATTCTAGCTAAACTGACTTAGTCCTTCTAATCAATTTCCAGATTGGAATAACAATTTTAACATGAAAACTTCTTAAAAATATATAGTAAATGTTTTTGTAACCTATTACAACCCTGAAGTCAATGTTTTTCCATGTTGAGGTGCCACGTGGAGCACTGAACTCCTGAGCTACACATAAATATAAAAATGATATATTTTCACAGTACGGTGTTCTGTAATATTGAATAACGTGTGTCAGATGCTCAGTATAATATTATTTATATACATACTTTCAAACAGTTATCACATATAAAATCCTTTGCTACTTTTACCTCCATTTAATATATAGAATGGTCATGTTTCAGCTCTTTTTAGGAAGTGTAGACAGTAGGATGAGACCGCAAAGTTACATCATGCCAAAAATCACCTCAAGTTGAATTATATTAGCATTATTAACCCCAAAATGTTACTGTGTCAGGAAAATCCCCCTGGAAGCTCAGTATTTTGCATGCACATTTCAAAGGATGCGTAATCTGATTTTGCTGAAACTTGGCAGGCGACTCTTATTAGACCTGTGCCAAGTTCAGACAGGGCTATTAATATCAAGAGTTATGATGTAATGGACGTTAACTATAGTCACAATAGCAGAGCTTCCACAGAAACTGTTTCTAGAGCGTCCATTTGGTAAAATGTGGCCTTCACTGTGTTAAAAGCAGTAAAGAGTCAGTTTTCAACCTTCCATTTTATAATGTGCATTATTCTAGAACACCTTGAATCATATTTAGAATTGGAAAAGGAAAAAAAACGATGTCATAGTGCAGCATTCAGTAAACATAATGAAAGCAGGGGGCAATAGCACTCATATAAATTATAGGATAAACAAAGGAAATTATACCCATGAAAGGAAGAAATAGAAAAATCAGCGAAAAAAATCTGAAAGTCTGATAAATATGGCTCTTTGTTTAAACAGTAAGACCGTGCTCTGAGCGCCATGTCACGTTAATCTGGGGTGTACTCTCCAATACTCATGCCTTAGTTCTCAAACTGTGGCTGTAATATTTTTCACTCCTGTCTTACCGCAACCTGTCTTGTTCGTGCTTAGAACACTTCTAGATTTTACCTGAACCTGTGTTGGCATATGACCTACCAGTGTTCGTTTCTGTATAGTATAATTCACTGCACAAGTAGGTTATTTATAGCCTAATTTTCTTCCCAAAATGGATATGGACAGGTAATCTGGTAGAAAGGAAGGCCAGAGATCTCACCACTTTGTACCGAGCGGTCCTCCTGGCGAGAGACCATATTCATTGTGGAGTCCTGCACAATCACTCTCCCTTTCAGGAAAAGTCCAAGTCTCCTGGATGTATAAGGTATACTGTTATATTTGTTCCTCTAAGTAAAAAGACTCTGTGAGTATCTCAGTGGCCTCCAGAAATTTACCTGAACTGTTTAACATAGCTTAGGGCTCCCAGATTTATTCCAGTACTCTTCATATGACCTTATAATTTATTTTCATCTTGCTACCTTAATGAGTCCAAGGAGATACCTTCACCCTCGTTTTTACTGCCTTTGATTCTTTTGAATCTCCTTCTCTGTAATAGAGCATATTGTTTCTTACATTTATGTAGAATTCTCTCTTTCTTTGTTTAGTAGACAGTTAACATTTCAACTTTCTCTCCAGGGTTCCTGAGGGTGGTCTACATTCTTTGTCAATGGTCGGGATATATTTTGTAATATCTCTGTGCTATTACTTTCCTTATCTAGCAAAGCTGCAGTTAGATATAGTTTTGATGTTTCAAACTGTAATTGACCAGTAAAGTAATCTATCCAGTCAACAATTCAGATTTATTTATTACAAACTTCAGTTCTGATAAACAAACCTCCCATGCTCCCAAGCCCCCATTCTCCGATACTAAACTATAGAAATTGTGCTGAAAAAAAGCAAACAATGTTAACAATACATTTAATTGCAAACTGGCTGTCTTAGTTTGCCAAACTCACTGGTTCATTGTGAACATCAAATGAATGCATTAAAGGTACTTGTTATAATACTGATTCTCAAACACCTTTACATGTTATCACAAAGCCCGTGTAACCTGTTCTAGCAATAATCATCTATTTATTGAAGACTTATTGGTTGCATCTATTCAAAAATTGAAATTATACCATGCTACATGAACTATGGGTAATATCGTGACCACTACGCTTATATTTTTATGTAATTTGTATTTTCAACTCATTTTTTTTTTATTGATCCATATCCAACTGGTCCCATGATTGGGGAAGCCATTTGCACTGGTTATGCCAATTACTAACCCTTACATTACAACATATGACAGGATGGAATGCGGGGAGAGGCATTTTACCAGGATTATATGGAATTTGAAGGTCTAGTGTTCTTTTGGAATCTTCCCACTATCTGCAATATCTGGGGAGACAGCTGGAGTTGTCTCCCCATTTATGGCAGCTCCCTCTTGGTTTTTTTATTGCTCTTATTATTTTTTTATTTTTTTTTTAACCTCAACAATTCATTTTGACTAATTGTCTATCAGAATCATTGTACTTGTCCTGAGATGTAAACATTCTATCTATTTGATAGTATGGCTAGAATGTGGACCTTTTTAAATAGCTCACTTTCAATATTGTAGCAGCTTGTTGTATTCTTTTTAACTCATACCCAATTGTAACCAGTATATTTAGTTGTAGCAGGGGCCTTGGTTTTATATAGATATTATATTCTTAAGATACTTTTGCCAAGCATTGAGCAAGTTGGTTGCATAGTCTGCCCAACTCAACCTTTAGTTAGTAACCGCCACTGCGCTGAATTTATTACCTGTTATTTGCTGTTAACTACGTATTCTCCTTATGTCAAGTGCTGTTATTGCGAACTTTGGTATTCTATAAAAATGTATGAAGAACAAGTTATATTTTGGTTTGAGAGATATGTGGGGAATAAAATGCTGACTTAAAGTCCAAATATTTTTCACTAAACTGGAGTGCAAACAACACAGCTCCATCTGGGTTATAATGGTTCTAGTGGAAATCCCACCCAGAGGTGAAATGCGACTATTCAGCTGGAGCTACCGGAAACGTTTAGGTCACAAACCTTTTTTTTTAGTTTTTAGTGACACATATTGCCCAAGAAATATTTTCATTTTATAATTTGATACTGCTTCTTTTTAGATATTTTTTTCCAAAGTCTTTTTTTTTTTTAATCAGAGTAGTTATAGCTTTCTAGCAATTAACTGCTGTGTTCTGCAATCTACTCCACTTCAGATAAAACTAGAATCGCATGCTGTGCTTGCAAACAAAAGCGCTGGAGAAAGAAAATAGAACATTTATTTTTTAGCATGTTTTCCAAGTGTTAATAATAATACTAATGTATATTATATAGGATGATTTATATAATATATGTATGCATTATGAAATCTATTGGAAAATACATGTAAGTGAAAGACAGACAGATAGATAGATAGATAGATAGATAGATAGACAGACACATAGATAGATAGAGAGATAGAGAGATAGATAGATAGATAGACAGACAGACAGATAGATAGACAGACACATATATAGATAGATAGACAGACAGACACATAGATAGATAGATAGATAGATAGATAGATAGATAGATAGATAGATAGATAGATAGACACATAGATAGATAGATAGATAGATAGATAGATAGACAGACACATAGATAGATAGAGAGATAGAGAGATAGACAGACACATAGATAGACAGACCGATAGATAGATAGACAGACAGACAGACAGACCGATAGATAGATAGATAGATAGATAGATAGATAGATAGATAGACAGACACATAGATAGATAGAGAGATAGAGAGATAGACAGACACATAGATAGATAGACAGACCGATAGATAGATAGATAGATAGATAGACAGACAGACAGATAGATAGAGAGACACATAGATAGATAGATAGATAGACAGACACATAGATAGATAGATAGATAGATAGATAGATAGATAGATAGACAGACACATAGATAGATAGATAGACAGACAGACAGATAGATAGAGAGACACATAGATAGATAGATAGATAGATAGATAGATAGACAGACACATAGATAGATAGATAGATAGATAGATAGATAGATAGTCAGAGAGTCATCTTTGCTTGGAAGAGGTATCTATCCACAATAAATCATTTACTCGTTATTATTGTATTGCTCTGGAGGTCGTCTCTAAAACTGTGGAGAAACTAGTGAACCTATTTTACGTATTGCATTGTGGGAGAATGAGTCATCAAGGTAATTCCAATTCTATCCACAGTCAAAAAGGTCTAAAGGCCACTGATCAGTATATTGATAACAAGGAAACAACTACTCATTATATATAAAAATCAGCACACACACTTTTATACCATAGTAACACTCATGCACAAAAGCATTTATGTCCATTTCAGTTAGTTATATTAATGCATGTAGTTAGCAAGGTTGCTGTATGGTCGGTGCAAAAGGAACTATAAAAAAAAAAACCCACGGTATTGGTTTTCTAGATACATCTTTAAGATGTTCAAATTTGAGCCACACGCTTCATTTCCCTTGATCTTTCTTTTACTTCAAACTCCTTGGGATTACCTTGCAGAGTTTTCCCTAAAGTATGTTTTTTTCAAATAATGAAGAATAAAGTTGACAGTAATTTAAATCTCCAATGTTCTTGTTGGGATGTCGTCTGCATTGCATTGATTTTCTGCACTTTTACAAAGTTAAGAATATGCCAGGTTTTTACGAAAATGAGGCAATGTTATCTGACAAATTTGTCAGTTTGAATGATGATGTAAATTGGGATTTAGCAAATCTGTAATTAAAAGTATTGACAGTTCTGGCAGTGAGCTTATCCAGAGCAGAATTGGAGTTATGTTTAAATAAATCCTTCTATCACCACATTGTTGCTGAAGAATGTTGATATTATAAGAACACGAGGGCTAAAATACCCGAGAACACTAATTTCAGGTAGCACAATCCATGGGACGTGCTTGGAATATAAAGACTGTCTGCTTAGACTCAAAGATCTAAATGTATATAAAGCATAAGAGTGAGATTGCGCTATTAGGAATGATTGTATATAGGTAACATACAAAGTAACACATTTTTGTCATGTAGCTATTTCTACGACAGCGGGGATGTCCAAATCGAGTCCCTGTTGGAAAACAGGTCTGCATTCGGCAAAGATTAATTATAAACAATGAACTGTCAAGTGTATTTAAGTAAAAGTAACCAAAAAAGATGGTTTATAGTAAATCATAAGCATTAACAGATGTAATGGCTGAGATATATTTCACATCAGGGGTTGAGATCCATCTGCTAGGGGATCATTAATGAGCCAAAATAATACATTTCTATTTTATGAAATATCTTCATTATATGTAGATGTGTTTTGTATTTTTTATTTTATTTTATAACAGTTGAAACATTGTTGGAGAACAGGTGTACAACACTATTGAGAATTGCTCCACAATTCGATGGCCATGCCATTTGGACATTCCCACCATATATGTTGGTTCAAAGATAAAGGATACCGCACTCTCACAGTGAAAACCAGGTGCATCAAAGACTGGGTTGGTGAAACCCAATTTAGTAGATATTAGTAGAAAGTAGGTCCAGGCACTCTAAGTTTTCAATAAATCTTCCTTTTTGAAGAAGCCTTGAGTGGCTGGACCTACTTTCTTCTAAGGTCCCACCACATATGGCAGAGTGAATTTGATTCAGTACTGTTCATTACTGACTCTTCTGAACATATTCAGAATGTTTTGATATCGGTTCTTGTCTATGTTGTCATTAACACTTAGTGACAACATAGACATGTTCATTAAACATCACTGCAACAGAACACTGGCTTCATACATGGAACATATTAATGAGTGATCCTTCTTTAAGTAACTTTTTTCCCACTTTAATTTTTTTTTTCTCTTTAGTAGTCACTAAATGCTCATCCCTAGCCATTATTATTATTATTAATAAACTAAAATGCCAACATTTGCTAACTTTGTCTTAAGAGAGCTTTTCTGAATTGCTAACATAAGATTTCCTGGTCATGTCAAGCAATGTGATGATCCCTGTTGAATGCTACAACATGATCAGAGCAACAGGGAATTCATACCAGCCAAGTGTTATTCACGTATCAGACAAACTCATACCACCGTGGGTCTCACCAAGTGTTATTCAAGTATCAGACAAACTTATACCACCATGTATCTCACCAAGTGTTATTCAAGTATCAGACAAACTCATACCACCGTGTGTCTCACCAAGTGTTATTCACGTATCAGACAAAATCATACCACCGTGTGTGTCTCACTAAGTGTTATTCAAGTATCAGACCAACTCATACCAACGTGTCTCACCAAGTGTTATTTGCAGTAATATGCAGCGGAAGCCAATCAAACACCAGTAGCATTTTGGCCAAAACACACTTGCATGCTGTAGCAGAGGTTGCATGCAGATGATTCTAATAAATGGGAATTTTAATGGCAACCAAGGAGCTAGACTGAAAAATTGGTAAAAACAGCTTAAACTTTATTACAATGTATATTTTTAAACAAGAGCAGCATACAGACACGTCTTTTACAGTGTATCATTTGGAGGGAACTTAATCAGAAGTTACAGAGGGTGCATCTATTTAAAAAGGGATCAACGTGCTGCCTTTTAAGAGATCTGTAGAAAAACAAAAAACAAGATGGCTGCTCCCTGTAGCCTTGTTTTGCTAATTTAATGTCAGCTGCTTCACCTGTCTGTAGGAATGAGACAAAGAAAACCAACACATTTCATTTTTCTAATTAACTCCTTCTTATCGGTATTTCAACAGAATGATTTCTTCATAAAAGGTGGGATATTACATTAAAAAGACGGTCTTTGCTTTGCTTCAGCTTCCTGCGTATAACCCCAGCCTTCTCCATGTGACCTCTGAAACGCTCGGTGACAGTAGCATATAGATCTAAATGTCACACTGATGAGTAGGGCTTTCTTATTATTAATGGAACGAAAAATTTGCTCAATATTACGGTCATTTACAGAAGTCAGGAGAAGAGTTTTAATAAGAAAAAATGAGGTGCATTCAGTAACATGCAAAAACAATTATCCCTGATTGATGGCTCATTGACTTAGATTAACAGTCATTTACTTGGAAGACTGCTAACGAGCTTTTGATAGCCGTTGCACTTTTAATGTGTTATATCTTACTCTCTTATTAGTTTGCAATACAAGACGGTCCGATGAATAAAAGTGTATTAACCACACTCACTCATGGCAAAAACGTGATCATCACTCGAAAAGCATTAAAATATCTTTAGAAACCTAGTTATTATTCCCACAATCCTCTTTGCTACTCTAATTAAGATGGTCATGTATTTATCCATCTTTTTGTCTCAATACCTTTATTTTTTTTTAAATTTATTTATAGTACGTGGAAACCTACAGACCTTACCCAAAGCCAAAACATGATGCCAACACGCTGGCTTTGTTGCCCGCATGCCAGCATCTGAAAGGAGTGTTGTCAATTACTCTGTTCCTATACTCCCTAGATACCTCTAGCATCGCTTGCTAAGGAGTTACCATAGCAACCATAATGTGTGCTCTGTTGTTGCTATGGGTGGGGAGCAAAAAATTGATTTAAAGGTGGGAGAAAAATCCATATTTATGAAGACTTTTCTCCTAATCTATATATTTGCTATGGAAATTGCTCATATAATGTAGAAATTAAATCTGAAATTCTTTAAAAACAGCAAAAGTAGTTTTAGAATGGGAGGTGGCCTTTCAAAATGGTGAGGTGTTAGCGGATATGTTGCCAAGACTCAAGACATGTAATTATCGGTTTTTAATCAAACCCCAGCACTTTCAATGTATCACTTCCACCCAGGTTGGACAAAATTGACTTTAATAAAATGGAAGAATAAATTCCTCATTATCAATTAAAACATAGGACTATGATCTGGGTCCTGAGGAAAGCACTGGATGTTATCAAACTGCACCCAAACCGAAAGTATCCACTACTCTAAGCTGTGCTAATTCTGTAACTTAGAGTGACATTTTAACATTGTATTTCCACACTCCAGGTATACATGGACTCATTTTAATTTTACATGTCAAAACATTACAAAATGGAATGTAATATATAGATAGACCCACTAAGTTTTCTAGCACACCGAGCCACATTTAGGGGATAAGAAAATAGCTCCACACAGATTGTGTGAATATTAAATGTAACATATGTGTTCTACTATAATTGCTGTATAGTTTAGAAATACAGCATTTAATATATGTTTATAAGAGGCTGTCAGATATGACCTGGCAAAGTGAGTAGCAAATATATTTCCTCCAAAAAATGCCTCAATATAAACATCCCGATAAAAAAACAAACAAACAGCAAAGATAATTACTGTGAGAAGATTCATTCATATCAGCCTCCTCCATTAGCATCTATTGTCCTGGCTATGATGAAAGAGATAAGTGCTCTTTAAAAATGAATACATCTTTTAAGCTAAATTCTGACGATTGTTTACAATTTGTCTATTACATTTTGTATTCCAAGCTGAATCTGGACTCTCCAACAATTGGTTTTGTTGTTAACATAGTTCCTTTAGTTCCTTTTTGCCCATGTACATAACTCTAATTGGGTTTGTTTACTAAACAGAATCAGGTTTAAATAGCCGAGCTATGAATAAAGCTGGGTTGGAGAATTTTTCCAAACTGCTTACTTTGACCACTACTTGTTGTTTAACCACTTTACTACCATGCAGTTTGCAAAACAAAACAAAAAGCTTCCAGAATCCGGGTAATTTGGGTGTCCTCGGAAGTAATATGTATATATATATATAGAGAGAGAGAGAGAGAGAAAAGAGATTTTGTTTCAGTCTGCATAGATAGCACATTATTAAACGGAATCAAAAACAAAACTTTTGGTTGAACATAAAAAAGTGTTTTTTTTTAAAACTAATTAATGAACTAACAGGCAAGGAAACAGTGCTGTATATAAATATAGATGTATTGTATAATTATAATATTGCCATGATGTTACCCACACCAAATCACTCTCATTGGAGCCATGTTGCTTCTTTTAGCACACACATACTAATACATGCACACAGATATAAACTGATACATACATGTATATACACACTCTGATGCACGCACACATATCCATACGTTCATATATACACACACACACACACACACATATCAGTGAATCACTGATACAACTGCCAGAAAGACAAACACACAAAGATATACACTGCAGCCACACATAGACACACATTCTCAGACACACATAGATACACAATGTCAGAGACATATATACAAACTCAAAACAGACACCAAAATACACTGCCAGGCACATACACACAATGACACACACTGTCACATAAATACACTGCCAGTAAGAGACACTGTCAGAAACATATACATATACACTTATACATATAGCTTTGTTTATATATAATGTTGGTGTTTTAAAATAGAGGTATATTTGTATGTAGTGTTGGCATATGAATGCAGTGTTGACATTTGAATACACATATACACATACACTGCCACTTACACACACTGATACACACACACACACAGATACACATGCAGTTAAACAGACAAAAAGACACAAACACTGACACACATGCAGATAAACAGACACACAGATACAAACACTGACAAACATGCAGATACACAGATACACACACTGACACACATGCAGATACACACACACAGATACAAACACTGACACGTACATATACACAGATACACACACTGATACACATGCAGATACACAGACACACAGATACAAACACTGACACACATGCAGATACACAGACACACAGATACACACACTGACACACATGCAGGTATCCTATAGTTAATCTTTGTTTACACCAGAGGTGAGGAGAAGTTTGAGTGAAGTCTAATAGTGGGGAAACAGGGGAACTCACATTGTCTCTTTCCTGCTTCACCTGGGTGGGCAATCTCTGGGGGCCTGGTCTAATTAAACATGTGACGATTTTAAGAAACAGTCCATCATTAAAAGGTCCCCACCACCCATGCATTTGTTTAGTACAATGGTACAATGAGAATGAGAAAAATGACTGGGACATAGCAATACCAGGGTACTCTTTATATAGGAAAGATAGGGAAGGCAAAAAAGGGGGAGGAGCCAACTCGTAAAGAGGCCATACTAGATTTAGTGTTAACAAATGGAGATTTGGTATCAGATATTCCTGTAGGTGAAAGTTTAGGATCCAGTGATCATCAGTCAGTGTGGTTTAATATAAGAACAGTGACTGAGTCACACCACACAAAAACAAAAGTTTTAGACTTTAGAAAAACAGACTTTTCTAAAATTAGAATATGGGTAGAGGAGTCATTATCAGACTGGAGCAATTTAAATGGAGTCCAAGAGAAATGGGATTATTTAAAAGTTGCACTATTGAAGGCAACAGAAAATTGCATTAGGCTTGTCAGTAAAAGCAAAAATTCAAGAAACCACTGTGGTACTCCGCAGATGTGGCCAAAATAGTTAAAAACAAAAAGTTAGCATTTAGGAATTATAAAAAAACCCAGAGTGAGGAAGACAAAATGATCTATAAGATTAGGCAGAAAGAGGCTAAGCAAGTTATAAGAGCTTCCAAATCACACACAGAAGAGAAAATAGCACAGTCAGTAAAAAAGGGGATAAAACATTTTTTAGATACATAAATGAGAAAAGAAAAGTAAAACAAGGATTAGTTAGATTAAAAACAAAAGAAGGAAGGTATGTAGAAGAGGATAAAGGTCAGGCTGACTGCCTCAATGAATATTTTGTTCTGTATTTACAGAAGAAAATGAAGGAAAGGGACCTCAGTTGAGAAAAAGGATAAATGAGTCATTTATTACACGCGAGTTTACAGAGGAAGAGGTTCTATTTCAACTGTCAAAAGTAAAGACAAATAAGTCAATGGGACCTGATGGAATACACCCAAAGCTATTAAAAGAGCTTAGTGGTGTACTAGCAAAACCATTAACAGATTTATTTAACCAATCATTGTTAACAGGAGTAGTCCCAGAAGATTGGAAGTTAGCGAATGTTGTGCCCATTTACAAGAACGGTAATAGGGAGGAGTCGGTCAACTATAGGCCAGTAAGCCTTACTTCAGTAGTGGGGAAAGTGATGGAAACCATGTTAAAGGATAAGATTGATGAACATCTAAAAACACATGGATTTCATGATCAGAGACAACATGGGTTTACTTCAGGGAGATCATGCCAAACTAATCTTATTGATTTTTTTGATTGGGTAACTAAAATTAAAGATCAGGGTGGTGCAGTAGACATTGCTTACCTAGATTTCAGTAAGGCTTTTGACACTGTTGCACATAGAAGGCTTATCAATAAACTGCAATCTTTAAGTTTGGATTCCAATATTGTTGAATGGGTAAGGCAGTGGCTGAGTGACAGGCAACAGAGGGTTGTAGTTAATGGAATATATTCGAAGCTTGGACTTGTCACCAGTGGGGTACCTCAGGGATCTGTACTTGGACCCATTCTCTTTAATATTTTTATTAGTGATATTGCAGAAGGTCTTGATGGTAAGGTATGTCTTTTTGCCGATGATACTAAGATATGTAACAGGGTTGATGTTCCAGGAGGGATAAGCCAAATGACAAATGATTTAGGTAAACTAGAAAAATGGTCAGAATTGTGGCAACTGACATTTAATGTGGATAAGTGCAAGATAATGCATCTTGGACGTAAAAACCCAAGGGCAGAGTACAGAATATTTGATAGAGTCCTAACCTCAACATATGAGGAAAGGGATTTAGGGGTGATTATTTCTGATGACTTAAAGGTAGGCAGACAATGTAATAGAGCAGCAGGAAATGCTAGCAGAATGCTTGGTTGTATAGGGAGAGGTATTAGCAGTAGAAAGAGGGAAGTGCTCATGCCATTATACAGAACACTGGTGTGACCTCACTTGGAGTATTGTACACAGTACTGGAGACCGTATCTTCAGAAGGATATTGATACCTTAGAGAGGGTTCAGAGAAGGGCTACTAAATTGGTTCATGGATTGCGGGATAAAACTTAACAGGAAAGGTTAAAGGATCTTAACATGTATAGCTTGGAGGAAAGACGAGACAGGGGGGATATGATAGAAACATTTAAATATATAAAGGAATCAACACAGTAAAGGAGGAGACTATATTTAAAAGAAGAAAAACTACCACAACAAGAGGACATAGTCTTAAATTAGAGGGACAAAGGTTTAAAAATAATATCAGGAAGTATTACTATACTGAGAGGGTAGTGGATGCATGGAATAGCCTTCCAGCTGAAGTGGTAGAGGTTAACACAGTAAAGGAGTTTAAGCATGCGTGGGATAGGCATAAGGCTATCCTAACTATAAGATAAGGCCAGGGACTAATGCAAGTATTTAGAAAACTGGGCAGACTAGATGGGCCGAATGGTTCTTATCTGCCGTCACATTCTATGTTTCTATGTTTCTAGTGGAAAGGTGAGTTTACTCATCTTTTTTCTCCTGCCGCGCTGGTCTTGCGCAACTGGCCCCGCCAGGCTTCACCTCCTTGAGTGAGATAATTAATTCAATTCTGTGCCAGTCAGCATCTCCTCATAGACACACATTGAATCAATGCTTCTCTCTGGGGAATGTTCAGTGCCTCCATGCAGAGTTTGGAGACACTGCACTACAGCACTGACACAGGAAGCACAACCTTTGTGACAGTAACTAAGTGTCGCCGTCAGTGCTGTACTCTGTCACATGCATGGGAGCACATGTCTATGGAGCATCCCATGAGACTGTTGGAACCTCAGTTGACAAAGCCTTTTCCCTTTTTGGGGAGGAAATGACAAAGCTTGACGGTGGTAACTCTGCATTTGTCAAGTTTTGTCAAGCGTGAGAAAAAAACCTTTGTTTTATGATATTCTTTGACTGTGTTGGAATTTCAATGTGATTACAGCACAGTCAATGTTCATTTTCGATAAAGATTTTATCTTCATGAAATATGCTTTTTGGGTTTTATTGGGGATAGGGAGAATGGTGACAGAGCTGTTTTAAATTTTTAAATTGGTGTGAGAACATTTACCATTAATTGTCCATCCTTATCCTCTGGCAGTGGCGTCGCTAGGGGGGGCCAGAGCAGCACTATACAGGGAGCACTGACTCTCCCGGGATATTATACACACAGCCATGTATTATACAGAGAGCAGCACTGTACAGGGACCGCTGACTGTCCCAATTTATTATACACACAACCCTGTATTATACAGAGAGCACTGACTGTCCAGGGATATTATACACAGATAGTAATTGATAGCTGTGCTGCAAAATGTCCTTGGAATTTTTTTTCAAATGTTGGCAACTATGGCACTGTATCAAGGGTAATGTATTTGTTTTTGAATAATCCCTGGTGGAAAATAATGAATCCTTCACCAGGGATTATTAAAAAAACAAAACACATTGTGTCGGGGGCGGGGCTTAACATGCAATGGGGCGGGGTCAAACTGCGGCGAGGACGGGGTTAAATGTGCCCCCCTACTTTTGTCCCTGGCCCACCATGTGCCCCCCCTAAAAATGAATCCTAGAGACGCCACTCTCTCCTGGGGGTCAGTTGTGGGATTAGTGGTCCTGTTCTTCTATACCTGTTTTGCCTGAACATCCACTCATCCTCAGTCTTTTACGTCCATACTATAGGTATGTGCCAGAGGAAGTACATATCTCTATGCTGTACGCATTAATAGAACTAGTGAGAGTACCCCAATATCTTCTGATCTTCACTTGACATCTGTGAGTAGGGATCTACGGTCAGAGATTTGATGAGGAATCTCCTTATAAAACCTGTGTTTTGTAAAAAACTAAAAAATATCCTTCACAGATGTTCCCTACCCCAGGTCATTTCAAATGCCAATGTAGAAGGAGAGAGAAGGTATTGATCTATAACACCCTGCCCTAAATAGCATTGCAATGCTAATAGCATTTGCAGTCACAATCTAATCACTGTTTTTGAAACATGCTTTATAAAACTATTGTATTAATAATTAAAATGTGTGCTTTTCATTTACAAACGTTCAGGCACGCAGCTAGCCGGGCACGTTTTTCTGACCGAAAAGAGCACGTATATAATATTCAGAAGACTGATGAGATTGTATTGATCATTTGAAAGAACATCTTTAGCAGAAAAGTAACTTCATTATTGACACTGCACTTCAAGTGCTGACTTGCTGGTTAACAAGAGCCAGTCAATAAAAGTTGAGCGATAATTATTTCAAAGCAGAAAAGCTGTCAGAAATTAAGGCTTGTGATTAAGTTAGGATGCATTCTAGCTTCTTAGGCCAAATACTCTTAGAAGGCTGGGGCTGAGAAGGTAGATTGACATATGAAGAAGGTGATGATCTATTTACGATTTGATGACAATGTTTTTCAGAAGACCTTTTTAAATGGGCAATCGCATCCTCAAAGGTAGTTTCTCATGATTTCCAGACAGGATTTTTATCATCTAGAAGCCTTTCACACTAGTAGCCGAACTCAAAGCATAACTGACTTAGACAATTCTTCACTTCAGCTATTTTGACCTTAGATTTGAAATGCTTTGATGTGATCTGCACATTTCATTAGTATTTGCACTCTGCAACATTTTTTTAAATAAAAATAATTTTTCGAAAACTCCACTATCATAAGGGCTATCTCTATTCATCAAACAAGCTAAAACATAACTAAAATATATTTTTTTTCATTGCAAGCTACACACTACAAACTTGCAAAACTTGCAAAACTCAAAAATGAAACAAATGTTTGTTTTTGTTAAATAAAAACATTTGTAAAGATAAATCATAATCTTCACATTCAAACAGATAAAAAAAAAATAATGCAATACAAAATACAATGTAAAATCCAAACAGGCACATAAATAAGGACAATTGAGCCTTGCAGGATGTGTCTGGGCATGAAACGCATATGACGTAATGCCTTCTACAAAAAGATTTTTATTGGGAACGATGCATAGCAATGTCTTTCGTTTTCCTGTTAATTCAAGAGGTATGGGTGTTATTGTTAATGTGACTCATGTTATCGACCTCGGAAGAATTGAAAACCATTGATTTGGCAAGAAAAATGTAACCTGCAACAGTGAGGTTTGAACATATAGTACAGTCGATGTATTGGTTAGGACAAAATGGAAAAATGATATGTAGGCCATAATTCATATGCAACTAAAATATTCCAGCTGGCCTTCAAATCAGCCACACACTGTGTTAAATTGATTTTGGAAGGAGTTTTTTTATTGCAGTAGGCAAACTGACCTTCTCAACACTGATTAAAACGGAAAGAATATGAGTGCTTGACCTGTCTGATCACTTCTAAATACTGACGACATGCAGTAGTCTGTACCATATTATATGTGATTCTTCCATAATTTCGAGTATTAAGTTTAATAGGGGTTTAACCATGGGGAGACAGATCATCAAATATATAATTTAAGTGTGTGCATAACTTGTTTCTCTGTCCCTGGTGTAGTCAGGGTCTTTGCTTCATTGCTAAACCAACACATTTATAGTTTGATCTTTTTTCTAGTTTAAAAAATATTGTTACAAACTCGTTGTGAGGCTACTGAATGTGCCAGTGCAGTAACCCTAAGGTAGCTTAGCCATTAGTAATTTGTCTAGGGTATTAAAGTCCGTTGGCGTGCCAGTTCTATATTCGAGGTGTGTATGTTGCCATATTCTGTTTGTGTTATTTATGGGTCCTGAAGTTGCTTTGTAGCTTTGTATTTGTGCGTATGTGGGCTGCTATATTGTATATGTTCATGAGTAGTTTGTTGTATTGTGTATGATACTTAAGATTGTGGCACCTACATGGGGGCTAGTTGTGAAATTGTGTGTGTGAATGATATGTCTTATTGCATGTTTGGTGGTGTGTGTATGTGTGGGGTTGCCTATGGTATTGCATGTGAGAGGCTGCATGTGAAGTTTTTTGAGCGTATGTGGATTGTCAGTGGTGTTGTGTTTGTGTGGACTCTCTATCTGTTTGTGTGTGGGCTGTATGCAGGGGAGGGCTGGCAGCCTTAGGCCTGGGGGGCAAAACCAGTCACCATCAAATCAGTTCACCATCCATGCCCACCTTTTCCTGGTTTTATAACGGATATTGATGTTATGCTAATCCGTAGCTCTTTCCCATCCCTGCTCCTTCACGGCTCTGACTTTCAATGTTGTCAGAGTGCAGGCTGAGAATCTCTGAGCCTGTGCTCTGACTCACTAACAGAGCCCCGAAACCACGAGCAAGAGGATATAATCTGACTGCACCTACTGCTGGTGCGCACCAGTGGACCACCAGCGAATCGTTTAAATTGAATAGGCTGGTGTCCCCAACTTGTGAGCTGTGTTGTCCATGGGGCGCCTCTATTGTGATGGCACCCTGCGTGACCGCACAGCGTGCACACCCCAATGGCTGGCCCTGCTGACACACACTGATGTTACTACTTAGACATCCCTCAATATTAATACAGACATCAGGGTAAACACCAATAAACTGTGGAAACAGAGCTAATCCCCCCCAATTTATAAAGATTTGCTTAGTGGATTTCATACCCCCCCCCCGTGTTCTTCTTACTTCCCCCTTGTTCTTCTTACTCCCCCCTTGTTTTTCTTACTCCCCAGCCTGTTCTTCTTATCCAGCTAGCTGTTGCCCTCCCCTTCTTCTTTCTCTCCCATATTCTTATTTAGCCACCCCTTCCATTTACTCCCAGCCCCTAGCTGCTTGATACTCCCCCTCAGCCTAGCCCTTCCATCCCAGCCCCTAGCCTGCTTACCACGGCTCTTCTTCTTCTTCTTACCCCTTCTTCTTCTTACTTCCCCCTTCTTCTTACTCCCTCCTTCTTCTTACTTCCTCCTTCTTCTTCTTACTCCCTTCTTCTTCTTCTTACTTCCCCCTTATTCTTCTTACTTCCCTCTTCTTCTTACTCCCTTCTTCTTCTTCTTACTCCCCCCTTCTTCTTCTTCTTACTTCCCCCTTCTTCTTCTTACTTCCCCCTTCTTCTTACTCCCTCCTTCGTCTTACTCCCTCCTTCTTCTTCTTACTCCCTTCTTCTTCTTACTTTCCCCTTCTTCTTCTTCTTACTCCCCCTTTCTTCTTCTTCTTACTCCCCCCTTTCTTCTTCTTCTTACTCCCCCCTTCTTATTCTCACTCCCCCTTCTTATTCTCACTCCCCCCTTCTTCTTACTCACTCCCTCTTCTTACTCCCCTTCTTTTCTTACTTCCCCTTCTTCGTAGACACTCCCTTCTTCGTATCACCTCTTCTTCTTCGCATTCCCTTCTTCAGACTCTTGTTACTTCCCTTCTTCTTTCTTTAACACCCTCTTCTTACTTCCCCTCTTCTTTTCTTACCCCTTCTCTTCTTACCCCTTCTTCTTACTTCCCTCTTCATCTTCTTACTCCTCCTTCTTATTCTTACTTCTTTCTTATCCTCTTTTTCTTATCTCCTCCTTCTACTCCCTCCCTCTCTTCTTACTTCCCTCCTCTTCTTACTCCCCTCCCTCTTTCTACTCCCCTCTTTTCTTACTTCCACCCCTCTTCTTACTCCCATCCTCCTCCTTCTTACCTCCCTTTACCCTCCCTCCCTCCTTCTACTCCCCTCCCTTACCCTCCCTCCCCTCCTTCTTACCCCTCCTCTCACCTCCCCTTCCCTGTAGCGTGGCCGAGCTCCTCTCTGGTCCGCGGTGAGACTCCTGTTCTGCGCGTAGTTTCTGTTTCCTGTACCCGGCCGAACTGACAGGAAGTACACACTCAGTGTGCACTTTCCTATCACTCCGGCCGGGCACCGCGGACCGGAAAGGAGCTCGGCCACGCTACAGGGGAGGGGAGGAGCAACTGCAGCTGCCTGAGGCTCTTAACAGAGCACTCAGGCGGCTGCAGCATTTAAAGGGCCGGCCCTGCAGCGGCTGGTTTTAAAAAAATTTAGGGCGTCCTGGGGGGCAATTGCCTCCCTGCCCCCTGGTCCAGCCCACCCCTGCATGGGGGGTACTGTTATACATGGGAACTCCACTGAACACAAACATTAGTGTTTCAAAACAGTAAAACTTATTACAACAATGCTATCGTCAGTAAAAGTGCAGTTTGTGTGGGAAAAATGCAACAAACTTCACTTGTACTGCAAATATCATCATTGTAATACAATTAATATCATTTTGAAACACTAATATTTGTATTCAGTGAAGTCTACCGAGTAAAACAGGACCCCCCATGTACAGGTTTTATGGTGTCTTGGAAAGTTACAGAGTCAAATATAGTGCTTGCAAATTAAATTTTCTGCACTTTCTGCCTGGGTTGTCAGGCACGTCAATCAAATTCTAATTAATAAAATGACATAATTATGTTAAAAGATTACATAAATATACATGTAGAATTTTAATATATATACATATATATCTATTTAAATTTTACGTGTATACTTATGTAATCATTTACGTAATTATATATATTTATCTATTTTATATATGTGCGGTTATTTGTATTTTATATATAGATAGATATATATAGAATGCCATTCTAAGTGATATTTTATACTCATTTTATGCCAGAATTTCTGAGATAGACACATAAAGGAACATAAGTAACCTTATTCTATATTGAGCACGTGGGCCAATTAAAATGTAAATTACTATCTAAGTAAGGGCTTTTTCTCAATAAACACATGTATGTATATTTTATAGCTATATGGTCACTACCTGCATTGTGTTTTAGCTTTTGATTAGCTGGCGTTAGAAGTACTTTTGTGCTCAAAAATTGGCATAACCTGGCAGAAATTGTGAAATTTTGGCATTGATTTTGAAAATATGACTAATCATACAAAAAAATTTATTTTATTGAAGGATAGTGATTATATGAAGCATTTATTATCACATAGTTGTTTGGCTCCTTTTTAAATCATAATGACAGAAATCATCCAAATGGCCCTGTTCAAATGTTTACATACCCTTGAATGTTTGGCCTTAATTTTCACACCAGTGGCTTTCTAAATTGCATTTAGTTCTCTGTATAAATATTCAATGCGTTTGTTAGCTCTCACGTGAATGCACTGAGCAGGCAAGATACTAAGTCAGGGGGAGCAGAAGCAAACTGTCAAAAGACCTGCATAACAAGGTAATGGAACTTTATAAAGATTAAAAAGGATATAAAAAGATATCCAAAGCCTTGAAAATGCCAGTCAGTGCTGTTCAATCACTTATTAAGAAGTGGACATTTTGCTGATCTCTTGATACCAAGTGTAACGGCACCCCAAGTATACGAAGTGTTAAAGCCGTTTAGGACGTTCCCTTTCTGAATGCCAAGGCAGCTAACGAACACTGCAATTAGCCGAACAGGAATCATACGAATACTCCACACCAAACGAATACTCCAAACAGCCGAACAGGAAAAACCATACAAATAAATCCCCCCAAGTACGAGACAAGGCTCCATATTGAGGGTCAGCAGGAATCGGGTATACCTGCCCTGTATTTATGCTGGTCTTCCACCAGGTGGACACTCCCCTAGGGGACCTGGTGGAAAACTGTGACAATAATCATACAGTAACCAATCACAAGGTTGCAGACATAAACACTCCCCTTTAGCTGTAAGGAACCCTTCTATCTATCCTGGAGATAATTGGGAAGTAATTCAATTATCTCAGAGGATAGAGGCAAAACTCAATTTTATACATGGCAGAAAAAACACATAAAAATATATAACATAAAAACTACCGAATGCACTAGGTACAATTAACGTATCCCCAGATAGCTTAGATCTGAGCGCACATTATTAACGAATGTCACTCAGATCACATACATACAGTTCAATTGCCATGGAGCCAAAGTCTTTCACATAGTCTTTCGTTATACGAATGGGCTCCATGTCATGGCTATCTGGGGTAAGTCCATTCGTGCAGAAAAGTACCGAACAGACCGGCGTTCATATGATGGAGAAGGGAGGTCGGTAGCTTCAGCAGTGTGCGTGCAAAATAGTATCTGTTTTTAGTTCCATGAAATCATTGACGAACACCGTTGGGCATTCGTATGTCCAAGATGGCCGCCGCCTCGTGTTCGTTATATGAACGACGACCACCCAGCCTACATTCGACAATTAAGAGGTGTCTGCGGTTAACCTCAACGTTCTAATGAGGCCAAGAGGTTAACCAGCAGCACACTTCCCTGCTGGGTGGCCGGCCGTTCGGCAGTTTATTCGGTAAAATGAGGAATAAACGCAAGGGCTGTACGAACAAGGAAATAGATCCTCTAGATCTGATAGGCTGTAACCGGTCTTTGACCCCAAAGGCAGTTACCAGGTACCATTTGCATAATTGCTGCTCAGCATTAACCCTTCTGTGGATTTGGTTGCTGCTCGACACAACTTTTCCTGTGCGGACAGTAAATGCCATTAACCACGTTTTTATAAGCGGATGAATACGTGACATTACCCCCCACCTGAAGAACGGCCACCAGGTGGGCAGGACCAGGCTTGAGAGGAAACTTGGCATGAAAACAGCGAATTTTGCAGCCAGCATGTATATCAGATGCTGTAACCCAAGAACGATCGGCTGGTCCATAACTTTTGCAATCTACCAAGTACTGTAAAGTGCCCTGAGAAAACCTGGAATCAACTATGTAGTATATAGTGACACATGAAAAGTATTTGGAATACGTAATGAGGCCAGGAGGGCCAGAGAATATGAAATAGAGTTAATCCTCCGAAGGATACAAAAGGGGCCCAGGAATCTGGGTGCAAACTTCATACTAGGAACTTTCAATTTGGTGTTGCGTGATGATAACCATACCCTGTCACCCACTTAGTAAACGGGGTTGGCACCCCGCCGTTTATCCGCATAGAACTTGAAGCGATCAGCTGCAGTTTAGAGAGCGGAATGAACTTTGGTCCAAGTATCACGGATATAAGAAAGGCGATCATCCAGAGCAGGGATAGTTGTCTTGGAGAAAACAGCCAGCAGGACAGTAGGATGACGACCATTATTAACAAAGAATGGGCTGTGACCAGAAGAGTCATGGGTGGTATTGTTCCTAGCAAACTCGGCCCAGGGTAGTAATTCGGACCAATTATCTTGAGTGCTATTTACAAAACAACGCAGATATAACTCTAATGACTGGTTAGCCCTCTCAGCTGTGCCATTAGTTTGGGGATGGTAAGTGGAAGAAAAAGACAATTCAATGCCCAACTGTTTACTGAACGCCCTCCAAAACCGAGACACAAACTGAGAGCCCCTATCACAATATTGTGAGGAATGCCATGCAGTTGGACAATCTCACGTATAAAGATAAGAACCAGGTCTTGAGAGGATGGCAATTTTTTAAGTGGAATAAAATGAGCCATCTTGGAGAAACGGTCAACTACAATAAGGATGGTGGTATAGCCATTGGAACTTGGAAGTTCAACAGTGAAGTCCATTGACAAGTGGGACCATGGAACACTAGGTACAGGAAGTGATTGCAACAAACCACAAGGAAGCTTATGAGGGACTTTAGGAACAGCACAAACTGAACAAGCCTGCACATAATCTTTCACATCGTTTTTAAGGGAATCCCACCAAAATGATCTTGTGATCGCAGATATGGATTTATTGATACCTGGGTGTCCAGCAGTCACATTGTTGTGAAACACCCTGAGCACATTCTTTCTTTCACCTAATGGAACAAACAATTTGTCCAGTGGTTTATTGCATGGTGCCTCAGACTGAGCCTCCATTATAGCACCAAGCAAGGGAGAAGACAGTGAAAGAACAGTAGAAGCGATGATACATTCAGGAGGCACTTGTGTTCCTGTAAAGACTCAGTATCAAACTGTCTAGACAAGGCATCAGCCTTCACATTTTTGGGACCAGGTCTGTAAGTTATAAGGAAGTTAAAGCGAGACAGAAACAAAGACCATCTAGCCTGTCTAGAAGATAGACGTTTAGCATCCCCTATATAAGCCAAATTCTTATGGTCTGTAATGATCAAAAGGGGATCCTTGGAACCTTCCAAAAGATGTCGCCACTCTTTAAGCGCTAGGACAATGGCCAACAATTCTCTGTTGCCAATATCATAATTGCGCTCAGCGGGAGACAACTTTCTGGAAAATAAGAAGTAGTGGCTCTGAGTCAGGGGTCGTG
>OW240913.1:355991730-356019919 GCA_933207985.1 Pelobates cultripes
AGGTGGGGTGACCCGAATAGGACATGTCTGAGGCCTACTAGAGGTAGAGGTGATACAGGCGGCAGACTCTCTGCTTTGTAGTGCTCCTGTTATCTCTTGGGGGTTATGTAGATGGGGCTATTGGAAAAGTGAACGTTTTTGTAGGTACACTTATAGTACTCAGAGAAAATGCTTACCCTTCTCCTTGACACAGGAAATGGAGCTCCTCAAGTCAAGCGTGGGAAAAATACATAAGACAAAGTAGTCCCTACTTTTTCTTATGTTTTAAAGAAAAGTAGATCAGAAATGAAGAAAAGAAGAACAGATTCTGAAAGAGGAGAAGAGGAAACAATAGAATAAAGGTCCGGTGTGACAGTGACAGTGATTTGACAATTAATATACTGCACACCGTAAGTATGATGCAGATTAAGTCTAGAAGCAGTGCTTTCTAGAGGAGACTATATTTAAAAGAAGAAAAACTACCACAACTACAGTACATGGTCTTAAATTAGAGGGGCAAAGATTTAAAAATAATATCAGGAAGTATTACCTTACAGAGAGGGTAGTGGATGCATGGAATAGCCTTCCAGCTGAAGTGGTAGAGGTTAACACAGTGAGGGAGTTTAAGCATGTGTGGGATAGGCATAAGGCTATCCTAACTATAAGATAAGGCCAGGGATTTAGAAAATCGGGCAGACTAGATGGTCCGAATGGTTCTTATCTACCGTCACATTCTATTTTTCTATGTTTCTCTGCAGATACTATGCATGAAATGTGTAGAAACTAGATAACTGTGAGTTTACAGTAAGCAAAGTATAGCATTAAGACAAAGTTAATTGGTTAGGTTGATAAGAAGGGTGATGTCTGGAGAAACCCTCGGTCAGATACTTACAGAGAGAGGAAGGTGGAATAAAAGAATATTTATTGTAGATAAGATGGACCCAGTTAGGTAATATGCCCACAATCATTTTGCACTAGTAGGAAGAATTGCTTATGGATTACAGAAGAAGCATGGGTGATGGCCGAACTGATGAGGATCAGGGAATAATGGAAGGGCGATATGGTCAAATATGTTCAGCTGTGAGGATGAGTAAGTGAGTTGGAAAGCTTCAGTGTAGAGGCATGCCTTTAAAAGTTAGTGGAAAAGAGATGATAGATTGGATGTGAGGAGCTTGTTCCAGTGGAAGGGGTCTAAGAGGGAAAATGAGCAGAATAATGAAGAAGTGCATTGGTGTAAGAGTTGGGTAAGAGATGTGGCGTTGAGGGAGAGGAGAGTACAGTTTGGAGTGTAGCAGGAGATGAATGAGGAGAGTTAGGGAAAAGCAAGGTCATCGAGGGATTTTAAATAACTTAACAAGACGCTCTCCAACACTGGCAAAATACACATTATACATCACTCTCTACAATACTATTCCAGTGTTGAATGTATATGAAGAACACAATAAAATAACATTTAAAATTCCAAGTGGTATCGGGATTGTGATAGAGTGTGATAGAGCGTGATTCTGTATGTTCAGTCATTCAGTTTACATTCCAAAGTGAGCCAAAGAAAAAATGATTGAATATCAAGAACGTACATATCATTAACTTCTTGTATTTTATCTTAGACAGGTTAATGCTTTGTTACTTCTTGACTTGTGCAAAATTTGTTTTTTTGATTCATCCAAATAAAATGCCTACTAATCTAGGAAAGAATCAATCCCTAAATCCGGTTCGTTCATAAACTAATCAAATCGGCCAAATGAAAAATGCTTTATCGGGTATGACGGATTTTAATTTAGGCAATATGGTTCTTTTATGAACTAACCAAATTTCAGAATCAATTTTCTCGATGATTATTATTTTTTTGTATGTCTACTTTCTTCCCTTATGACTTTTTGACCCACATTCTTCTGAATGTATAGCTCTACGTAGCATAAAATATGCCTGGATTTTCTGTACTTTACATATATCTATTTTATATATCTCCGACCCATGTTCTTTGAGATGCCTACAGACATAGTCAAGATTAATGAACCATATTTTTTTATGTGTGCATATAAAACATCAATTTGCAGCAAAAATTTTCATTTTTATGCAATCTCCAGTGGTTTCTCTGTGGACATTTTTTTTTAACATTAAAAAAAAAAAAGTTTTCTTGTAAAAATAAATAAATAACTTTTAAAAGATATCACATTTAATTTCCACAATTTAGCCACATAATAGTTTCTCGCTAGCTGACTGCTCTTATAGCATCTCACTTGGGAATTGCTACGTGTAACATCAAAGGCAGTTAAATACCGTTAATATTTTGGTATGTGTTATATTGACTAACCCTGCTTATCATTCTTAGTAACAGCTGCTACCTGAAATGTAACAGTTTACGAAAAATGGAAATAAAATACAAATTACTTAAGCCTTTTAAGATTTAATGGAAATATTCACACAAATCCCTTATGACAAATTTGTATTCTACTAAATATTGAAAAATAATATTGCAGTATTGCAATATCGAGCTGTTATTCAAGTATTAAATCAACAGGTTTAATCAAGGAAGGAAATGAAGAAACAGTGTTTTTATTGGTACAGTAACGCATGCTTATTCATTGTGTCATTACTTTGTTTAACCTTCTTCATTGAAACAGTGCTTGCTTCTTTTATTTTAGTGCAATTTGTTTGAGCTGCTGTGTCTGAACATGGTTTTGTAAACTCTTCCATCCTGATATGTGGACAAGGTACGACAGTGAATTTAAGAATTTGCTTGAATTGTTGGGGACATTTTGTCATTTTTTTGATCTTACCGCAATTTTAGTACTTCTTAGTTATATACAGGCATGTAGATCTTTACGCACTAGGCACAATGGTGACGAGTCCCGAACTGATACAACTGCACAGTTTGTGGTTTTTCTTTGGTCTATTAAGTTCATGACCTATACTTGAGTGAAAAAAAGTTCAAGCTGAGTCTTTAAAAAGTGTCATTATTGCTAGGGAAGGTAGCAGAAATTGGGTTGAAATCTGAAATAGTAGTAGCTGCCTCTACAATAGATAGGCATGTAGATAGACAGACACAGAAACAGACAGACAGAGAAACAGACAGACAAATAGATATATATAGACAGACAGAATTAGCTATGTAACAGTGCTCACAGAATTGCTCAACGGACCACATGTTTCTTTTTGCCTTTTGTTGCATATGCCAAGGGCAACATTTTTTTATCTTTCTTCACTATATCTGTGTAATAAGTGTTAATATTTTGGATCTGTCAGTGAGCATTTGGTGAAGCTCCTCTTAACTTAGATTTACAAAGAGGCTCAAATTATTTAAAGTTTTATTACATTTACATTTGAGGACGAGTAGTGCTACTAACCAAAATGGACAAGATGGCCGTCATTAATTGAGCAAGGATAAACCAGGAGGTTTATTGAAAATAAGTTTTTTATCATGGGTTTTAATTAAGTGGCGATGCAAAGTAATGCAAACCGAGGTATATAACATTTTTTTTTTTTAAATAATGATAAAATATAAAGAATGAACGTTTGCCTTTCTTGCTGAGGTGGTTATGATGCAATGACTCTGCAAGCTCCCCTTTCTAAACCCATTATCTTCTGAGATAATGAACTTTGCAATATGTATCTTAATCACTTCACTAGAGTGAATTAGACTTTGTGTAAACTGATAGCCGTGTTGGTATGTCTGTTTTCAATTTACAGAGCAGTTTAACCTCAAGATCATCCTATGTGGTGAGTTCAGCTAAGGAATGATCTACATATCCTATAAATTGCTGCTAAAAAGAGATTTATGGAAGAACATGTCCCACGGACCGAAATGTGGGGTTTCTGATTGGAGCATCACTTCCTGTTGTGGGAAGAGTCTGCCTGTAACTTTTGGTAGATCCATTAAACACTTCTACAGCATGATCATTTTTTTTTCATTTTCTATACCTTTTCTATATTAGGCATTAAAATATAGAGGTTTCCATTGAAAATGGAATTCATGTCTGTACCATATATTGTGAGATGCAGTTAGACTATATGACTTAATTGCACGGTTATGGTAATATACCATTGTCAGACCATACATAAACACTACACACCTTTCTTTAAATGTGCTAGCTGGTTAAAATACATAAATAACTGAATCTTATTATTAACAGCTGCAGAATAACAGTTTGGCAAATACAGAAAAATATAAAACAAAAATAAAAATAGCACATAAATCAAATATGCAAAGATGGGGGCGTGTCCTGACCGGAGATCGGAGCGGACACATGTGCTACCGTGTTTCTCCGAAAATAAGACCGGGTCTTATATTAATTTTAGTCCCAAAAAACACACTAGGGCTTATTTTCAGGGTAGGGCTTATTTATTTATGGTACCGGTATGTACATTGAACCCCCCTTTAATTAATCCACCCCCTTTAATTAAATCCACCCCTCCTTTAATAAATCCCCCCTTTAATAAATCCACCCCCTTTAATAAATCCACCCCCCAATTAATCCACCCCCCTTAATTCAACCCCCTAATCCACCCCCCTTAATCCACCCCCCTAATTAATCCACCCCACTAATCCACCCCTCCTTTAATTAACACCCCCTCTAATTAATCCACCCTCACCCCCTTTAATTAATTCACCCCCCTCTAATTAATCCAGCCCACCCTTTAATTAATTCACCACCCCTTTAATTTCACCCCCCCTTTAATTAATTCACCGCCCCCTTTAATTAATTCAGTCCCAGACATAAAATATCTACTACTCACATTTCTTCCTTGCCCGCCGAGTCCGACCACTGGGTGCCTCACCGCCCGGAAATGGATCCTTCCGCTGAAGATCCGTGAAGGCAGACTGACGACGCTGCGCACGTCGTCATCACGTTGCGCGATGCCGCGGCCTGCAACGCTCCTCCTCCTCCTCATAGAAGAAGGAAGTCCCGCCGGACCGAAAGGTACAGTGCCTAGGTCTTATTTTCGGGGTAGGGCTTATATTGCAGCCCACCCCGAAAATTCAGCTAGGTCTTATTTTCGGGGTAGGGTTTATTTTCGGGGAAACACGGTAACAGCTCCGCTCCTTGAGAGTTTCAAATGAGTAATTAAGCCCACAACAATACAGCAAACCCAGTTATGTCGTAGCCTAAAGGAAAGAGGATCACGGAACGATATGCTCCTGTCTAGGGTCTCTCTCTCGGTGTCTTAAATACTACATGCCCCCGTACCAGTAATAATGCCATCAGCAACAAGTTCGTCAAATGTTACCACGACCTCTACAACCTAAAGGAGAACACAAATACCACACAACCCACTGACATGAGCATAAAGGCATACCTGGATAAGGTCAATCTGACACAACTCACAACAAAGCAGCAGTCAGACTTAAGCAAACCGATAGAGTCACAGAATCAACCGGACCAGACGGCCTAAACAATCTGTACTACAAGAAGGTTGGCTCTATCTTAGCACCTTATCTAGCTAAAACCTTTAACAATGCAATAGCCACTAAATTCCTACCAAGTGAGTTGCTATAAGCCCACATAGTTACCCTGCCCAAACCGAACAAGCCTCCCACAGTACCAAAGAACATCCGGCCCATATCACTTTTAAACACAGATGCAAAACTATTTGCTAAATTATATGCAATGAGACTGGGTCATATTATACCACATATAATACACAAAGACCAGGTTGGCTTTGTGAAAGGGAGGCAGAGATCGGACAATACTAGGAAAGTTTTAAATCTATTGCACAAACTACAAACACAAAGTCTGGGGGACCTATTTTGTCTCCCTCAATGCTAAAAAAAGCCTTCGACAGACTGCACTGGGGATTCCTCAGGGCAGTTCCGTCAGGGTTTGGAATCCCAGAGGGGTTCTCAGCAATGATAGAGGCTCCATACAGTGCACCCACTGCACAGGTCCTGAAATCGGGATTCTTATCAGAGCCATTTCGGCTCTCAAACAACACATGACAGGGATGCCCCCTGTCTCCTCTGTTGTACATCTTAGTTCTTGAACCCCTGGCAATGAACATTAGAAAAAACACAGCTATACACGGGATACAAGTGGGGAGAAAGGAATACAAAGCTGAAATCAAAACATATGGGGACCAGTCGTACTACAAACTAAATGTAATGAAAAAACTCAAGCCATGGCATAGGGATACCCAACCAAACGTTAATACAATTAAAATACACTTTCCCACTGGATTGGAGAGATGACCATCTTAACTTCCTAGGGTTACAAATACCAAAACACCCATCATACCTCTCGAGATAAACTACGGAAGGTTACTGAAAGAGATCATTGAAACACTGAAAAGTTGGGAAAACAAATATCTGTCCTGTGTGGGAAGATTAACTGCCATCAAAATGATGATGCTACCAAAATTCCAATATCTAATCCGCACACTACAGATCTTCTCCCCCCCCCCCACATACTTATACAAACGTCAGCAGACCTTTCTATGGGCAAATCAAAAATCCAGGTAGCCACAAAAATACTAAGCAAAGCTATGGAGAGGGGAGGCTTGGGATTGCCGGACGTGAGTCTGTACTACACCGCACCCCTTGGACCAAATACACAAAATATGTGAAACAGGGATCATCCCGAAAAAACTGCTCTCCCTTATGTACACTACCCTAAATGACAACCCAATGACAACAACAGTAGATAAATTCAGAGAGCACTGGCAGCGGGACATAAACAAACCCCTTTCTAATGAACAATGGCAGAAAGCCTTCATAGCTCACAGAGGGAGATCCAGATGTGCATCCCACTTAGCGCTAATGAGGAAGATCCAGTACATATGGTATATGGTGCCGATCAGATTAGCAGGCATCTATCCACAAGTATCAAAACAATGTTGGAGATGTGGGATATAAGGGGGGACCATGTATCACATATGGTGGACATGCCAGCGAATAGTTCAATATTTGGTGGAAGTAAAGGTGCATTACACCTCACTAGAGACCTGCAATCTGAATGTGGGGTGCTTTTTATGATATTCAATGAGAATCCAAGTGGTATTGTTGTTCCACATACTGATCGCTGCAAATAAGCTGATAGTGAGTGCCTGGAAACAAGTCGCTTGTCCTATAAAAACAGACCCAATCAGCCAAATAACCACTAACATAGAATTTGAAACAAAGCCTAACACAAAATATGGCACATCACAACACATGCTAGAAGCCAAACAGTGGTGGATGGAATATACAGAAAGGAATAAGATAGAGGAGGACAGGGAACTACGAGAATCATCGCAACATTAGGGATCAGGGAGTAGGGGAGATTTAGGGAACCAACTCAGCAGATGCCAAAAATCAGTGTAGAATTAAGAATGCCAAACAAATTCCCAGGAGGGGTAAAATCGATAGTGAGAGTGTTACCCACAACTACATGTATATTTGTATATAGTTTAGACCACGGAATGCATACACCAGTTAACAATCCCGTCAAAGAGGCTATACTTATGCAAAGTTAATGAATGTACTGCGTTGCCAAACATGGATGATTGCTCAAATTACAAATGTATTGATGTCTTACCCTTCCTTTTCTTTTTCTGTTCTGTACCCAAATTGAACATTGGAATCTGCAAATTATTGACAACTCCCCCTCCCTTCTCTTGTTCTGTACCCCAATTATCAGAAAAGTCATTAAACAAATTGCTATAAAAAAAATAAAATAAGCAAAGATAAAAATAAAATAAATAATATAACAAATAATAATGCAATATAAGAATATGATGGGGGCTTTTCCCCTGGAAGTTAGAGTTCAATTCACTCAATAAACATTTAATATCAAATTTAGGCTTTGATAACTAAAATAGAGATATATTTTTCTGGCTCAATTATTTTGTTTTTCTAAATTAAAAACAGTTGCTTAATGAATATACCCCCGAACACATAAAATACCAGGATATGCTTAGGATATGTGATTCTCTTCTTAAGTTATTGGAATGAGAAATTTTACCTTCACTCATAAAACATCACTTTGCAAGCCAAGAAAAAGACTAATCTTTTTATCCTAGATAATTAGCCCTGTTCACTAAAATAACTTAAATACACATGTCTAAATTGTGTGTATCTCTAGCATTATTAGGAGAGGTGGACGAAAGGTCCAGGGGTCTTCATTACCAAATTCCTTGAGAGCGAATGGATTACCGACGTAGCACGAATGAGCATCAAGAAGATTACATGCAGGAAATGAACAGTTTAATTATCTAATTTACAGATGTGACAGTTCTGGATCTGAAGTCATTTTTGACACATATTGATATTCAATATGTTTCTGTATGTAACTTTATAAATATGTTAGACCCCATCAGATACAATAACCCTTGTATGCCTGTTCATTAGGGGATAATGTAATATCAAATGCATTGTTGATTCAGAAAAAATAAAAATTAGCTTGAAAGCTTGTCAGTTTTGTTTATCATAGAATGAAACGTATAAATGCCTCCTACACATTTCAGGTTTTTTTGTGTGCTATTTTATATTGTTCAGATGTACGAGAATGAAAAGGCAAGTTTGAAATTGTGGCATCACTACTAGAATGCAGAAATGAGGCTGCATTCATAAGAATTTAACATAATTAAATTGATGTTTATAATGTCTCTACTATGGCAAAGTTACGACTTAAGGGTAAGGGAATAATCAGAGTCAGTAGCCATTACTGTAGGGAGCAATGGCGGAACTAACGTAAAAATATGCAAAAATATTTTTTAGCCCTTCTATAGAGTACGGGTGGCCAAAAAGGTAGATCTCAACTGTCATACAACTCTTGTGATGCTTTGTTAGCGGTAGATCTACTATTTGTTCATGCGTTCAGGGTTGTATGTGAATAAATGCAGCATTCTTTTTGTATGGAGTATGTGTGTGGATGTTTTTGTATATAGCTGATATTAAAATGCAAGGCTGTATTTATGTGTAGTATTGGATGCAGGAGTGTGCTTTTTTGTCTTTTAGTATTTGAATACAGGAGTGTGCTTGTATGTAATGTTGGTCTTTGCACGCAAGGATGTTTTTGTTTACAGTGTCAGCGTTTGAAAGCCGGGGTGTGTTTCCATTTAATGTTGCCGTTTCAATGCAGGAGTGGGCTTTTTGTAGTGTCAGTGTTAGACTCTAGGAGTGTTATAGGTGTAATGTTGTTTTTTTAAATACGGAGGAGTGTTTGTGCATAGTGTCAGTGTTTGAATGCTGGGGTGTGTTTATGTGCAGTGTTAGCATTTGAATGCATTGCTGTGTTTATGTGTGATGTTGGTGTTTGCAAATAGGTGCATGTTAACATATACACATACATTGTAACATACAAATACTGGTGAACACTGCCACACAAAGATACACACACAATCCTTGTTCCTGTATTTAATATAACATGTCCCTGTGCCTAAGGACTCCTGGTCCTTACACAGAACCCAACCTAAACTACCAATATAATGTTCCATTTTAATATTTTAGTCATTATGTGCCTTTTGAGATCCTGTGTCAATGTTTCGATTCATACCATGCCCTGTCCTCCCTCTATGTTGCATATTGCCAAATCCCCCCCTGAATAAAAAGCACATTTGAATTGTTCTTCACCTATTCTTTTAGTTTCAAACTATCCCTTCTATTCACTCCACAGGATATATCATTGAAGACATTTAGCGACCAGGACTAAATTCCTGGTCACGGGTGGCTGATCTTCTGCTTGGTCAAGATGGACTCCGTCTTCTATTCTGGGTACCTGAGCCTATTTCACGACTGCTGGCTCCTAACAGTAATTGTCTCGACAATTCTCTACTTTGGGTGCTCTATTTTAGACAGAGCTACGAACGCATGACAATGTATCTAACCAACTTTGTTTGACATTGATAAATCACAAATGGATGGAGGAGGACATGTTTTTCTGTAACACGCCTCTCTAGTGCTTAAAAAGAGCAAACCTTTAATTACTATTGTTTCATTATACCTGCTGCAGGTATAAGCACACACCTTGACACACATAACTGCAAAGCTTATATGTCTGACTTTGCTTTATGACCAAATGCTCCTTTTCGAACAAAAGCATGGCTCCTTTCATTTTCAAATTTCATAAGCATTTAGATTCGACTTTAAACAGGGTAACCTCATTTCAACATCCATGACAAAGTGTCGGTATGAATACAAGAGGGGGGGGGAAGCGGTGTTATCATTTTAAGGCTTCAAGTAGAATACTGTAAGATAATGGAGGAGAGAAAATATTTCTTCCATTAACCCTTTGACCCTTTCTCTTAATGGCTTCTTGTTCTGAATGCATCAACAAACAGGACTCTATCTGAGATCTTAAACCAGACGTAACCCTAGGAGTCAGGTCTTAGCAATTACATGAAAAAGTTTCCTAGTACTAAAGCTGTGATATCTAATACATTTAATCTAACAGTCAGTCCGTCTGCACACAGCATCTGACAGATTTTGTTCAAATTCCTTCGGCTTTTCAAAACTATTGGAACTGTAGTCTTTGTGCTATGTGGGGGGTAAGTTGGAGGGGGGGGGGTGGCTATAACAAAGAGGAAATATAAACCAATACATTAATAACATGGGTTGTAGATATAGGGATGGATAATATAAACTATTCTGCTCTTGTGTTATTGTGCATGCTTCTGATGTATCAGCTATTCAGCTTGTGGTTATAGTTCATATGTATCAGCTATTCAGCTTGTGGTTATAGTTCATAGCTTGGTTACTGCAGAATTAATAGGGAAGCACTATATTTTCTATTATATGAGTGCATAAGGAGTGTGCCCAGGTGCAGCCTAATGCCAGGCCAAATTATGCTCCTTATTTAGGGATCAAAGGGCACTTTTGTATAAGTTTGGGAAAGAAAGATCAGGACTATCTCCTGATGTGGTCTCCTGACCTGTACACATGATTATTATCGAAGCAATTATTTATATATTAAATTTTTTGCAGTAGTTACAATAGAGATTTTTTTTACAGTTGAGGTGGTAACTATTTATGGGTAAACACATTAATGTAACACCATTAATTCAGATTCTGCAAAATTGTAATTTGGACCAATTTGGGATGATTGGCTTTCGGGACGAATTTCGTATCTTCGAAGCGCCATACAGACATTTAATCAAGCAAACGACGAGCATGAGGGCCGAATTTTTTTTAGCTTGAGTCAATATTCAGCCTGTAGCTCCAAAAAAAAAAGAGATGATTGATGGAAAAAAGATGATTGATGACTAAATGCTAATTTTATTCACAGATTACGTTATAAGTAAACAATAGAGGGAAGAAAGGAGGCGCAAGAAAACAAACAAATATAATAAATCAACATATAAATATAGATTTTGTACTGCTCCTTCCCTCTATCAGTTACTTTTTCTAACTTAATCTGTGAGCCAAACATCAGGAAAATGCACCTATCGGTATATATTTTGCAGTACACTGATTGGTCCATTTTCACACCCTCTTTGATTTTGGCACTGGAAAAAAAAAAGGTTGTTTTTTTCCCCAGTTTTTTCCCATATTTTTTACCTGGCCCTGATTCTAAATTGGGAATAGGGCACTATAGCGTTAGGAATGCTGGTTTGCTATAGTTTTCCATTAACACGTTCAGTACAATAGTAAGCCATTGCCAGAATAATAGGAACATAATGCCAGTATGTGTGCAGTGCTAGGGATGTATTGTATCAGGAACTTTATTTAGCCCACTTGTTTGAATATTGATGATGCAAAAAATAACTTAACTGTGAAACTTAATTTTCCACTTGTTTTTACATTATGTGACTTTTTATTTTTTTTTCTGTGTGAAGTTTGCTGAAAAATGAAATGGAATAGAATTGGAAAAAAGTAAAAATGTCTCCATGCATGAACTGACACAAACTCTCGTTTTCTTTTTGTACGAATTTTCTCTCACTTTCTAATTTTTTTTTAGTATATTTTTTAGAAGTATATTTTAGGTTGTTGTTTTTTTTTTTTTGTAACAAGATATCGTAAAATGCAATTATTTGCTTTTTATCCTATTCTTAGCAAGAAATAAATAATTCTCATTTCAGGAGAGATGAACACTAATTAAAAGGAAATAAAAGCATTTCTGGCATTTCCCTGTCTTTGCGGTTTGTCATTCTGTAAACATATGGCTATGAGAAAGTAAAGAAACAATATACCATAATGTATAAACTTGAAGTGTCATAAAAAAATAATTAGTTCCACTGATCTCTTTCATAATACTGCTTTCTGATGTAATCATTCTAAAAAAAGTCCCACACCATTAATTACCATCATCTACATATCCATTTGCACTTAGTTTAGACAGCATACAGAATAATATACTGAGTTCCTATGCCTCCTTATAGTCTAATCTAACCTAGAAATTAGAACACACATATATGTTATAAACTGCAATATCCAAATATGGATATAAAATCCATTGGGAATATTCTTAGACCATCTAACAGTAGGGTCCACCAAGAAATTCAAACCTAGAGATATTTCTTTTAAATTAATGTTAGTGACTGTACAGCCTTCAATTTTTGCAATCGTCTATCTTGCTTGCTTCAATATATCTTTATTGCATTCTACAACATAGATTAATTCATTAGTTATCTACTCTACGATTTATATCAGTGATAAGGTGAAGTCACTTTACTAAATACCCATTAGATATACAACGAGTGCCTTTGGAATATGTTTGCCATAAACTAATGGATTAAATATAGCTCATAGTTTTAAAATTATCATAAAAAAGAAAGATCAAGTTAATCAGCTTTCTGGCAAGCCGAGGTTTGATAAATAATAATTGACCTTTTTTGTTTAACACATAAAAGATTTATGAACATCTGACACCTTGGCATCGTTCTGGATTAATATCTGCATTAAATGATGGCCTGGCAGTCTGAGTTAAACTCAGGAAGATGAATAGACGTTTTGTGTGGCTTCCCATCTCAAGATCAATAAGACCTACTGGGAGCAGATCATTGATTGAGTTGTTCTCATTAGGGGATCCATGTATCAGCTTAGAAAGCAAAAATAAAACAAAAGCTCGAATTAACACTAAGCAGAGGATTTGTAATATGATGATAAAAAATGATGTTAATACAGCCTAGAGGAATTAAATGCCACTCTGTTGTCAACAAGACGCTCGGAATTATAAGAAACCTCAAATATTCTTTAGACAATTATAAAACAAATTATACTTTTTAATTAAAATGAATCTTAATTGTTAGATTGTTAGAAATGTTGGTTCTGTTGAATAATTTTTTTTGAAGATAGGAATTTTTTTAGACACTCAAATTTCATCCAAATATTGATCTGTCTCAGCTGAATGATGGTTCTGGAATTAAATCAAGAGAACAAAAACCTTAAAGGCATAAAAATGGGCCAATCAATATATATATATATATATATATATATATATATATATATCAGAGAGCTGTTTACTTATCAGATATACCAAGAACAATACTTCACATAAATTTACCCTTCAAGGCCCTTAGCTATCCCGAGGACCCTTTTCAACACTCTGAGGAAAGCAATGGGGCAATAAGTATGGGACCAGAAAAGGCCAAGGGTCAAGCAGAGCACACTTACGCTACCCAAAGACAGGGGAGGGCTGGCTATGCCGGACTTAACCCTGTACTACGAGGCCTGCCACCTTCAACTGGTCATGGAATAGTTGAAGGCCAAGGAAACAAACCCTGGAAGGGGATAGAGGAGACAGAAGCCGGGAGACCGATGACCACCCTGCCATGGCAGACAAGAAGGGGGAATGAGGGTGATTGCTCGGCCTTTAGTTTAGCAACGCTGCGGGTGTGGAGGGGCGCAGCGAAGAGATACGGATTAGCGCCGTACCCCTCACCCCTTCTCCCCATGACTCACAATGAGAGTTTTCTACCAGGACTAGTCCCCAACACTTTTCAGGACCTGCTCCACACTAAGACACCCAGGTTACACAACATACTTGACAGGGCTGTAGGAAATTAACTGACTTGCTGGAGGGGGCCACACCCACCTTCCTCCAGAACCTCAGATACAGACAACTACAAAGCTACATTCACATCCTTCCTAGGGGTGCGACACAGACACGGGACCCTACCACCTTCGAGTGCATGTGCATGGACCCAGACCCACAACCGCATGGGATATCACTGCTATATTCCATGCTACAGAGGAAAATCCAGTTCATGGTGAAATGGGAAACAGCCTTAGGTAAGACCGTTACGGATGGAGACTGGGCGAAGATGGGCGCATCTTTGCTCGGTCTTCAGCAAGACCCAAGAAACGGCATTTAAACTGCTGACATGCTGATACTGTATGCCGGTACTACTGAATACCATAGACCCTGACCACTCTAACCTCTGCTGGAGATGCAAAAAAAGAGGTCGGCACCATCCTCCACCTTGTGGGAATGTGAGGCCATCCAAACCTTCTGGAGAGGGACACATGACATACTTACAACGTTCTCAGATACACCACCCCCCTAAACCTGGAAGCAATGCTTTTAAACCACACAAAATACCCAGATCCCGCTACAAGAAGACACTAACTATATAAATCCAAAATGTGGCCATCAAGTGCTCCCACAATTTTGGAAGCAGTCACCCCACCCTTGACTACTTAGCTCTCCCAGATGGAGGAACTCCATGGAGGGCAATAGAGGAACTCAACATGGGTGCAGCTAACACCTCAATAAAGGGGAATCTGGTCACATTGGCTACTGACAACCACCAAAACAGAGTTTGCCAACAGGCTCAACTATCAATGAGACAAACAGACAGTGGGACCATAGGACTGCTCGGGCTATGTCACTCCCTGACAGTACCCCACCCCAAGGAATACATTTTCACCTACTACCTTCCCCCATGCAGTGAAACGCAGGTCAAAATCCCCCCACAGTGGAAAGACGACATCATGCTACACTAGATCACCAAAGCTAGGTGAAAAACACGACAAGGACATACCGCAAACAAACCCTGAGTCAATTGGACATAGCACCTAGAGGTATATTACCAGGACTGACACAGTCCAATGCCAGGCAGGAGCTAGGAGGTACCTCAGAAGCACACAAATACACTGACCACCAACAGATGCATTGATCTATGACCAGACATTCGGGCCGCTACCCCACTCTAGGTTACATCGACACCACAAGGCCTTGACAGGACATACATAAGGTTAACACATAGCTCCATAAGTCAGACGAAGCAAAGCGTGGGGTGTCCGCTATATGCAATAGACATGGAAGCTCTATTGTAACGCACCTGTGAGCTATAGTGTCATCCTAAACCAAGACCTATGTGTCTCCTACTTGGTGCTAAAGTAGAGCTCTGCACATCTTGGTAACGGATTCACTCACTGTCGTGCCTGAAACCCGTCTGTTTGTTTGCACTTCTAAACTATGCTGTCCTGCCAAACCGAGACCTGCATGTCTCCTACTTGTGGCTAAACTTGAGATCTGCGCATCTCGGAAACCACTTTACTCACTATTATGCCTGAAACCTACATGTTTCCTCTCATTCATGAACCAAAATCTCAATAAGAAGATATTTAAAAATTAAATTACTTTTCAGAAAAAGATGGAGAAACCTTAAGAAATAAAAATGTTGAAGTTATAAAAGGAGAATTAACACTGGTGTTCATTCTGTAAAATGCAAATTGTGGTGGAGTGACATTGGAATTGCATCATGTATTAATGGAATTGTAAAAGTTATCTTACTTGGACTTTTGTCCAGCTCATCTGCTTTAGCCTAATTAGCTTGTCAGTTACATGAAATGCATGTTTTAAATAAACCTTTCCAAAATGAAAGTAGCAGCTATGTAAGTAGGATTCCTGCTTGACTCCAGACATACTGTTTCCACATATTTTTTTTCTACCGTAGAATTTATTCCATAAGATAACAGCTGAGAGATATATTTTTCTAGTATTTCCCACAGGAGACCAGCAGAAAAAAAACTATTCAGGTACCTTACAAACAACATTGATGATTCAAATCCATAGAGGATTATTCTCAAAGGTATCTCGGTAGAGCAGAATATCGATGTTTATTGCCTATTACGTTCTCCTTGAATATGAAAATAGTCACAAATTCTAAAGTACCCTTTTGTGGATGACAACGTTATCCATGACGCTAATTACATTGTGGACATGCCCACTGGTTGACTGTGCCTCCATGGGTCAGATGCAGAATCTAGTCCCAGGAGGTGCACTGGTAGACCATTTGCAGTGCTACACACACATAAATATATACATATTTATTTTTTCTTTTCAAATGTTTGTCCTTACATATGCACAATCACAAAAACAAGCTCACTACACACAGCTCACTACAGACAGCTCACTGACACACAACAAGCTCACTAAATACAGCTCACTACACAGAAGCTCACTGGTACACACACAAGATCACACAGCTCACTACGGACAGGTCACTCACACACACACACTGTCACTAAACACAAGCTCACTGACACATTCACAAGCTCACTACAGAAAGCTCACTACACACAGCTCTCTAGTACATATTAGCTCACTACAAACAGCTTACTAGTACATACAAGCTCACTGCATGCACACACAAGGTCACTACACTCAAGATCACAGTCACTCATCTAATGCTATAGATAGAGAGCTGAGTTGCCCCATACACGCTCCCCAGGATTTTCCTGCCAGCTTTGACTCCTAGAAGCTAAGCCCAATATTTTATAGCCACATAGGGGGGAGGGGCTGAGGAAGAAGGAAATGTGGGCAGTAGCTGCCCAAGCTGTTCAGATTTTAAAACACACAGGTAATTTGGTGGACAGTACACTGTACACAGTCCTGACAAATTTCATCCCTGTACCCACCCAATATCAGACCCACCAGAAGTGACAGATCTGCATACCTGCTGTATTAACATTCCACACCATGCTGTATTAGCTTTTCAATGCCAGCATTCACCTAAACTTACAGAACAAAATCTGTACCCACAGTATACCCACACTGTGCTGTAATTACCTCCAGATATGGTGCGTTAAAATGGCACTGTTGCAAACTATGTCATTGGAAAAGCTATTTCTTTCTCTATATTATACACATTATCCTGGAGTACATCACACCTCAAGTGTTATAATAAGACGCAGTCAAAAGATCATACCTGGTTTTCTTTTTAATTTTTTTTTAAATGTACTATTTTCCCTCTGGCAACAAAGTGCTGCCAACAAGGCCTCTATACTTTTCTTGCAGCATACATGGTGTTGATTGGCTGATTCTTGACAGCACAATTTTTCAAGTTGAATATTTAGGAGCGACTCTTTACAACCACTGAGAATAAAGAGTCCTTTGAGAAGGTTCAAGACAGCTTCATAAGCTCCAACATCGGTCGGCCGGGCAAAAGGAGGTGGGCCAGTAATGCGAATCATGCCACCAGTGCCACCCAAAGTAGGTGGCACCATTCATTAAGGGTGCAGGTCTACCAAAAAAAAAAATAGTCAGGCCATTCCGAGGTCGGACCATGCAGGAAGCACTGTTTCAGCTTTCCCTGCAGGTCCCTAGTGCCTGAGTGTAGTATGAGTGCATCTAAAGATGTTCTATGCTTTTTGGGGTTCGTCACAGCAAAGTCAAAACAAAGACAGGACGCCAGTACAGGAATCGAAAATAAGTCTTCCACAATTGGGACAGTTGGGAGACCTGCAGCTTAAGCTGACATTTTTAAAAGCATGATTAAGATGTTTGATTGCCCCCATACCCTACTCTAGTATAGACAAGTACCTATCTTGAAAAGACATCACCCAACTTATTTTGACAAATTTTTCATTAAAATTTGTCTGATAAAATTAACCTTTGTGGAATGGTCTCTAAATGTATGATCACTTTCTTTTGCGTGTATCAGAATGGCATATTTTTTCCTTGCTAATGTCCAGTTTGTTTCTACTAAACAAACAACGATTCACAAGGTATGACAATCATTTGTAACTTTTACTAATTTAGACAATAAATATCCCAATACCTGAACAAATAAGTTCATGACTAAGACCTGTAATAAGCAATGTCTTTTTAAAAAGGAATTGCAATTACGGATGTGTAATTTTAACCTAGCTTCCTGATTTACAGAGAGAGATTAAACATGTCATCATAGCCAGGGGGTAGGTTAAATACGAAATAATAAACCGATAATTTACTACCTTCTTGAGTCATTGTTGAACTAGTGACTGCATTCTGGATCCAAAATTCAAAGTTCCTGAAACAATAAGCTTCCATTTAGCACACAGCAGCTGTGCCTTGTGTACATTATGCCTTACAGAGCCCAGAAGAGGGGATAATGTTGTTGTTTTTGGTATAATTACACAGAAAATATATGGAACCTACTTCTGCAATAATAAGTTCATAATCGTTCGGCGAGACGGACAGACCGAATGCATTAATGAGAAGTGCTCTCAAATTGAGGTTTACTCGATGAAAATGTAATCTTGCTCAGCAACAAAAATGTTTTTGCTTGTTAATGCAAAAGTACACAGAGTACTTGCTATAACCTTTCCAGAATATCTTTTTGTTTATTGGTTTATGTTTTTATTTTTATTTAAAGGGACACTATAGTCACCAGAACAACTACAGCTTATTGAATTTGTTCTTGTGAGTAGAATCATTACCTGCAGGCTTTTTGCTGTAAACAGTGTCTTCAGAGAAAATGCAGTGTTTACATTACAGCCTAGTGATAACTTCACTGACCACTCCTCAGATTGCTGTTAGAGATCCTTCCTGGGTCATGGCTGCCTAAAATGCATTCAAACATTCAGTATCTCCTCTCTCTGCATGCAGACACTGAACTTTCCTTATAGAGATTCATTGATTAAATTATTATTATTATTGCCATTTATATAGCGCCAACCGATTCCGTAGCGCTTTACAATATTATGAGAGGGGGGATTTAACTATAAATAGGACAATTACAAAGAACTTACAGGAACGAGAGGTTGGAGAGGACCCTGCTCAAACGAGCTTACATTCTATAGGAGATGGGGTGTAAAACACAATCGGACAGGAATTTGCAATCAAATAAGATGGGGTGCCCTTTAGGAGAGAGCAAGAGACAGGTATGTGAGGTAGAGGTTAGTCTGGGAGGCCATAAGCTAGAAAGATGGGTTTTAAGGCACTTCTTAAAAGATGCAAGACTAGGGGAGAGTCTGATGGCGGTAGGCAGGCTATTCCATAGGAAGGGAGCCGCCCGCGAGAAGTCCTGCAAGTGTGAGTTGGCCGTACGGGTGCGAACAACGGACAGGAGGTGGTCAAGGGCAGAGCGGAGAGACCGAGAAGGGACATACCTATGGATCTGTGAAGAAATATAAGAGGGGCTAGAGTTGTTCATCTCTATGAGGAGATGCTGATTGGCCAGGGCTGTGTTTGAATCATGCTGGCTCTGCCCCTGATCTGCCTCTTTGTCAGTCTCAGCCAATCCTATGGGGAAGCACTGTGATTGGATCAGGCTAACACTTCTGATGTCAACAGACTGCTTGTTTTTCTGAGTCTAACAGCATGCAGAGTCACAGCTTCAGGCTTGAATACAGTAAGATTTTTACTATATTTATGGAGGCATGAGGGGCTAGATGGTGGTTTTAACCCTATAGGGTCAGGAATACATGTTTGTGTTCCTGAACCTATAGTGATCCTTTAAAAAACCTAAACACTTTCAGAGCATAGCAAAAAGTACCTCTTCCACATGAAAAGTTGATATTTCATGAGGATTACAGTACAAAGAAAAATGATAAAGAATGGCAGTTGTTACAGTTTTTTTTGTTTTTTTCTCTCTAATATATGTCTCGTTGCTTCCATTGTTGCTAGTGCAGGTGGGATTTATTTTGAGCTATACATTTGCTAGCGATATGTATTGCAACATTTATAAATACATTTTATTTATACCTCTTGAAACGAACATATATCTCTATATTTAGCTCCCGATGGATAAACCAGCATGCTAATATATTTATACTTAATATTCAAATCTAAGGCCAAGCTGAATGCATAGCTGACTTACGATTTTTTTCTTGTTTAGCTATTTTGACTTTAAATTTGAAATTCACTTTTAATTCTCAATTTTTGCATATAACCCTGATGGTGTATTACTAAACTCCACAGCACAGTAAATCTGTTTAGAAGTGAATTCTTTAAATTCAATATTTTGGCCTTGTGACTTACTCACTCAGTATCACAAATTACTATAAATAGTTCAAAATAAACAGACTAGTCACATCCAAGTGGTCATTTTTAACCCCTTAAGGACAAAACTTCTGGAATAAAAGGGAATCATGACATGTCACACATGTCATGTGTCCTTAAGGGGTTAATAAAACACAAGTGTCCATCATAATGAATTTGACCTTTTGGGAGTTTGGACAATATAGAGGTCCCGGTATAGCATATGGGTGGATAGAAATTGTAACTAAGTTAGTTTGGATATATCTTCTTCAAGCACGTGCAAATTTCATTGATCATCTTCTTGAAGATATCCCATTATTTAAATCTATTTTAGTAACAATTGTTCCTAATCCCACAGACCTTTACTTTAAATCTGATCTTTTCCATATGCTTTGGGGGATGCAGGAACACGACTGATTATTTAGTTTGGCTCTTCGATTTCCACATGATCTATATTTTTCAAACCTGCCATCTCCCACAAAGACCATATGAGCTTGTTACAGCTTTTCATTATTTTCCTGCTTGTCTGAAATACAAAAGATGAACTGCACATTTTCAGTACTAAATATTTTAGTTCTTATCCAGCTCTTATAACATTACAAAGAAACTCTTAGATACCTTACATACTGAGCATCCTACATATCTTTATTAGTGATGTCCCCTGCCACATGCTTTGACTCGAATATTAGCAATGATTTTATGTTTCAATCTACAGAAATATGGAATGACTAAATATATTGTCTTTTTTCTGCAACTAATGCATAATAAAAATAATGGGTTTTAATCACAAAACTGTAGTGAATTGAAACACAAATCAGAAAATGTTTGGCAAAAATTGCTAAATTGGAAACTTTCTTCAAGCCATCTATAGTTATATATCATTTATTTTACCTAAATGTTACCAGGATGAGAGCTCCAGTCAGGAGTCCGCAAAGAGTGGTTCCACTCATCACTTAGGATGGGACTAACTGCTCTGGATTCAGGTAGAAGCCATATTGTGGTTGCAATTAATTGTCATATCTAAAAAACAGGCTCTGTTTGGGTTTTGGCATAGCTGAGGTCAGTCAACAATTCAGCAAGCTAAATTTCAAGCTAGAGGTACAGCATGTAAACCACACAAAAAACTTTGACAAGATTAATTTAGGCAATTCAGAAGTCTTTTACTGGCTGCCTTAGAGTTGTAGTATTTTTTTTTTTTTTACAAGTCACTGAACTGCTCAGACCAGTCACGCTCGGACCAAAAACTGGCTTCAGGCTGCAAATTGGCTTCAGGGTGCTCTAAACACCATCTACTTTGTAATAATGCAAAGATTGGATTAGGTTTTGAACTGCAGATTACGATTTCGCACTACATTTACACAATTATCTGCTCCAGGCTAAGAATGTTCCAATAAATCCATTAATTTAATATGCACATTATCAATAAATAAACACATTACCCTCCAGATCTGACTTCCCACTGTGTCCCAGATTCAGCCACCTCTGTTAGAACATTTACATAAATCTCAATAAGCATAATAATTATTCCAATGGTAACAAAGTATTCACTAAAACGCAAAAAAGTTAATCGAAGTTAACATTTGATTAAGAAGCACAACCATTTAAATAATAATAATAAAAAATAAAAAAATGTAAGTGCTGATTAAAAACCGTAGAGTTTACTAAAAAGTTTGTGAAAATATTAAAGGGATTATTGCTGCCATCAGGAAGACATGGCCGATTTCCCAGTATGTAATTGTAAAAGCTAATTCTAATAATGTCTGTTTATTTGGGAATATACATTTAGAATGTCACCTACCATCCAAAAACGTAATGGTCTGGAAGGAACAAAGTTTGTACCTACAACCCATATCAGTTCCACAACGTTGGTGGACATTATGGGCTAAATATAATCAGACCTTTGGATGATCTCAGTGTTAGCTGTGGTATTGTTCATAAACAAAAATCAATATTGAAATGTCTACCCCTTTATGTTTATGTTTAACACACAAGAAACGCTTGATCTGTATGAAGATTAATTTACAAAAATGTTATTTAAAGTGAAACTATAGTACCAACTATAGCTTACTATAAAGCCCCACTCAGTCACAGTCCACCCCCTCCCCCCCCCAACGTGGTGCAGAAGGGATTCTTAACCCCTTATGTCACTTACCTGATTCCTGTGCTGATTTCCCTCAGCACCGCCCCTTCAGGCTCTGCCCCTACCGATGGCAGCCAGTGGGGGATACCTAATGTGCATGTGCGATGATGGCCGCGCTTGCATTAGTACTTTCCCCATAGGAGAGTGTTGGATAAGAGCGTGAGAACATCCAGCATCCACTGCACCCAGAGCACTTGAACCGAATTGGTCTTGGTGCCTAGTGTCTCTTTAAGAAAACTGTGTACATTAAAACTGAAACACAGTAGCATAAACTTGAAGTAAGAACCATAACAAACTGGGGACTCAGCTATGGAAGCATATTAACCCCATAAGGACACAACTTCTGGAATAAAAGGGAATCATGACAGAATATTTCCGTCATGTGTCCTTAAGCGGTTACAGGTTATGTGACGATGGTTACACACAAGCAGACACTGCTACATAAACAAAGTGTTTAAAGCAGCAGTCAGACACAGCTCATCTGTTGGTGTCAATATAATAACTAACACTGGATTCTTAAACAAAGCAGATAAGAAAAAAAATACAATTATATAAAAATATTTTCCACTCTTTGGCTTCAGATTGCCTTTCAGCCATGTCCATGCAACAACCCACAGCTAGTGATGTCCCGAACAGTTCGCCGAACGGTTCGCCGAACGGTTCACCACAGATGGCGAACATATGCACTGTTCGGTCCGCCCCCTATGTCATCATTGAGTAAACTTTAACCTTTAGCCAATCAACAGCAGACCCTCCCTCCCAGACCCTCCCACCTCCTGGACAGCATCCATTTTACATTCATTGTGAAGCTGCATTCTTAGTGAGCTGTCCAGGAGGTGGGAGGGTCTGGGGGGGAGGGTCTGCTGCTGATTGGCTGGAATGTGTCTGCTGACTGTGAGGTACAGGGTCAAAGTTTACTCAGTGATGATGAATAGGGGGCGGACCAAACAGCGCATATGTTCGCCGTCCGTGGCGAACCGTTCGGCGAACCGTTCGGGACATCACTACCCACAGCCGATTTAGTCAAGTCTAATAATCATCGCTTCTTTTACACTTCAAAGTGGTGTTTCTGCAGCAGTAGACATGAATTTCAGAGGTCATCCCATGTCTGTTCATCCATCTACTTCAGCTTATAAATTCCATTTTGCTCTATCTTTATTATTGGAAAAGTATTTCTCCATGGCAAAAAAGGACATAAACTCATTTATTGTGAATCGGCTAATAACGCCAACGGCAAAAAAAAAAATCTTCAGTGACAAAGGGAGTATATTACTTCCATCTGGCTTAGTAAAAGAATATATTGCTGGCATAGATACTGTGCTGTGAAAATCTAAGTGAAAATCACAGGGGTTTAATCTAATTATAAAATAAAATGAGGGAAAAGGTGACGCACGTGTTAATTTAAAGAAGATGGGGAAAAAAGTGAATTCTGTACATAGTTCTTTTTGGTATTATAAAAATAATGATATGACATGCTGGAGGATTATGTTTTCAGGAGCAGGATATGTTTAAATCAGCAGGTCGACTATGTAAACTAAACGAGAGTACAGATCCTGATTATGTAAACAGAGAAAGATTTAAAAACCACTTCATCAAATTCCAGGACGCACAGATTTATTGATTGACACAGCTTATGTTTTTCAATATCTTATAACAGCAGATTTTTTCTCCCCCTCTTAATCCATCCACAGCTCTAATTGATTCTTACAACTTTACCAGAAAAAAAATTGCTTTGATGTCTGACTATTTCAGTGCCAGAAAAGGTTGTGTCGTGATGAAAGGACATGGCTTCCATTCCATTTAACTGATCCCAGGCTCACCAAACTCACCTTACATCACCAAAATTAGCAAAGTAGCCAGGTGATAAGATCCTGAAAAAAACACAGTTTATATCATCATATCTGTCTCATGTTACAAATACCTTCTCCTCTAAATCACCCCTCAAACTGTCTCTGCTGGGAGGACTAAGGTAAATAGTTTAAACGTGCACATGTCTCAGATTACTTGCTAAACTGGCTTCTATGTCCCAAGCATAATGGCACCCAGCATTAAAATTATCTTTCCAACAGCAAGTCAGATGCTGGATGCTAAGGCATATGCTTTATATTTAATAGTGGATCTGACACCCAGTATCAATACTAGTGCATTCATATACATGCATCAATTCTGTGAAACCATGTACGCACCTCCTGGTGACAGAGGAATGAGGCATAGCCCTTCCTATAAGATTCTCATACACTTTAATGGCTATTAAAGTGATATTAACATTTTTCAGTTACTTTAATGAGCATAGAGACTTGGGATAGTGTGCAAGTAACTTTTTTCTTTGGTTCTTATTATATATTTTGGGGTGCAGTTTGAGTGCAGAGCTTAATTTTTTATGTTTGTAGAAGATTAGTGCGGTGTCTGTTTTCTGAGTTTAAGAAACTTTGTATGAAAACATTCATTATCTTTATATATAAGTCAAGCAGCTTTGGAAAAACAATTCTTTTGTCCATATTACTCACACTAATTTTCAATTGCATGCAACATCCCTCATATTTAATTAACAGAACCAACCGCATGCTTGAACATTGTCCACCATGGCTAACTCCAGCGACTACCCCACCACACAATCATTTTCTCACACTGTATTCTTTTATCTGACCTCATGTAGAATGCTCACTAGGATCATCATTAGGATCTCAGGGATCCATCCAGCAGAGGGGTAATGTGAAGGTCCAATCACTAATTGGCCAACAATGCCTGTTTTAGAAGATCAGAAGATATTATTATTTTGTTCCACCTTTGTACTGGGAAAGTCCTGTCCACTTGTTCCTTAACGTACCACTAGCTATCCCTATAAAAGGAGATTTGTGATCAGGTATAATTGAACAAGTCTCTGGAATAAAGACATTAAACAAAATATCATGACATTGCAATTGTCCAACATCAAAAGAGAGAGCACTAATTTGGAACCAAATGACCTTTTAACCCAATCTTGCACATTGATTTACTAAGTAATAAGATATTTGTTTTAAAACCCGTCTGTGGCTGAGAATTTCTCACTTATATTATTATAGAAAAACAAGAACATATTAGATACTACTCTTAGAACTATGCTATCATCAGGAAAATCCGAGTTCCAATTATAATTCTGCAGTGGGTGACTGCAACATATTGAATAAGCCATCAACTGGCTGAGGGCAATATTCTGCTCTTTCCTTATGCATGTGTTTAAACAAGAAGCTCACCAAGTAAGTATAATGTTTGTAGTCTATACACACCTCTGTGTTTGTTTTTTAAAAAAGTATATATTACATCTTAACATTTACCCTACACTGCCTTATAAATCATTTCAACACAGACATAATGCAGAAAATGTGGCTAAAACAAAATCCGTCTTGTTGTAAGAATAAATTAACTGATTGAACGATAAAATAAGGTCCAACACACTTGCTATATTGGTTTTTCTTGAATTAACTTGCTAATTATAGTGAGCGATTAGTGTGTACTTGTACAGAATTAATAGTAATATTTTAACTACATAATGATTGCACATGGCATTAGTATCAGGCAATCTAAATCTTTTGTGTTTAAATTCACACGAAATGATCTTGTGCAAAATTATATTAACAGTTGTTTGACATCTAATATTAAATAATCAAAGGTCAGTCTTTGGCAGGAATGAACTATGATAAAATCACTTTTCTAATTCCAAATGACAGACTAACAATGAGTTCATTGAAAAACTCACCCCTCACTGTTTTAATACCGAATCTTATAGAGAACATTCCTTGCAATCCACAGAGATCTCTCTACATTATCCTCGGCTGAGAAAGTCACACATTGGGTAAAAGAACACTTTCTAGATGCTTCAACCAGATTTGTTAGGGAATTAGCAAAGTGTACATTTCATTACTAGTGATTCTTAGTGGAAAATTAAACATTTCAGCTCTTATACCATGGATACACTGTTACTTTATGAGAAAGTCCATCTGCAACAACGCTATCAAAAAGTCATAAAGGCTACAATGCTTCCAAACAGTACCCCTCTGTGGATTTTCTAAGCTGCACTAAGCAAAATTGAGTTGGCATATTCCCATAAGTGGTCACGATTTTAACACAAGAGGAGAGAGCCCAAATTTGACTATTTTGCTAAACTAACGAGTGAAGAACCATGACAGGCCCCTTCTGTGAACTAAAAACAGAGAAAAGTAAGTGTTTTTAGACTTTTTAAATTGCATTATTTTGACCATTTCAAGGCTTCAAATTTACGGTTTCTAAAAAATGGAAACTGCTATATTCTCTTGGAAGGGCTATTGTAAAGCACCCAGACTGCAAAAATCCAAATGCATATAAAACCAAACATTGTTGTAATCAATGATCATATTAAAGCATGCAACACACATCCCCACTATGGACCCACTGATGATGTTTCTCTGATGAAGGAAGTTTTTACCTTATAGGAAGTTTATCTCATGGGATGCACCTTGGAATAACATGCTCTTTTTTTTAATGCGCATTTTACCACTGAGATGTCCCTACTCCGGACCACCTCCTCACACAACCATCCATATCCCAACTTCATACTTCCCTATGTTGAAATTTATAACCATAAATTAGGTAGAAGTTAACAAATAAAACAGGTTAACATTATTGAGACAAAGTTAAAGATTCCAAGGCATAAAATGGATACATTAATTTAAAAAAATAGAATTTCACTCCTAACATCCAAGTGACCCTTAACCTTAATACACCCTAGACCAGGGGTCAGCAACATTTGGCACGTGTGCCACCCATGGCACTCAAGGTGCCTTTGCACGGCACTCAAGGCAGCCAGAGCCAAACAGGCTCTGGCCTACCAGGAGTCCCAGTGGGACTTCAGAGATCAGCTAGTGCAACCCAAGTGGTGATTGCAGGTGGTGAGGGACAATTCTCAATTTGCACATTTCAGAATCTCTTCCTCTCTGCACTTGTGAATGAAATTCTGCACTAGAGTAGAGCAGCTTGCAGCAGCTATCAGAGCTCCTGCCCTTGACCTGCACCTGGCCAGCCTGGTCCCCACTGAACCTCAAGGAAAATACCTATTATTGCTAGAAATAAACCAAGCTGCAGAAGACGCTTTCCCCCTCATACAGCCATGGACGGGCTGGGCCGGGGGGCAGTGAGGCAATTGCCACCCAGGCCGCCCTAAATTCTTTTAAGACCGGCCGCTGCAGGGCCGGCCCTTTAAATGCTGCAGCCGCCTGAGCGCTCTGTTAAAAGCCTCAGGCGGCTGCAGTTGCTTTTCTTCTGCCTTCCCCTCCCCTGTAGCATGGCCGAGCTCCTCTCCGGTCCGTTGTGCCCGGCCGGAGTGATAGGAAGGTGCACACTGAGTGTGCACTTCCTGCCAGTCCAGCCGGGTACAGGAAACAGAAACTCCTGTTCCGCTTAGAGTTTCAGTTTCCTGTACCTGGCCGGACTGAGAGGAAGTGCACACTGAGTGTGCACCTTCCTATCACTCCGACCGGGCACCGCGGACCGGAGAGGAGCTCGGCCACGCTACAGGGAAGGGGAGGTGAGAGGAGGGGTAAGAGGAAGGAGGGGAGGGGAGGGAAGGTAAGAAGAGGGGGAGGGGAGTAAGAAGAGGGGGGAGTAAGAAGAGGAGGAGTAAGAAGGGGGAGACAGGGAGGAGGCAAAGAAGAGGGGGGAGTGAGAGCAAGAGGGAGAGGGGAGTAAGAGGGGGAGAGGAAAAGAAGAGGGGGAGGTGAGAGTAAGAAGGAGGGGAGATAAGAAAAAGAGTGGGCAGTAAGAAGAAGAGTGGGGAGTAAGAAGAAGAAGGGGGTAAGAAGAAGAGGGGGGAGTAAGAAGAAGAGGGGAGTAAGAAGGAGGGGAGATAAGACAAAGAACAAATTAAATGAAGAAGAAGGGGGGAGTAAGAAGAAGAGGGGGAGGAAGAAGAAGGGGGAGTAAGAAGAAGAGGGAGTAAGAAGAAGAGAAGGGGGAG
>OW240913.1:356020019-356034715 GCA_933207985.1 Pelobates cultripes
AAGAAGGAGGAGTAATAAGAAGAAGGGGGAGTAATGAAGAAGGGGAGCAATGAATAAGGGGAGAAAGAAAGAAGGGCGCGAAATAAGAAGGGGATAAGAAGAACAGGCGGGAGTAAGAAAAACAAGGGGGGAGTAAGAAGAACAAGGGGGAAGTAAGAAGAACACGGGGGGGGGGTATGAAATCCACTAAGCAAATCTTTATAAATTGGGGGGGATTAGCTCTGTTTCCACAGTTTATTGGTGTTTACCCTGATGTCTGTATTAATATTGAGGGATGTCTAAGTAGTAACATCAGTGTGTGTCAGCAGGGCCAGCCATTGGGGTGTGCACGCTGTGCGGTCACGCAGGGTGCCATCACAATAGAGGCGCCCCATGGACAACACAGCTCACAAGTTGGGGACACCAGCCTATTCAATTTAAACGATTCGCTGGTGGTCCACTGGTGCGCACCAGCAGTAGGTGCAGTCAGATTATATCCTCTTGCTCGTGGTTTCGGGGCTCTGTTAGTGAGTCAGAGCACAGGCTCAGAGATTCTCAGCCTGCACTCTGACAACATTGAAAGTCAGAGCCGTGAAGGAGCAGGGATGGGAAAGAGCTACGGATTAGCATAACATCAATATCCGTTATAAAACCAGGAAAAGGTGGGCATGGATGGTGAACTGATTTGATGGTGACTGGTTTTGCCCCCCAGGCCTAAGGCTGCCAGCCCTCCCCTGCATACAGCCCACACACAAACAGATAGAGAGTCCACACAAACACAACACCACTGACAATCCACATACGCTCAAAAAACTTCACATGCAGCCTCTCACATGCAATACCATAGGCAACCCCACACATACACACACCACCAAACATGCAATAAGACATATCATTCACACACACAATTTCACAACTAGCCCCCATGTAGGTGCCACAATCTTAAGTATCATACACAATACAACAAACTACTCATGAACATATACAATATAGCAGCCCACATACGCACAAATACAAAGCTACAAAGCAACTTCAGGACCCATAAATAACACAAACAGAATATGGCAACATACACACCTCGATTTAAAAATATAGAACTGGCACGCCAAGGGACTTTAATACCCTAGACAAATTACTAATGGCTAAGCTACCTTAGGGTTACTGCACTGGCACATTCAGTAGCCTCACAACGAGTTTGTAACAATATTTTTTAAACTAGAAAAAAGATCAAACTATAAATGTGTTGGTTTAGCAATGAAGCAAAGACCCTGACTACACCAGGGACAGAGAAACAAGTTATGCACACACTTAAATTATATATTTGATGATCTGTCTCCCCATGGTTAAACCCCTATTAAACTTAATACTCGAAATTATGGAAGAATCACATATAATATGGTACAGACTACTGCATGTCGTCAGTATTTAGAAGTGATCAGACAGGTCAAGCACTCATATTCTTTCCGTTTTAATCAGTGTTGAGAAGGTCAGTTTGCCTACTGCAATAAAAAAACTCCTTCCAAAATCAATTTAACACAGTGTGTGGCTGATTTGAAGGCCAGCTGGAATATTTCAGTTGCATATGAATTATGGCCTACATATCATTTTTCCATTTTGTCCTAACCAATACATCGACTGTACTATATGTTCAAACCTCACTGTTGCAGGTTACATTTTTCTTGCCAAATCAATGGTTTTCAATTCTTCCGAGGTCGATAACATGAGTCACATTAACAATAACACCCATACCTCTTGAATTAACAGGAAAACGAAAGACATTGCTATGCATCGTTCCCAATAAAAATCTTTTTGTAGAAGGCATTACGTCATATGCGTTTCATGCCCAGACACATCCTGCAAGGCTCAATTGTCCTTATTTATGTGCCTGTTTGGATTTTACATTGTATTTTATATTGCATTATTTATTTTTTATCTGTTTGAATGTGAAGATTATGATTTATCTTTACAAATGTTTTTATTTAACAAAAACAAACATTTGTTTCATTTTTGAGTTTTGCAAGTTTTGCAAGTTTGTAGTGTGTAGCTTGCAATGAAAAAAAATATATTTTAGTTATGTTTTAGCTTGTTTGATGAATAGAGATAGCCCTTATGATAGTGGAGTTTTCGAAAAATTATTTTTATTTAAAAAAATGTTGCAGAGTGCAAATACTAATGAAATGTGCAGATCACATCAAAGCATTTCAAATCTAAGGTCAAAATAGCTGAAGTGAAGAATTGTCTAAGTCAGTTATGCTTTGAGTTCGGCTACTAGTGTGAAAGGCTTCTAGATGATAAAAATCCTGTCTGGAAATCATGAGAAACTACCTTTGAGGATGCGATTGCCCATTTAAAAAGGTCTTCTGAAAAACATTGTCATCAAATCGTAAATAGATCATCACCTTCTTCATATGTCAATCTACCTTCTCAGCCCCAGCCTTCTAAGAGTATTTGGCCTAAGAAGCTAGAATGCATCCTAACTTAATCACAAGCCTTAATTTCTGACAGCTTTTCTGCTTTGAAATAATTATCGCTCAACTTTTATTGACTGGCTCTTGTTAACCAGCAAGTCAGCACTTGAAGTGCAGTGTCAATAATGAAGTTACTTTTCTGCTAAAGATGTTCTTTCAAATGATCAATACAATCTCATCAGTCTTCTGAATATTATATACGTGCTCTTTTCGGTCAGAAAAACGTGCCCGGCTAGCTGCGTGCCTGAACGTTTGTAAATGAAAAGCACACATTTTAATTATTAATACAATAGTTTTATAAAGCATGTTTCAAAAACAGTGATTAGATTGTGACTGCAAATGCTATTAGCATTGCAATGCTATTTAGGGCAGGGTGTTATAGATCAATACCTTCTCTCTCCTTCTACATTGGCATTTGAAATGACCTGGGGTAGGGAACATCTGTGAAGGATATTTTTTAGTTTTTTACAAAACACAGGTTTTATAAGGAGATTCCTCATCAAATCTCTGACTGTAGATCCCTACTCACAGATGTCAAGTGAAGATCAGAAGATATTGGGGTACTCTCACTAGTTCTATTAATGCGTACAGCATAGAGATATGTACTTCCTCTGGCACATACCTATTGTATGGACGTAAAAGACTGAGGATGAGTGGATGTTCAGGCAAAACAGGTATAGAAGAACAGGACCACTAATCCCACAGCTGACCCCCAGGAGAGAGTGGCGTCTCTAGGATTCATTTTTAGGGGGGGCACATGGTGGGCCAGGGACAAAAGTAGGGGGGCACATTTAACCCCGTCCTCGCCGCAGTTTGACCCCGCCCCATTGCATGTTAAGCCCCGCCCCCGACACAATGTGTTTTGTTTTTTTAATAATCCCTGGTGAAGGATTCATTATTTTCCACCAGGGATTATTCAAAAACAAATACATTACCCTTGATACAGTGCCATAGTTGCCAACATTTGAAAAAAAATTCCAAGGACATTTTGCAGCACAGCTATCAATTACTATCTGTGTATAATATCCCTGGACAGTCAGTGCTCTCTGTATAATACAGGGTTGTGTGTATAATAAATTGGGACAGTCAGCGGTCCCTGTACAGTGCTGCTCTCTGTATAATACATGGCTGTGTGTATAATATCCCGGGAGAGTCAGTGCTCCCTGTATAGTGCTGCTCTGGCCCCCCCTAGCGACGCCACTGCCAGAGGATAAGGATGGACAATTAATGGTAAATGTTCTCACACCAATTTAAAAATTTAAAACAGCTCTGTCACCATTCTCCCTATCCCCAATAAAACCCAAAAAGCATATTTCATGAAGATAAAATCTTTATCGAAAATGAACATTGACTGTGCTGTAATCACATTGAAATTCCAACACAGTCAAAGAATATCATAAAACAAAGGTTTTTTTCTCACGCTTGACAAAACTTGACAAATGCAGAGTTACCACCGTCAAGCTTTGTCATTTCCTCCCCAAAAAGGGAAAAGGCTTTGTCAACTGAGGTTCCAACAGTCTCATGGGATGCTCCATAGACATGTGCTCCCATGCATGTGACAGAGTACAGCACTGACGGCGACACTTGGCATGTTAAGGACCAGGAGCAAAACAGGATGACACATGGCACTGCTTTGCTGATTGTTTGTGGTATAAAGAACAAATAAATAGAAACTTGTTAAAACATATAGTCTACACAAATTGATTAATGCGGTTTTCTTTCTCAAATCTAATGAACTGCACAAGAAAAGAACTTTATTAATCGCTAAGCAAAGCATCAATAAACGTAGATGCAATATTGCGCTACAAGTCTTTGAATCTCACCAAGGAGAAAAATGACAATAAATCACGCACTGAGAGTGTGCTGAAGTTGGGTCACTTCATAGCATCGTACATCATGATGAAAAATGCCGCAGAGAAAACGTCTCCAGGTCTTAGTTTCGGTAACAGTGGTCCAGTTTCATCCGGTATGATTTCTTGACCCTGCAGGCTAATACTTACACATACTTAACCACTAGAAAAATATACGTTGAATGTTCATGTAACTTTATACAAACCTGAGCAAACATTAATTATTCTAATGAGAAAGTTCAGAAATGAACAGGGTGGTTCTCTGCAGACACAAAGCCTAGCATTATTTAAGGCTCTTAAAATATAGGTTAGAGTATTTTTGTTAGTGAAGAATGAATACTATGTGTAATATTGAGCCCTATTTAAAACAGGAAAAGTAGGCTAACGCAATCAGGGTGATAACGAGATTCTAAGTTGCTGACAGTGGATATTTTAAGTTTTGGGGGCATTTTCTAAGTTTTGTTCTAAAGTAATGAAACAGCAGGTATTACACGTTACGTTCAGAGATATTAGCCATTAGACTTGTTTCTGTCTTTCCTGTGGTGAGCATACAAATTAATGTATTGGTGTCGGGAAGCAAAGGCAAGGGCCCCAACTACATAATGCCATGCTCCCTCCATATGCTCATGTGCATCATAGCAGCTACATTTCTTTTTTTTTAATCCACCAACCGATCGTGAAGCAACATGGGAGTAAGTCCTGGAGAATGGAATCAATCGTGTACTGCTCATGTGTGGGAGAGTAGCAGAATTAAAGCGGCACTAAAGTCAGCAGCACCACTACAGCTTAATATAGTGGTTCTGGTGTCTACAGCATATCCCTGCAGCCTTAGCACTTTTCAGAGAAAACGCAATGTTTACATTGCTGCCTAGGAACACTGTCTTAGTTACTGTCACAAAGGTTGTGCTTCCTGTGTCAGTGCTGTAGTGCAGTGTCTCCAAACTCTGCATGGAGGCACTGAACATTCCCCAGAGAAAAGCATTGATTCAATGCGTGTCTATGAGGAGATGCTGACTGGCACAGAATTGAATTAATTATCTCACTCAAGGAGGTGGAGCCTGGCGGGGCCAGTTGCGCAAGACCAGCGCGGCAGGAGAAAAAAGATGAGTAAACTCACCTTTCCACTAGAAACATAGAATGTGACGGCAGATAAGAACCATTCGGCCCATCTAGTCTGCCCAGTTTTCTAAATACTTGCATTAGTCCCTGGCCTTATCTTATAGTTAGGATAGCCTTATGCCTATCCCAGGCATGCTTAAACTCCTTTACTGTGTTAACCTCTACCACTTCAGCTGGAAGGCTATTCCATGCATCCACTACCCTCTCAGTAAAGTAATACTTCCTGATATTATTTTTAAACCTTTGTCCCTCTAATTTAAGACTATGTCCTCTTGTTGTGGTAGTTTTTCTTCTTTTAAATATAGTCTCCTCCTTTACTGTGTTGATTCCCTTTATATATTTAAATGTTTCTATCATATCCTCCCTGTCTCGTCTTTCCTCCAAGCTATACATTTTAAGATCCTTTAACCTTTCCTGGTAAGTTTTATCCCGCAATCCATGAACCAGTTTAGTAGCCCTTCTCTGAACCCTCTCTAAGGTATCAATATCCTTCTGAAGATACGGTCTCCAGTACTGTGTACAATACTCCAAGTGAGGTCTCACCAGTGTTCTGTACAATGGCATGAGCACTTCCCTCTTTCTACTGCTAATACCTCTCCCTATACAACCAAGCATTCTGCTAGCATTTCCTGCTGCTCTATTACATTGTCTGCCTACCTTTAAGTCATCAGAAATAATCACCCCTAAATCCCTTTCCTCATATGTTGAGGTTAGGACTCTATCAAATATTCTGTACTCTGCCCTTGGGTTTTTACGTCCAAGATGCATTATCTTGCACTTATCCACATTAAATGTCAGTTGCCACAATTCTGACCATTTTTCTAGTTTACCTAAATCATTTGTCATTTGGCTTATCCCTCCTGGAACATCAACCCTGTTACATATCTTAGTATCATCAGCAAAAAGACATACCTTACCATCAAGACCTTCTGCAATATCACTAATAAAAATATTAAAGAGAATGGGTCCAAGTACAGATCCCTGAGGTACCCCACTGGTGACAAGTCCAAGCTTCGAATATATTCCATTAACTACAACCCTCTGTTGCCTGTCACTCAGCCACTGCCTTACCCATTCAACAATATTTGAATCCAAACTTAAAGATTGCAGTTTATTGATAAGCCTTCTATGTGCAACAGTGTCAAAAGCCTTACTGAAATCTAGGTAAGCAATGTCTACTGCACCACCCTGATCTTTAATTTTAGTTACCCAATCAAAAAAATCAATAAGATTAGTTTGGCATGATCTCCCTGAAGTAAACCCATGTTGTCTCTGATCATGAAATCCATGTGTTTTTAGATGTTCATCAATCTTATCCTTTAACATGGTTTCCATCACTTTCCCCACTACTGAAGTAAGGCTTACTGGCCTATAGTTGCCCGACTCCTCCCTATTACCTTTCTTGTAAATGGGCACAACATTCGCTAACTTCCAATCTTCTGGGACTACTCCTGTTAACAATGATTGGTTAAATAAATCTGTTAATGGTTTTGCTAGTACACCACTAAGCTCTTTTAATAGCTTTTGGGTGTATTCCATCAGGTCCCATTGACTTATTTGTCTTTACTTTTGACAGTTGAAATAGAACCTCTTCCTCTGTAAACTCACGTGTAATAAATGACTCATTTATCCTTTTTTCTCAACTGAGGTCCCTTTCCTTCATTTTCATCTGTAAATACAGAACAAAAATATTCATTGAGGCAGTCAGCTAGACCTTTATCCTCTTCTACATACCTTCCTTCTTTTGTTTTAATCTAACTAATCCTTGTTTTACTTTTCTTTTCTCATTTATGTATCTAAAAAATGTTTTATCCCCCTTTTTTACTGACTGTGCTATTTTCTTTTCTGTGTGTGATTTGGAAGCTCTTATAACTTGCTTAGCCTCTTTCTGCCTAATCTTATAGATCATTTTGTCTTCCTCACTCTGGGTTTTTTTTATAATTCCTAAATGCTAACTTTTTCTTTTTAACTATTTTGGCCACATCTGCGGAGTACCACATTGGTTTCTTGAATATTTTGCTTTTACTGACAAGCCTAATGCAATTTTCTGTTGCCTTCAATAGTGCAACTTTTAAATAATCCCATTTCTCTTGGACTCCATTTAAATTGCTCCAGTCTGATAATGACTCCTCTACCCATATTCTAATTTTAGAAAAGTCTGCTTTTCTAAAGTCTAAAACTTTTGTTTTTGTGTGGTGTGACTCAGTCACTGTTCTTATATTAAACCACACTGACTGATGATCACTGGATCCTAAACTTTCACCTACAGGAATATCTGATATCTAGTATGGCCTCTTTACGAGTTGGCTCCTCAACAACTTGTTTTAGAGACAATCCCAGTAGGGAGTTTAGAATATGTGTGCTCCTGGCATAAGTAGCTAATTTTGTTTTCCAATGTACATCAGGAAGATTAAAGTCACCCATGATGATAACTTCCCCCTTCATTGTCATTTTAGCTATTTCCTCAACTAGTAGATTATCTAACTCTTCAATTTGTCCTGGGGTCTATAAATCACACCTACACGAGTTACTGTGTGATTACCAAATTCTAACGTAGCCCAAACGGACTCTACGTTTGCCTCACTAACTTTTATTAGGCTAGATTTTATGCTATCCTTCACATACAAGGCCACCCCTCCCCCTTTTTTGCCTTCCCTATCTTTCCTATATAAAGAGTACCCTGGTATTGCTATGTCCCAGTCATTTTTCTCATTCTCATTGTACCATTGTACTAAACAAATGCATGGGTGGTGGGGACCTTTTAATGATGGACTGTTTCTTAAAATCGTCACATGTTTAATTAGACCAGGCCCCCAGAGATTGCCCACCCAGGTGAAGCAGGAAAGAGACAATGTGAGTTCCCCTGTTTCCCCACCATTAGACTTCACTCAAACTTCTCCTCACCTCTGGTGTAAACAAAGATTAACTATAGGATACCTGCATGTGTGTCAGTGTGTGTATCTGTGTGTCTGTGTATCTGCATGTGTGTCAGTGTTTGTATCTGTGTGTCTGTGTATCTGCATGTGTATCAGTGTGTGTATCTGTGTATATGTACGTGTCAGTGTTTGTATCTGTGTGTGTGTATCTGCATGTGTGTCAGTGTGTGTATCTGTGTATCTGCATGTTTGTCAGTGTTTGTATCTGTGTGTCTGTTTATCTGCATGTGTGTCAGTGTTTGTGTCTTTTTGTCTGTTTAACTGCATGTGTATCTGTGTGTGTGTGTGTATCAGTGTGTGTAAGTGGCAGTGTATGTGTATATGTGTATTCAAATGTCAACACTGCATTCATATACCAACACTACATACAAATATACCTCTATTTTAAAACACCAACATTATATATAAACAAAGCTATATGTATAAGTGTATATGTATATGTTTCTGACAGTGTCTCTTACTGGCAGTGTATTTATGTGACAGTGTGTGTCATTGTGTGTATGTGCCTGGCAGTGTATTTTGGTGTCTGTTTTGAGTTTGTATATATGTCTCTGACATTGTGTATCTATGTGTGTCTGAGAATGTGTGTCTATGTGTGTCTGCAGTGTATATCTTTGTGTGTTTGTCTTTCTGGCAGTTGTATCAGTGATTCACTGATACGTGTGTGTGTGTGTGTATATATGAACGTATGGATATGTGTGCGTGCATCAGAGTGTGTATATACATGTATGTATCAGTTTATATCTGTGTGCATGTATTAGTATGTGTGTGCTAAAAGAAGCAACATGGCTCCAATGAGAGTGATTTGGTGTGGGTAACATCATGGCAATATTATAATTATACAATACATCTATATTTATATACAGCACTGTTTCCTTGCCTGTTAGTTCATTAATTAGTTTTAAAAAAAAACACTTTTTTATGTTCAACCAAAAGTTTTGTTTTTGATTCCGTTTAATAATGTGCTATCTATGCAGACTGAAACAAAATCTCTTTTCTCTCTCTCTCTCTCTCTATATATATATATACATATTACTTCCGAGGACACCCAAATTACCCGGATTCTGGAAGCTTTTTGTTTTGTTTTGCAAACTGCATGGTAGTAAAGTGGTTAAACAACAAGTAGTGGTCAAAGTAAGCAGTTTGGAAAAATTCTCCAACCCAGCTTTATTCATAGCTCGGCTATTTAAACCTGATTCTGTTTAGTAAACAAACCCAATTAGAGTTATGTACATGGGCAAAAAGGAACTAAAGGAACTATGTTAACAACAAAACCAATTGTTGGAGAGTCCAGATTCAGCTTGGAATACAAAATGTAATAGACAAATTGTAAACAATCGTCAGAATTTAGCTTAAAAGATGTATTCATTTTTAAAGAGCACTTATCTCTTTCATCATAGCCAGGACAATAGATGCTAATGGAGGAGGCTGATATGAATGAATCTTCTCACAGTAATTATCTTTGCTGTTTGTTTGTTTTTTTATCGGGATGTTTATATTGAGGCATTTTTTGGAGGAAATATATTTGCTACTCACTTTGCCAGGTCATATCTGACAGCCTCTTATAAACATATATTAAATGCTGTATTTCTAAACTATACAGCAATTATAGTAGAACACATATGTTACATTTAATATTCACACAATCTGTGTGGAGCTATTTTCTTATCCCCTAAATGTGGCTCGGTGTGCTAGAAAACTTAGTGGGTCTATCTATATATTACATTCCATTTTGTAATGTTTTGACATGTAAAATTAAAATGAGTCCATGTATACCTGGAGTGTGGAAATACAATGTTAAAATGTCACTCTAAGTTACAGAATTAGCACAGCTTAGAGTAGTGGATACTTTCGGTTTGGGTGCAGTTTGATAACATCCAGTGCTTTCCTCAGGACCCAGATCATAGTCCTATGTTTTAATTGATAATGAGGAATTTATTCTTCCATTTTATTAAAGTCAATTTTGTCCAACCTGGGTGGAAGTGATACATTGAAAGTGCTGGGGTTTGATTAAAAACCGATAATTACATGTCTTGAGTCTTGGCAACATATCCGCTAACACCTCACCATTTTGAAAGGGCACCTCCCATTCTAAAACTACTTTTGCTGTTTTTAAAGAATTTCAGACTTCATTTCTACATTATATGAGCAATTTTCATAGCAAATATATAGATTAGGAGAAAAGTCTTCATAAATATGGATTTTTCTCCCACCTTTAAATCAATTTTTTGCTCCCCACCCATAGCAACAACAGAGCACGCATTATGGTTGCTATGGTAACTCACTAGCAAGCGCTGCTAGAGTTATCTAGGGAGTATAGGAACAGAGTAATTGACAACACTCCTTTCAGATGCTGGCATGCGGGCAACAAAGCCAGCGTGTTGGCATCATGTTTTGGCTTTGGGTAAGGTCTGTAGGTTGCTACGTACTATAAATAAATTTAAAAAAAAATAAAGGTATTGAGACAAAAAGATGGATAAATACATGACCATCTTAATTAGAGTAGCAAAGAGGATTGTGGGAATAATAACTAGGTTTTTAAAGATATTTTAATGCTTTTCGAGTGATGATCACATTTTTGCCATGAGTGAGTGTGGTTAATACACTTTTATTCATCGGACCGTCTTGTATTGCAAACTAATAAGAGAGTAAGATATAACACATTAAAAGTGCAACGGCTATCAAAAGCTCGTTAGCAGTCTTCCAAGTAAATGACTGTTAATCTAAGTCAATGAGCCATCAATCAGGGATAATTGTTTTTGCATGTTACTGAATGCACCTCATTTTTTCTTATTAAAACTCTTCTCCTGACTTCTGTAAATGACACTAATATTGAGCAAATTTTTCGTTCCATTAATAATAAGAAAGCCCTACTCATCAGTGTGACATTTAGATCTATATGCTACTGTCACCGAGCGTTTCAGAGGTCACATGGAGAAGGCTGGGGTTATACGCAGGAAGCTGAAGCAAAGCAAAGACCGTCTTTTTAATGTAATATCCCACCTTTTATGAAGAAATCATTCTGTTGAAATACCGATAAGGAGTTAATTAGAAAAATAAAATGCGTTGGTTTTCTTTCTTTCATTCCTACAGACAGGTGAAGCAGCTGACATTAAATTAGCAAAACAAGGCTACAGGGAGCAGCCATCTTGTTTTTTGTTTTTCTACAGATCTCTTAAAAGGCAGCACGTTGATCCCTTTTTAAATACAGGGAGTGCAGAATTATTAGGCAAATGAGTATTTTGACCACATCATCCTCTTTATGCATGTTGTCTTACTCCAAGCTGTATAGGCTCGAAAGCCTACTACCAATTAAGCATATTAGGTGATGTGCATCTCTGTAATGAGAAGGGGTGTGGTCTAATGACATCAACACCCTATATCAGGTGTGCATAATTATTAGGCAACTTCATTTCCTTTGGCAAAATGGGTCAAAAGAAGGACTTGACAGGCTCAGAAAAGTCAAAAATAGTGAGATATCTTGCAGAGGGATGCAGCACTCTTAAAATTGCAAAGCTTCTGAAGCGTGATCATCGAACAATCAAGCGTTTCATTCAAAATAGTCAACAGGGTCGCAAGAAGCGTGTGGAAAAACCAAGGCGCAAAATAACTGCCCATGAACTGAGAAAAGTCAAGCGTGCAGCTGCCACGATGCCACTTGCCACCAGTTTGGCCATATTTCAGAGCTGCAACATCACTGGAGTGCCCAAAAGCACAAGGTGTGCAATACTCAGAGACATGGCCAAGGTAAGAAAAGGCTGAAAGACGACCACCACTGAACAAGACACACAAGCTGAAACGTCAAGACTGGGCCAAGAAATATCTCAAGACTGATTTTTCTAAGGTTTTATGGACTGATGAAATGAGAGTGAGTCTTGATGGGCCAGATGGATGGGCCCGTGGCTGGATTGGTAAAGGGCAGAGAGCTCCAGTCCGACTCAGACGCCAGCAAGGTGGAGGTGGAGTACTGGTTTGGGCTGGTATCATCAAAGATGAGCTTGTGGGGCCTTTTCGGGTTGTGGATGGAGTCAAGCTCAACTCCCAGTCCTACTGCCAGTTCCTGGAAGACACCTTCTTCAAGCAGTGGTACAGGAAGAAGTCTGCATCTTTCAAGAAAAACATGATTTTCATGCAGGACAATGCTCCATCACACGCGTCCAAGTACTCCACAGCGTGGCTGGCAAGAAAGGGTATAAAATAAGAAAATCTAATGACATGGCCTCCTTGTTCACCTGATCTGAACCCCATTGAGAACCTGTGGTCCATCATCAAATGTGAGATTTACAAGGAGGGAAAACAGTACACCTCTGAACAGTGTCTGGGAGGCTGTGGTTGCTGCTGCACGCAATGTTGATGGTGAACAGATCAAAACACTGACAGAATCCATGGATGGCAGGCTTTTGAGTGTCCTTGCAAAGAAAGGTGGCTATATTGGTCACTGATTTGTTTTGTTTTGTTTTTGAATGTCAGAAATGTATATTTGTGAATGTTGAGATGTTATATTGGTTTCACTGGTAATAATAAATAATTGAAATGGGTATATATTTGTTTTTTGTTAAGTTGCTTAATAATCATGCACAGTAATAGTCACCTGCACACACAGATATCCCCCTAACATAGCTATAACTAAAAACAAACTAAAAACTACTTCCAAAAATATTCAGCTTTGATATTAATGAGTTTTTGGGGTTCATTGAGAACATGGTTGTTGTTCAATAATAAAATTAATCCTCAAAAATACAACTTGCCTAATAATTCTGCACTCCCTGTAGATGCACCCTCTGTAACTTCTGATTAAGTTCCCTCCAAATGATACACTGTAAAAGACGTGTCTGTACGCTGCTCTTGTTTAAAAATATACATTGTAATAAAGTTTAAGCTGTTTTTACCAATATTTCAGTCTAGCTCCTTGGTTGCCATTAAAATTCCAATTTATTAGAATCATCTGCATGCAACCTCTGCTACAGCATGCAAGTGTGTTTTGGCCAAAATGCTACTGGTGTTTGATTGGCTTCCGCTGCATATTACTGCAAATAACACTTGGTGAGACACGTTGGCATGAGTTGGTCTGATACTTGAATAACATTTAGTGAGACACACACGGTGGTATGATTTTGTCTGATACGTGAATAACACTTGGTGAGACACACGGTGGTATGAGTTTGTCTGATACTTGAATAACACTTGGTGAGATACATGGTGGTATAAGTTTGTCTGATACTTGAATAACACTTGGTGAGACCCACGGTGGTATGAGTTTGTCTGATACATGAATAACACTTGGCTGGTATGAATTCCCTGTTGCTCTGATCATGTTGTAGCATTCAACAGGGATCATCACATTGCTTGACATGACCAGGAAATCTTATGTTAGCAATTCAGAAAAGCTCTCTTAAGACAAAGTTAGCAAATGTTGGCATTTTAGTTTATTAATAATAATAATAATGGCTAGGGATGAGCATTTAGTGACTACTAAAGAGAAAAAAGAAAATTAAAGTGGGAAAAAATTTACTTAAAGAAGGATCACTCATTGATATGTTCCATGTATGAAGCCAGTGTTCTGTTGCAGTGATGTTTAATGAACATGTCTATGTTGTCACTAAGTGTTAATGACAACATAGACAAGAACCGATATCAAAACATTCTGAATATGTTCAGAAGAGTCAGTAATGAACAGTACTGAATCAAATTCACTCTGCCATATGTGGTGGGACCTTAGAAGAAAGTAGGTCCAGCCACTCAAGGCTTCTTCAAAAAGGAAGATTTATTGAAAACTTAGAGTGCCTGGACCTACTTTCTACTAATATCTACTAAATTGGGTTTCGCCAACCCAGTCTTTGATGCACCTGGTTTTCACTGTGAGAGTGCGGTATCCTTTATCTTTGAACCAACATATATGGTGGGAATGTCCAAATGGCATGGCCATCGAATTGTGGAGCAATTCTCAGTAGTGTTGTACACCTGTTCTCCAACAATGTTTCAACTGTTATAAAATAAAATAAAAAATACAAAACACATCTACATATAATGAAGATATTTCATAAAATAGAAATGTATTATTTTGGCTCATTAATGATCTCCTAGTAGATGGATCTCAACCCCTGATGTGAAATATATCTCAGCCATTACATCTGTTAATGCTTATGATTTACTATAAACCATCTTTTTTGGTTACTTTTACTTAAATACACTTGACAGTTCATTGTTTATAATTAATCTTTGCCGAATGCAGACCTGTTTTCCAACAGGGACTGGATTTGGACATCCCCGCTGTCGTAGAAATAGCTACATGACAAATATTTGTTACTTTGTATGTTACCTATATACAATCATTCCAATAGCGC
>OW240913.1:356036865-356079418 GCA_933207985.1 Pelobates cultripes
TATATAGTACTATTTTGTGTCGTTTTTCTGATAGGTTCACCCTGTTTGCAGAGCCAGGTTACCCATTAACAACACTATGCCTGGAACTCCAGTTCTGGCTATGAGGGGGGCCCTGGTTGAGCCAGGAAGATCAAAAAGATGGATCTGATTCACTCATTTTATTTTAATTTTATTTTTTATATATTTTGAACAAAAGTGATGCCTTAACTGGAATCCTGTTGTGATGTATAACTAACTACTGACTATGGACACCAGTCCTATTTGCTTACTTTAAAATGCATTCAATACAGCTACAAGCTACCATTTACACCTTTATAGATACTTTTTTGTCATTAGGTAAGATGCTGATTAAAAGGTTCCTGGAATATTATCATAAAGGAACGCACAAAGCACAATAAACATGGCAGCCCACGGTTGTGGTTATGGTGCTGGAAATCCCTGGCACCCTCAAACAGTTAGTAGTCAAACATCTAAGAATAGTGTGTCAACTTACCTGGGTCATTGTCCATTGTTCTCCAACATTAAAACTCACAGTAAACTTCCATGCAGGGGCAGAGCTTGTGTGCCAGGGAAGCTGTTGCAAAGTGGCGGAACTAACGTAGAGTGGGCCCTGGTGCAAAAACAGTTTTGGGCTCCCGAAGACACATGACCATCGGGCAGACCTAATTGCATGAGCCACTCGATGGGCCCCGGTGTTACCACAGCACCAGCACTTCCTTATTACAGGCAAGGCACCTTTTCACGGAAACTGGAAAACCTTCTCAGAAGATGCAAGATAATTTTTCATGGTGTTTAGAAGGGGTTGTGGTGAAGTGTGTGTATAGAGGAGTGTGTTTATGGTGTACTAAGTGTAACTAGGGGCTGTAGTGTGAGCACATGCTCATGTATAGGAGCTTTTGAGATTGTGCGTGTGCTGAGAGGGCCTGTAAAGTGTGTGCGTGTGCACGTAGGGACTGCATTGTGAGTGTATGTGTATTGGGGTTGCATTGTGTGCTTATCAAGGAGCTGTAGTTTTATATATATATATATATACAGTGGAACCTCGGTTAATGAACGCCTTGGTAAACAAAAAATTCGGTTTACGAATGAAAATCTGTAAAAAAAAAAAATGCCTCGGTTTACAATTTTTTTTCGCAATACAAAACAAGTGTCCCGGTTTATATCTCCGCCTCCCTGAATACTGGAGTCTGGGTAGCACGTGAGTGTGGAGTGTGGAGGTGTTGGAGAGGTTTTGGAGCCATTTGCAGCAAGTTTTGGAGCCTTTTGGAGCCATTTGCAGCAAGTATTGGAGCCATTTGCAGCAAGTTTTGGTGCCTTTTGGAGCCATTTGCAGCAAGTTTTGGAGCCTTTTTGGTGCATCTCAAGAGGTGGAAAGGTAGGGAGCTGAGCTTAGTTGCTTGCATGCCTTTTACTGTGTGTTCTGCATTGTGAGGTTGTTTTCAATGCCAGCTCATGTGCTGTGCATGCCTGTTACTGTGTGTTTTGCATTGTGGGGTTATTTTCCATGCCAGTTTATGTGCTGTGCATGGCTTTTACTATTGTTTTCATGCCAGCTCATGTGCTGTGCATGCCTGTTACAGTACTGTACTGTGTGTTTTGCATTGTGGGGTTGTTTTCCATGCCAGCTCATGTGCTGTGCATGGCTTTTACTGTGGTTTCCATGCCAGCTCATGTGCTGTGCATGCCTGTTGCAGCTCATGTGCTGTGCATGCCTTTTACTGTTTGTTTTGCATTGTGGGGTTGTTTTCCATGCCAGCTCATGTGGGTGTAAAGCATTTTTTTGTTTTTGTTTTGCATACTTAGTGACGGTGGTGTCATGGCACCCAAGAAAGCAGCGGAAGCTGGGAAGAGGAAGAAGGAGATGATTCTGCTTGAGGACAAGAAAGAAATCATCAGGAAGCATGAAGGAGGAATGGAAGGAGTGCATCCACAATCGGTACAATCCTAAAGATGAAAGAGAAGATAACTGGGAGAGATGCAGCCAAGGGAGTCACCAGGGTCTCCAAGCAACGGCCACCTGTTCTGGAGGAGGTCGAGAAGTTGCTCCTGCTCTGGACTGAACAGAAGCAGTGTGCAGGGGACTCAGTGACCAAGGCGATCATCTGCGAAAAAAGCCAAGGCCTTGCACGCTGACCTCCTCAAACAACAGCCAGGAATGTCAGCAGATGCAGAAGGCTTCAAGGCCAGCAGGCGGTGGTTCAAAAGATCAAGACCAGATCTGTCACCCACAGTGTGGTCAGGCATGGAGAGGCTGCAAGTTCCGATGTTGCTGCAGTTGAGGAATATGCTACGGAGTTCCTGTTCTGCGCCAATGCCAGTAAGCCTTAAGATCAAGCCCCTGCTTGTCTACCATTCAGAGAACCCACGGGCCTTCAAGAAACACAAGGTGAACAGGAGCAGTTGAGCGTTTTGTGGCAGTCTAACCCAAAGGCTTGGGTCACACGCCTCTTGTTTGTGATGTGGGTCAATGCGGTTTTTGGTCCTGCTGTGAAGAAGTACCTTGTGGACAATAACCTGCCACTCTAGGCCATGCTGCTCATGGACAATGCTCCTGCCCATCCTCCAGACCTCGAGGAATTGCTGGAGGACTTTAATTTGATCAAGGTCATGTTCCTTCCACCTAACACCACCCCACTACTCCAGCCAATTGACCAGCAGGTCATCTCCAATTTTAAAAAACTCTACACAAGGGAGCTTTTCCGGCGATGCTTTGAGATGACAGATCGCTCAAACCTCACCCTCCATGAATTTTGGAGAGAGCATTTTGACATTGTGAGCTGTCTGCAGATTATCACCATTGTCTGGGCCGGGGTCAGCCAGACAAACCTAAATTCTGCTTGGCGCAACTTGTGGCCAGACTGTGTTGTGAAACCTACCTCCAGTTCTTCTGCACCTGCACCAGAGTCAACAGTGTTGGAGGAAATTGTTTCCTTGGGGAGGACCATGGGCCTGGAGGTGACTGAGGAGGATGTCTATGAGCTGGTGGAGGAACACGACCGTGACCTAACCACCGAGGAGCTGGTGGAATTGCAGAAGGAGGCGATGGAGGAGCAGATCGCATTTGAGGAGGAGGAGGAAATGAGTGAGGAACAGCTCTCTTCCACGGAACTCAAGGATGCATGCCAAATGTGGGTAAACCTACAGACTTTTGTACAGCAGCATCACCCAGATAAGGCTCTAGCCCAGAGACTTGTGAGCAGTTTTGACACAGACATCATGTCCCCTTTCCGAGGGATGCTTAAAAGGCGCCAGAAGCAGCACACAATGGAAAGGTTCCTACAAAAACGGCCTAGACATGAAGAAGAACCTGCTTGTGTTAGTGCTGCCCAATTGCCCTCGTACTCCTCATCTTCCAAAAAGTGTTGAAATTGTTTTGAAATTTTCCATGTTTTCCCTGTTGACGTTTGATTTATGTACAGTTAAAGTGTACCGTACCATGTTAACAACAGTCTGCCATGTTTTAAAAGTTGATGTGTGATGTTTTAAAACATAAAGTTGGATGTTTGAAATGTTATTGCTTGATTAATCATGTCCCTGTATAGTATTTATGCCTTTAAAGAGCACTTTATAAAGAGTTTTGAACAGATAAAATACTTTTTTCTCACCTCCGGAACGCTTTAATTGGTTTTCAATGCATTCCTATGGGAAACCGTCCTGGAGAACGCATTAAATTCGTAAACCGAGGTCCCACTGTATATATATACATATGAGATTTGGTGTGTAAATCACGTATATATGAATGTGTGTGGGGGGGGTGAAGGTATGTGGGGAAGAAGTGTGAATGTGGGTGAAGAGATGTGTGTGAGGAGTGCACTGTGTGTGTATGCAACGGTGTACTCTGTGTTGATGGAAATGTACAGTATGTGGGGGGTTCACTGTCTGTGAGGGTGTCCTGTATTCAATGGGGTGTAGATAGTGGGACAGGGAAGAGCTTTACAATTTGTACTTTATTAATTGTTTAAAAGAAGAAAAAAAATATTTTTTCCCTTTCCCTGATCTTACCTTGCAGGAAGGGGTGGCACAATCAGATCCGAGGTGGTTGAGAAGGCTGCCTATCCATCGGGTACAGAGAAGGTCACGAAATGAGATGCATCTCTCTTGGAGCTCTAGCACTTACATAGACTGACCAATACACATACACAGACTAACCCCCCTCCCCCCACACACACACACAAACACACACACACACACACACACAGACTGACCCATACACACACACACACACACAGACTGCTTCACCACTTACACAGACTGACCCTTACACACACACAGATAGACTCATACATACACAGACCGACCCTTCCATACACACAGACTGACCCATAACACACACACACACAGGCTGACCCACTCAACACAGACTGACCCATACACACAGAGTGAGCCCCCTCCGCACACAGAGTGACCCATACACACACACACACACACACAGACTGACCCATACACACACAAACTGACCCCTCTACACACAGACTGACCCATGCACACACAGACTGGCTCCTCCACACAGACTGAGCCCCCCACAGACACAGACCGAGCCCCCCCACACACAGACTGAGCCCCTCCACACACAGACTGACCCACCCTACACACACAGACTGATCCCCCCACATACAGACTGACCCTCCCTCCTCGCCCCTCACACCCATACACACACAGACTGAATCCCCCACACACACTGACTCCCACTTACCAGCAGCTGCCTGGATGCCTCTGTGCAGAGCTAAGCTTCCTCTCCATGTCTCTCCCCTGCACTGCTCTCTATGACCCAGGAGGTAGTCCTCTCAGCACAGCGCCCCCTCTAGCCGCTCGTGGGAAAAGGGTGGAACACAGTTTCACAGTGACAGTGCTGCTGCTGCAGCTTTTGAAGGGAGACTCAGTGCATCCGACTTCAATTGGGTGGGTACAAGGGGGGCCACCACATAATGTAGGGGGGGCCATGGCCACCTTTGGTCCCCCCTAGTGATGCCACTGCTGATGCTGGCCATAAGGCATTCAGGATTCCAGCTGTCAACACCAAAAGGGTTCTGTATCTTAACAAAGTAATGTGAAGAGAATGGCTTAGACTGTTCTGAGAGACTGAATTCTAAACATGTTTATTGTAGTTTAAATACATATTGTTGCGGGTAACACAGTAAAGGAGTTTAAATTCTTAACCCCTAAAGGACTGAGCCAAATGTACACGTTGTGAACGTAACAAAATGTAAACAAAACCTGGCATTTGAGCTACATGTCTGTCCAACCGTAATTCACCTCTTTCATATTAAATGCACCCACCCTTATTATATATCATTTTATTCAGGGGAAACAGGGTTTTCATTTAACATCAAATATTTAGCTGTGAAACATAATTTAATATGAAAAAAATGGGAAAAAATAAGAATTGTTTACATTTTTTTAGTTCTACATGACATTTTAACTGTCAATGTCATAATACTGTTTGCTTTTACTGCAATAAAATACACATATTTGTATTCAACAAAGTCTCACGTGTAAAACAGTACCCCCTATGTACAGGTTTTATGGCATTTTGGGAAGTTACAGGGTCAAATATAGCACGTTACATTTGAAATTGAAATTCGCCAGATTGGTTACGCTGCCTTTGGGACTTTATAGTAGCCGGGAATTAAATTTACACCCATAATGGCATACCATTTGCAATAGTAGACAACCCAAGGTATTGCAAATGGGGTATGTCCAGTCTTTTTTAGTAGCCATTTGGTCACAAACACTGGCCAAAGTTAGCGTTAGTATTTGTTTGTGTGAAAAATGCAAAAAACGCCAATTTTGGCCAGTGTTTGTGACTAAGTGGCTACTAAAAAAGACTGGACATACCCCGTTTGCAATACCTTGGGTTGTCTACTATTGCAAATGGTATGCCATCATAGGGGTAATTTTCATTCTTGGGCTACCATAGGGTCTCAAAGGCAACGTAACCAATCTGGCGAATTTTAATGTGAAAAAATGAAACACAAGCCTTATATTTGACGCTGTAACTTTTGAAAACACCATAAAACCTGTACATGAGGGGTTCTGCTATACTCAGGAGACTTTGCTGAACACAAATATTTGTGTTTCAAAACAGTAAAAAGTATCGAAGCAATAATATCGTCCGTGTAAGTGCTGTTTGTGTGTGAAAAATGCAAAAAAAGTCACTTTTACTGACAATATCATCGTTGTAATACATTTTACTGTTTTGAAACACTAATATTTGTGTTCATTGATGTCTCCCGAGTAAAACAGTACACCCCATGTACAGGTTTTATGGTGTCTTGGAAAGTTATAGGGTTAAATATAGTGCTAGCAAATTAAATTTCCTATACTTTCGGCATGGGTTGTCAGGCAGGTACCGCAAATTGTAATTAATAAAAGGACCTAATTACAGTTGCAAGAAAAAGTATGTGAACACTTTGGAATGATATGGATTTCTGCACAAATTGGTCATAAAATGTGATCTGATCATCATCTAAGTCACAACAATAGACAATCACAGTTTGCTTAAACTAATAACACACAAAGAATGAAATGTTGCCATGTTTTTATTGAACACACCATGTAAACATTCACAGTGCAGGTGGAAAAACTATGTGAACCCTTGGATTTAATAACTGGTTGAACCTCCTTTGGCAGCAATAACTTCAACCAAACGTTTCCTGTAGTTGCAGATCAGACGTGCACAACGGTCAGGAGTAATTCTTGACCATTCCTCTTTACAGAACTGTTTCAGTTCAGCAATATTCTTGGGATGTCTGGTGTGAATCGCTTTCTTGAGGTCATGCCACAGCATCTCAATCGGGTTGAGGTCAGGACTCTGACTGGGCCACTTCAGAAGGCGTATTTTCTTCTGTTAAGCCATTCTGTTGTTGATTTACTTCTATGCTTTGGATCATTGTCCTGTTGCAACACCCATCATCTGTTGAGCTTTAGCTGGTAGACAGATGGCATTAAGTTCTCCTGCAAAATGTCTTGATAAACTTGGGAATTCATTTTTCCTTCGATGATAGCAATCCGTCCAGGCCCTGACGCAGCAAAGCAGCCCCAAACCATGATGCCCCCACCACCATACTTCACAGTTGGGATGAGGTTTTGATGTTGGTGTTCTGTGCCTTTCTTTTCGCCACACATAGTGTTGTGGGTTTCTTCCAAAAAACTCAACTTTGGTTTCATCTGTCCACGGAATATTTTGCCAGTACTGCTGTGGAACATCCAGGTGCTCTTGTGCAAACTGTAAACGTGCAGCAATGTTTTGTTTGGACAGCAGTGGCTTCCTCTGTGGTATCCTCCCATGAAATCCATTCTTGTTTAGTGTTTTACGTATTGTAGATTCGCTAACAGGGATGTTAGCATTTGCCAGTGACTTTTGTAAGTCTTTAGCTGACACTCTAGGATTCTTCTTCACCTCACTGAGCAGTCTGCGCTGTGCTCTTGCAGTCATCTTTACAGGACAGCCACTCCTAGGGAGAGTAGCAGCAGTGGTGAACTTTCTCCAATTAAAGACAATTTGTCTTACTGTAGACTGATGAACAGCAAGGCTTTTGGAGATATTTTTATAACCCTTTCCAGCTTTATGAAAGTCAACAATTCTTAATCGTAGGTCTTCTGAGAACTCTTTTGTGCGAGGCATCATTCACATCAGGCAATGCTTCTTGTGAAAAGCAAACCCAGAACTGGTGTGTGTTTTTTATAGGGCAGCTGTAACCAACACCTCCAAACTCATCTCATTGATTGGACTTCAGTTGGCTGACATCTCACTCCAATTAGCTCTTGGAGATGTCATTAGTCTAGGGGTTCACATACTTTTTCCACTGTGAATGTTTACATGGTGTGTTCAATAAAAACATGGCAACATTTCATTCTTTGTGTGTGTATATATATATATATATATATATATATATTAATATCAAAATACAGTTAGAACGAAATTACACACAAATATATATATTATTTATTTATTATTTTTATTTTTTAACGTATTTACATATTTTATTATTTTCATTATAATGGAAAATTTATTCATACTTACCGTAATTTTCTTTTCCTGGTCATATGCCATGGCAGCACAACATTGGGTAGCTCCTCCCTATCCCCCATGGACAGGAATAATTATTAAGCCGTATAAGTACCACCTCCTACCCCTCCTTCCCCAGTCACGTTTTCCAGCAATAGCCCCGGGTGGGACCCTTGTGCTGCCATGGCATATGACCAGGAAAAGAAAATTACGGTAAGTATGAATACATTTTCCATTTTCCTGGCCATATCCATGGCAGCACAACATTGGGTAATACCCAAGCAATAAACCAGGGAGGGAAAGAAACACAGATTCCAAATTTTTTTAAATGCAAAGTGTATTAATACCACAACAAGTGACAACATAGAAATCAGGCATCGGATACAGACAGAACCGATTTAGCAAATTGATCAGATAGACCTGCTCTGACATCAATTTGGTAGCTCCTAATGAAAGTGTTAGTGGAAGACCATGTAGCTGCTTTACAAATTAGTTCAGGAGAGACATTAGCTGCGGCTGCCCAGGAAGATGAAAGAGCCCTCGTGGAATGGGCTTTAAGACACAGGGACCGGATATCAAGCAGATTGATAAGCCAGAATAATAGCTGCTACTATCCACCTGCTAATGGTAGATTTGGGAGCTTGTGAGCCCTTTTTACAGCCGCAATGAAGGACGAAAAGACTGTGAGAAGTACGCCAAGCAGAAGTCCTATCAATATATATCTGGAGGCATCTTACTAGATCCAGAGAAGACAGGTTAGTAGAATTCTCCATTTCTTGGGAGTCAGACCTCAGAGATGGAAGAACAATATCCTCGTTGATGTGAAAGGAGGAGGTGACTTTAGGTCGAAATTCGGGAACCGTACGGAGGACAACTCTGTCTTTGTGAAAGACCGTAAAAGGCTCCTTAATGGATAGAGCGTGGAGCTCAGAAACTCTCCTGCCGGAAGCTAGGGCAATCAGCAAAGCAGTCTTAATAGAGAGAGCATGAAGAGGAACTGTCTCAAACGGTTCAAAAGGTTCCAACTTTAAAGCATTCAAGACCAAAGGGAGATTCCAGGATGGAACAAATGGTTTAATAGGAGGTTTTATCTGAAGGACTCCCTTGATGAATCTGATGACATCTGAGTCCAGTGCCCATCGATGATTGGTTAGAGCGGACAAAGCTGAGACGTGCACCTTGAGAGTGTTATAGCTCAGCCCCTTAGCAAGCCCAGACTGCAAGAACTCCAAAATATTAGAGGAGGAAGGATCTTGAATATCAATATTTGTGTGAAGGGCCCAGTCGGAGAAAACTTCCCACACTCTATAATAAGTGGCCGAAGTGGAATGCTTACGCGCCTTCAGCATAGTGTCTATAACGGCCTGGGAGAATCCTTTGTTTAAAAGCCGGTTCCTTTCAGTCTCCAAGCCATGAGATTGAGTGAGACAGGATTTGGATGTAACACAGGACCTTGGAACAGAAGATCCGGAGCTCTGGGGAGTGGGAGAGGAGGTTCCACCGAAAGACTTTGAAGCAGAGGAAACCAAGGTCTTCGAGGCCAATAAGGCGCAATCAGGATGAGAGACACCTGCTCTGTTCTCATCTTCCTCAGGAGCGGGAGAATTAGTGGAAACGGGGGAAACGCATAGCCCATCCTGAACCTCCAGGGGCTTGATAAAGCATCTCTTCCCAGTGCTAGGTGGTCGTCTTCTTTCGTGAAGAAAAGCTTTACTTTTCTGTTGGCCCGAGTGGCTAGAAGGTCTACTTGAGGGAGACCCCATTTGTCCACAATCATGCGGAATACCCTATCTGAAAGGCACCATTCCCCCGGATCTATCCTGGATCTGCTGAGAAAATCCGCCAGTTGATTCCGTTTCCCTGGTAGATGGATGGCTGTAAGGCCCGCCAGGTTTCTCTGAACCCACCACATCAGGTGATTCATGATTTCCATCATCTTGCAGCTCCTGGTGCCCCCTTGGTGATTGACATAGGATACTACGGTGGAGTTGTCCATCCTTATCTTCACCCATTGCCCCTTGAGATGAATGGAAAAGTGTTTAAATGCTTTGAGGACAGCCAGAAGCTCTAGGCAATTGGAATGGACATTGTTTGCCCTTAATCTCCATTCCTCCTGCGCAAAGTCGTGGAGACAATGAGGGCCCCATCCCCACTGGCTGGCATCCGAGGGATTCCATTTTGAATTTGCGAATGTGCAGATGCTTGTTTAGCCTGTGTAGATCCAGAATGGGTCTCCATCCCCCTGAGGATTTCTTCGTTAAGAAGATGTGGGAGTAAAACCCTTGAGTTCTTTCGCCAGCTGGCACTTTGATGATGACCTTCTCCTTCTGCAAGGAAAGGATGAAGTCTTGTAGGGCCATGCACTTTTCCTTGTCCCCTGGCCACTTTGTGAGGTGAAAGGACCTGTTTGGAGGATGCTCGAGGAATTCTAGCAGGTAACCTCTCCGAATAATATCCAGCACCCAACCGTCGCTTGTGGATACGTCCCATATCGGTAGATATTGGAGAAGACAAGCCCCAACACCTTCGGATTTTGGAATTATATAGTCATAGATTCCTCTGATTTTTAGAGGAAAATGAACCGCGTGACTTGCCTCCTCTGTTTCCAGATGGGGCTCCTCTCCCAGGTTGAAATCTGGAATATTCTCTACCCGGCTTGTAGGACCTACTGTCACGAAAGGAATGGTACTCTTTCCTGGCATGAAAGGATCCTTTATACTTCCTCTCCTGAGGTAGAAAGGCTTTATTCCCTTCAGCCGCCCTCTTAATGCATTCGTCCAAATTCTTGCCAAATAACATACTCCCGTGAAATGGCAAGGAACACAAACTATTCTTGGAGGAAGCATCGGCTGCCCAAGATCTGAGCCAAAGTGCCCGCCTAGAGGAAATCTAGAAGGACATATTTCTAGCAAGGCTCCTTACCAGATCCACTGCAGCTTCTGATGAGAAATCAATTGCTAGACGCATATCTCTTAGGTCCTCCACAATGGAAGAACGGCTTCTGCCACTCCTGATGTCCTCCTCCAGCTCCTGTATCCAAACCTTCATAGCTCTCGTAACTGACGTGAGAGCAACGGCAGGGTGGAGACTTGTGCCTGAGGCTACATAGGATTTGGAAAGGTAGTATTCCATCTTACGATCCATAGGATCTCTGAAGGAACCTGCATCGTCTACAGGAAGGGTAGTGTGCTTGGCTAGTCTAACCACTGCAGCATCAACTTTGGGTGGAAAATCCCATGTTTCAGCATCTTTGGAGTGAAACGGATATAATCTGGAGAACTTCCCTTTTGCGGATGATTTCCTATCAGACCTGGACCATTCTTCTTTAATAAGGTCACTAATTGTGGCATGCACAGGGAAAGCCGCTCTTTTCCTTCTAAGATCAGAAAAATAGCGGTTAGATGTAGATGGTTCCTCCTCCGAGGGTTCCTTCAAGGTAAGGGTTTCTCTGACCCGGGCAATTAAATGATCCACCTCCGCAGGTACCAGGAAGTCAGGATCAGGGATAGCATCCTCCTCCGAGGAAAAAGCTAGGTCTCTCAGTGAAGCTGAATCCATTAACTCATCTTCCGAGTTTCCTGGAGACACATCTGAGGGCTCAGAATATCTAGGTCGCTTGTGGGTCTTACCAACCTCTCTTATGCCCTGGGCAACTGCATGTTTAATAAGTTGCATAAAGTCCGGTGTTGAATGAGAAGGGCCAGCAGCTCCTGAGAGACAATCTGAACAGAGACGTTTAGATTTTGCGTGCGAACGTGCTAATTCGTTAATTGCATTCGCGCGCTTATTCAAACGAAGCCGCGCGAACGCTAGAAACAACCGAACGCCGCGCATGCGTCCGGGAGCCCACGAATGCCGCGCAGGCGCACATGAGACTCCCGAACGCCGCGCAGGCGCACAGGAAATTCCCGAACGCCGCACAGGCGCAGGGGAACCGCAGAATGCACACAGAGAAAATACAGGTGCCAGGAGGTACCTTAGAGTAGGAAACCAATACTTACTGATCCAGAATGGGTCTCCAGAAGAATAATCTTGCAGGTAAGAACCAATACATGGAGCCATTACCTTGATTCTGGGGGGAGAAAATCCAAGTCCGGAAACCAGCCAAAATTCCATATTCTTCACTTGCTACCTCTGGGGTCATTGCAAGAATTATAGGAAGGAAAAACCCCCGGTCACTAAAGGGGTTTTCTCCAGGGGGACACCTTTGCGCAGGGGGACTGCCTGGGGGGGCCAGGCATGTTCCCCAACCGCGATCTGCAGCGAGAAAATGCAGCGGCTCCATGTGTCAGCGGATTTTAAAATCGGCGGACACATGGTAAATACCGATCGAAGTGATACCCTGTCACTGCGATCAGAGGCTGCAGACCACGGTCAGTGGGCACATGGGGGCTGCCTGGGGAGCCAGACATGCCCCCCCGACCGCGATCTGCAGCGGGGTAATAGTTTAGAGCCAGACCATTAAGGACGGCATAGAACGCCCTGCGGACTTAAGGGGTTAAGCATGCATGGGATTTCCTAACTATAAGATAAGGCCAGGGACTAACGAAAGTAGTTTAAAAAGTTGGGCAAACTAGATGGGCCAAATGGTTTTTATCTGCCGTCACATTCTATGTTTCTGTGGATTATTACTGTGGAGCTACGTCATACACTCAGACACACCAACAATATGGAGTTCCTAGAAAAGAGGGACAATAGGATAGAAAAAAGGGACAGAGGGATTTGGGCCAAAGATAGGGACTGTCCTTCCTAAACAGGTCACATTTGAGGTATTCTACCTCTTCAAAAGGGCCAGATTAACCCAGGAATTGAAGATGAATGCCCACACTTGCCAGGTCCAACTCCAAGCTGCCTGGTCTGTTGCTGTGCAATTCTCTGTACCATATTCATAGCATATCCTTCCTGGCCTGGCTGACCATTTTGCCAAACACTATTCAAAACATCTACAGGGATCTTTATATACTAATCTGTATCTTATACTAGCAGTCATAACATGACAGGCGCACAGTCGGATTTGCCGGCATATGCGCTAACCTTACCCAAACCCCCATTAAAACACAGACACAGGTTATACTGTTGGAAATAATTCGTCCACAGCTTTATTAAATTATTAATAAAATAATTAAGGAATAACAAATGGGGTCATTGCCAACAAATCTTAATAATGTTAACATCCCCCATATACATAACATACCCCTAGCAATGACCCCACAATAATAACAATAGATAACAATCTAAATAACATGTTAATACAGAAACTGGCCGTCCAATTTGACCACATTTCCACCAGGTTAAATTGTAAGGGTGTACCGAGACACCGCTACCCACCATATCGATTGTAGGGGTGTACCAAGACACCGCTACCCACCATACCCATTGTAGGGGTGTACCAAGACACCACTACCCACCAGTTCCAGTGTAGGGTGTACCAAGACACCACCACACCCCCAGGTTTGGAGCCACCGACGGGCTCGAACCTACCAACCATATCGATTGTAGGGGTGTACCAAGACACCGCTACCCACCATATCCATTGTAGGGGTGTACCAAGATACCACTATCCACCAGTTCCAGTGTAGGGTGTACCAAGACACCACCACACCCCCAGGTTCGGAGCCACCGACGGGCTCGAACCTACCAACCACGTGCAACACTGCCCAATCCACACTAAACCTCAGGATGCCTACTTTCTCCTCCATCTACCCTTGCCTCTGTGCCTTACGTCCATTTCCACCCGTCCATGTCCTCTCTTCTGCCCTCTGCTTGCAGTACCTGGCCTCTCCCCGGCCGCCTCATCCACTTGTGGCCCCTTTAATTAATCCTGGTTGCTGGCATTCCCCTCCATAGCTGCTCTGCTGCGTCTGTGAAGACTCCGCCTGCTGCTTTCACTATCCCCTTCCTTCACCTCTGAACTGACCCTGGCCCCATCCAGAGCTGCCTCCGTCTGTGTCCCGCCGACCTGGTCCCCCCCCCCCGCCTGCCCATTGGGGGGGGAGGGGGACCGCTTTTTCACTGCTGGCCCCTTGCATCATTCCCCCCGTCCCTCAGGTATGCCACCAGGGGCAGACTCACCGGGACGCCTCTTGCCGCTCTCCCTGCCTAGCGGTCATCATGTCATGCTGGATTCCGCTGTCCTTTGTGCTTTCCCGCCCCCCTGCGCTCTTCCTGGTTGCCCTCATCCTGGCCTGCCACCTTGCCTGACCGGCGCCGCGTCGAACATACGGCGCCAGCCGCCCTCCAACTCCTGCCTGCTTTCCGACCTCATTTTCAGCCTTCCCCTTGCCGCCTCCTGACAGGCTCTTGGGCCACCGAACTAACGATGTCACTCCCAGGCTGCCTCGCTCTCCTTGCTGGCCTCCATTCCATCGCCACGTGGAGGGGGTAGCAGACGTGCTTGGGGGGCACCCCAGCTGCTCCTGCAGCCACCAGTCATGATTCTGCCACAACCTTTGTGACCAGGATGGTGGCTTGCTTGGAGTTCTGTCTGAGGCTGATGGGAGTGAGCATGCTCACTCCAGCCTCTCCTCTATGCTGTCTCCTGTCTCAATACTGCTCTGTTCTTCTATGCTGCCTCCATGCTGCTGATAGGAGTGAGCATGCAGTAGTAGCAGCTCACTCCAGCCTCTCCTGTACCTCCATGCTGCCACTGTTCTTCTATGCTGCCTCCATGCTGCCTCTGTTCTTCATGCTGCCTCCATGCTGCTGCCTTCTCCCTCCAGGGCAGGCAGCTTTCACAACTGACAGGTAAGCTTAGGTTCAGTTAAAATGGCCACTTCCTATAATGGCTGGTATAAATACTCCCCTTATGGCTCCGCCCTACCCAGCATGCTGGCTGTCACTACTTCCTGTGGCTGCTATGCCTACCTCCTGGCTCTGTCAAGGCCTGATCCATGGGCTACATATCAGGTGACTCAAATGTGCCTTAGCCAATCTTCTCTGGGTCACATGCACATGGAGCCCCTTTGCCACATGACTCATAGGATGGATTCTCTGGGTCACCTCTGCCTCATGCAACTCCAGTTAATGTAACTGTGCTTCAGCTTGCTTTCTAAATTTTCATTTTCTAATGTATGCAGAAAAGGTTTTTATGTGGCTGCTAAATCTAGAGATAAGGACCATATTCTTCTTCAAAAAAGAAATTGGAAATGCAAATTTATATTTTGTAATAAGGAAATGCAAATTCACATTTTTACCTCTGGGAAAGTTACTTGACTTGTATCCACTACACTCCATTATCACTATCCATTAACCCCTACACGACCTTAATACTTACACTACACAATACTAAAAAACTCATTTGATATAAAAGCTATATAAAAGGTATATTAATGCTGAGCATGTAATAGAGAAAAGTAAAATGTCATCAAGGGGTTCTGGAGGCATACATCAGTCCGTGAACCATTGGTCTTGTGGTTTATAATGATGCCTCCGTGTCCGTGATATCTGTTGATATCTATAATACCTAAAAATACACTCTTTTAAACATTATGTTTCATCACTTTGGTACATTTGACATACGACACAGCACATCACAGCGTTCTAGTTAGCAAACACAACACACAGTATATTCTTACCATATAAAAGTCAGTCAACATCTGTTTCTCGGTTTATAAATGAGTCCATTTGTTGTCAAATGACAGCATTTCAACACTATTTTGCCCTTCAGCTGTTTTCCTAAATTCCAAGATTTGGTTCTAGTCTGGAGAACATGCACTCAGTATAAGCTGTCCATAATTATAGTCACTGCAGCACAGGATTTTAAATACCGCCGAACACGTGAACATGTACACACCCTTATAATAACCAGCATTAGGGTCTCATAAAGAAAAGCTTGGCTTTCTGCTGTATTCTGGAGATTAGAAAAGGATCTGCAGGATATTTAGCCCTTAGGCAGGAATATTTAATGTTTGCTTAGAACATGTTGTAGCTGTAATATTTCAATACATTAGAGTGACCTATAGTATTGTTTTGTTACAATCACAACTTGTTCCTTTAAGTCTTTTAACCAGCATGGGTTCTCCTGCCTTTTTAACATGCATAGCTTTGTACAGCCACACTCATTAAATGACTAGGACATTCTATTCTTTAATAGAATCCTTAAAAGATTGTCTTATTTAATATATTTAATGGAAAGTTTCAGTATGGATATTTCTACTTACAAATAATTGGAACACACACGTTTTATACTGTATTGATTAATGTAAAGTTGTTTCTAGGTATAACAGTTAAAATCTTTACTAAAATAATTTTCCATTCTTGGAATAAATCTTCAGTCACGTAACATAATGGGAAACGCAACTGCATTATGTATTTTAAGTACTGGTGAGTAGTAGTTAGGGGTAATTAGTAACAGGTAGGGGTAAATGTCTCCAGAACCTGGTGCTATGAAGCAATGTAGCTTTTGCTATACACTATTCTTTTGAACCTTCCTTTTTATATTGTAGCAAACTTTTCACCATATGGTAAACAGATTGTGTTGAAATAACATAGGGGCTGAGAATATTGCTCTCCTGTAGAAAAACTGTGCATCATTTCATTACACAGTACTTCACTATTAATGGATAGCTTCTATTTGAGGTGTAGTGCTAAATCCGGTTGAAATAATCCCCATTTTTAGAATAAATCCCAGTCTTTGTGGACATCAAAAACTCAATATTCAAACAGCTCCAGGCAATTAAAAAATGTTTCCATCATGCATAGCAGGTCTTTCCCAGAATACCATGCAAATATGCAAATGTGGTATATTTGGCAGTTTAGAGCTTGAACTGTATTAGTTGAATGGAGGTGGCAGCTCAAACTCCATTTCTGTAGTCTCTCTTTTTCCAAGCTAACATAAGATGCTTGTCAGGGAGAAGGGAGTAGCGCCTTTCAGTGTTTTCTGTTTGTATATGTGACAAAAAAAGAGCGAAGAGATCGAGAAGTATATAGTGCAGTATTCTTCACACAGTGGGAGAATAAACAAAAAAATGAATGCACTTACAGATAGATAGAGCTTTCAAGAACTCCACTTCTATGCGCGTGAGCGGTATAATCCTCGCTTATGGATTTTATTAATACACGGAGGCTCCTATTACGCTGCACTCTTTCTTTATTTCACTCAGCAGCAAAGAAAATTTTTTCAAAACATAACCAGTACATAACATTAAAGTCTGAGAGTAGTATCTCCTTAGCACCATGGAAAATGGGTTTGTTTACTGGCACTATAAGATCCCTTTAATGAAGCAGTTTTGGTGTATAGATCATGTCTCAAGTTTCACTGCTTAATTCACTACATTTTATGAGTTAATCACACCTCCCCTGACTGTGACTTACACAGTCTGCATGAAAACCAAATTATTTTATTTTCAATCAGTCTTAACTTGCTTTAAAAGTTGTATCTCCTGCTCTGTAAATTGAACTTTAATTGTATACAGGAGGCTCCTGCAGGGTCTAGCAAGCTCTCAACAGCAGGAAATAGGACATTCTAAATTAAACAGAGTTTGCAATAAAGGAAGTGTAAACATGAGATCCCCCTTTCAAGGGAGAGTTTAGAAAGGCTGTGTAAGTCACATGCAGGGAGGGGAGACTAGGGCTGCATAAACAAAGTGGTTTAACTCCTAAATAGCAGAGAATTGAGCAGTGAGGCTGCAGGTGCATTATCTATACATCAAAACCGCTATACTCAGCTTGTTTTGGTGACTGTAGTGTCCCTTTGACTTTTGAGGGATCCAATTGATATATATATATATATATATATATATATATATATATACAGTAGCCGGTACAAGGCACCAGTTGCACAGATGTGAGTCCAGCTCTACAAAACATTGCACCTTATAAGCAGTACCTTGATAAGTGTAAAGGAGCAATCCAGGGATACCTCAACGATTAGAGATGTCTTTAGAACAAAGAACTTTCAGTAAGGACACTAAGGACCTGTTTTAGAATATGTACTCCGAAATAGAGTTGCCTTCAGTTTAAATGGGGTCTTTCTCCTGACAGCTGACATAAACAATGTCTTATCTTGCATAGATTAGAAGCAGACAATCAAGTCAGTGGTAACTGAAGGTGGTGTATACTTGGGCAGACAGAATATGCCAACTAGGTGTAGTAGTTTCCACCATTGCCATTGTTGTGTCGACCCTAGCCATGGCAACTTCAAAAATGAAAAATATCTGTAGAAATATTGGACCGCAGGTCTGTAAGCATACTTTTCAGCAGTACTGTTGTTATAGGTTCCTAGTCCCCTGTGGATGATGGAGTAGGTTGAAGTGTCAGGCTGTAGGAGGCCTCCTCTCCGTGCTCCACAGAGATGTTGGAGAGATTGCTCCATTTTGGCTTTATTTTTGTTAAATAAATCATGACACAGTGTAATACGTCATGTTTTGCTGTTCATCTGAGGTTGTATTAATTGTAAGACCTGACAAGGAACAGATGATTGTTATTATATCTTGATTAGTGATGTCGCGAACATGAAATTTTCGGTTCGCGAACCGCGAACGTGAACTTCCGCAAATGTTCGCGAACCTAGTATTTAGGGCCCCCACCTGGGGGGGACCCTTTTTTTTTTTTAACAGTGAGCAGCCACAGGCTTAGTATTAGTAAATTAATAGGGGGCGGACCGAACATCGCATATGTTCGCCGTCCGTGGCGAACGCGAACACGCTATGTTCGCCAGGAACTATTCGCCAGCGAACTGTTCGGGACATCACTAATCTTGATATGTAAAACTATCTAATTAAAAGAGGGTGTACTTTCTTTTTCCCATGACTCACTATCTATCTATCTATCTATACATATATGAGCATGTGTGTGTCCTAGGAACAGTTAAGATACTACTCAAAATCCTCAAATTCCCAGATAAGAGGACTTATTTCCTCAACCCTCCAGGTAGTATATTCATGTATTGCTCATTCTCGGGTTCTCTAACAGAGGGTTCTGGGCAATATCTTACCTGTTACTAGAACTGCACTCTTCTGGACAGAGAACTGAGATGTCCCACCTGGAATTTGTTGAAGCCACTCTCTCAACCTAAGTGTTACAGCCCTGAGTGCTCCTATCACAACTGGGACTACTACTGCCTTCTCTCTCATCATGCTTTCCAGCTCCTCTTCCACTCCTTGGTATTTCTCGTGTTCCTTCTTCTTGATGCTATGGTTACTGGTTATTGTCATAACGACCAGCATTGCAGTCTTCCATGCCTTGTCTACCATACCACCGTGTTTGTTTGCCAACACTTGCTTGTATAGTCATGACAAAGTGGTCTGGGCACACCTGGGGGTCTCTTTGATAGGCTGTCTTTATTTCGAGTGCATAATAATATACAGTATTCCCAGGATAATTAATGTGTGCAATATTCTCTTAATCTTTACAAAACACTTGCTGTATGTCTGGATGAGAAAGTCCCACAGGATCTTAGTCATTCTCAACTACCCCTTGCTCTATATGCCATCAGTTCCAGCCGATATTCTGCAGATTATTTTTCAGTGCACAATCCCAACAATTTACTATGCCTCTGCTAATATTTTGTACCCGGCTAAGTGCTGGATTGTCTCAGAGGCCTCTTTGCACAGTTTGCACCCTGGGTCCTGTCTGGTGGTGGTGCTCCTATTGATCTGGTGCCGAGTGCCTGCTCCTTTACTGCTAGAGTTAGTGCCTCAGTGCTAATCCTATATATAGTGCTGATTGCAGTAGCTATACACATGTTTGTAACTTCTGCTGCTGAGTCAGAACTTGCTGTTAACTCTAGAATGAATAATAGATTTGTTGATACAGCAGTTAGATTATACAACAGATGGGCCGGAAAAATTATAAATAATTTCCACTGCTACTTGGAGTGTCAGCTCTGCTGCCTGAGCATATTTTTCTGTTTTTGTATATAGAAATTCATAGGGCAACACTGTATAATGAAAAGTGGCCCCTTGGTGATAATAATACACTCACAAGATATATAAAGAATGGATCCCAGATAAGCTGATTAGAATCAACCAAAGTGATAACCCATAATATGAAAGTAAATATCTGCTGTCTCAAATTGCATAAATATGACACACTGCACACGTCTGTGTAGGGTGAGAAGAAAAGGGGGCGAAAGGGAGAAAGCCCACAATGATTGTGTGGTAACTCGGGTGATAGGAAATTAATCAAAAGCTATATTCTTCAGAATGTAAATAGCTAACTGCTAAAAAGAATATATGGATGCTAAATGAACAGAGATTGCTATATAACTATGTCGTAGATAGAATGATAATGAAATCTACTAGGTACAAAATTGCTACAAAGGTGTAGATGTCAAGTAGCAGCAGGGTAGCTACAAAACTGTCGAGTGCTGAGTGATCGCAAATATAACACTAGCAAAAAGTATCGGATACCAAATAAAAATACGTTGTAACGTTTCCTAGATAATAAGAATTCTAACCGTGGAAACCGTTGCTAGTATACAACTGTAATTTTAGCACAGAACAGCAACAATAACGTGCCAAGATAGCAAAATATATGTAGCACTATTTGCAAAAAGAAGGAAAAAGGTAAATAGCGTCAGTCCAAAAGAAAGTAGGACTGAATAATAATACTAGACATATACGATAAGGTATAGGCTTGAAAATAAGAAGAAAGGAAAAGGGAATGGTCCTTAGGCTAAAAACCCACCCAAGTGCCTTCGTGGGCACCAGGAACTAACGCCCGCTAACACTATCTAAATGGGACAACAGACAGAAAGAAAATACTTAATATAGAAAAATTATGATAGATAAAAGGCGATAAAATAACGCCAGGAATCCCCTGACGCGCGCGTTTCTCTGGTTCTGCGTACAAATTATATAACTAAATATATTCACAACACTCCAGAATGCATTAGCATAGGAACTCTAAAAATCGGAAGGGAGGGGGAGCCTTTCCAAAGAACTATGAGTCCTTTATCGACCATTTCCTACAAGCAAAATGATACACTGGGGTGTATATTAGTTGAATGTGATATAGATATAGTGTCTATTTAACCAATTCATGTCACTGAAGCAGTTATGGTGCCTGGAGCTTCCTGGCTCTTTTCTTCTATTCAGTGTTAAAGATTTCCGGTGCCTGCACTGGAGGTGTGGCTAAATCAGATCTTATACAATGGGTGGGTGTTTGGATTGTTGAGGGAGCTCATTCACATCATCCAAACATCCCTTTGCACCTTTTGGGACAGAGATAGGCAGGGAAGATATAAGGTTGCTTATGAGGCTGCATGTGTTGGGTAGGCTGCTTGTAGTGTATTGTGTCGGTAGAATACCTGTAGTGGTGTGTGTGTGGGCTGATTGTGGGGATATTGCTTTTGGGGTTAAATATGTGGGGTTGTTTCTGCAGGTAAGACTGCTGGAGAGGTTGCATGATAGGGTAGGCTTCCCGTGAGGTTGTGTATTTGAATGGGGCTGTAGTTTGTGTGTATAGGGGTGTTGATGTAGTATGTGTGTATAGGTCTTGTAGTGTGTCTGTGTGTGGAGGAATAGGGGAATTGGCTATGTGAGGGGGATAGGAGCTGTAGAGTGTGGAAAGAGGAGGATTGTAGTGTATTTTGGGAGATTAGATGCTGTAGTGTATGTGTGGGGACATATGGGCTGTAGTGTGTGGGGGATAGGGGATGTAGCATTTGGGGGCGATAAGGGTTGTACTGTATGTGGGCATTAGAGGTGTGGTGTATGTGGAGATAGAGGTTGTTGTTTTTGTGGGGATAGGGAATGAGGTGTGTAGGAGGACTGTCGCATATGGGGGATATGAGCTGTAAAGTGGACGGGACAGCAGGGGCAACTATATATATATATATAAAAAAAAAAAAAATATATATATATATATATATATATCAAACATCTATTTCCCCTCCCTATGCAGGGAGGTATGATGTATCCTGGTGGTTCAGTAGGAAAGGTCCCTTGCCAACACTGGGGGAAGTATCAGAGTGCTGCCATGGTAACCCATGGCAATGCTCTGGTACAAAAGTCAGAGAAGGTACTTACCAGAGGTTCAGTCTCTCCCTAATCTATCCCTGATGGTATTAGTGTAGTCTGATGGGGGGAGGGGGATAACTTTGATCTCTCCACTGGCTGTTGAGCCCCTTCTATGCACAGTGCTCAAGAAGATCATTTGACCTTCCCCGTTGGTCTAAGACTGTGGCCAGTGCAGCCCACCAGGTGTTGGTTCAGTTTACCCAATGGCCAGTCTGGGCCAGTTCCCATCTATGCAATGAAGAAACTCTGTTACTCTTGAGCAATACACAAGTTGCAAAGGCATTTTTGTAGCTGGACATTGCCAACAAACTCATCCTGCTGGACGATGGTGCTCACTGTCTCTTCTGCATGCTTCTATGACACGCCAGACTGAGGGATAGCAGTGGCCAATTTAGTTGAAGAACTTATTATTCAATCCTTCACAGACGTTGTTGGTATGAGCACTGTTGTTCATGGTGTTGTCATGATGGGCACACTCTCTACATCACTGCGCTTGAAAACTGGCATCTGAATCATTCAAAAGATTCCACAAATAAGTATTAGCAAAATACATGAGCAACTCCCAAGTTTCAGATGGATATTGTTTTATGATTTGATTGAGGAATCTCATAACTTCATCAACATCTTCAAAGGGTAAAAGAGCTAAAGCATCAATCATGCCACAAAACAAACAAAATCAGCATTAACAATGTACTGTGCTGCCAGGCCAAGTTCCTGGATATTACGCTAAGTGGACAACGTAAGATGATAGAAACAACCTTTGCTCTCCATATTGCTGCTAAACATTACAAGAACAGCTCTCATTATACCATCTTCAAAGTCATTCACTACAGTTTGCCCATTGATATTATAATTTAGGTCTGTGCATTTATTAAGTAGAACTTGCAAGTGTTCTTCGTAGGTTGGCATGAGTCTTGTTTGGAAGAAGAGCGTTCACTAAAGTAATTGCTGTTGTTGTGGAATCAATCAAGTAATTGATTATCTTGCATATCTGCCCCCGGCCAAATTAAAGTATGCGTGCACGCTCCTGAAGTAATTCACACCAGACACAGGTTTTGGGTTAATGAAAAACTTGAGGAAGGAAGAATTTATTCCAGGGGGACGGCATGCCCCTTATAAAGCAAAATTACATCATATGCATTGTCAGAGATAACAGAGAATAATACATCAATAATTGGTTAGGTGTTAAGTGGTTCATCTATTGCTCTTTCTATAGGGTGTGATGTCACTGGCATCATGGAGGTCTCCCCCAGATTCCCGCGCCATCTAGTTAATGTGGGTGTTCATTGATGACAAGGGAAACTCCCTAGCGGCCATTTTAAGTAAATCATGTATAATACTGAATAATGCTGATTGTGGCATTTTACTAACATAAATTGGGTTAATATTTTTGTCCAGAACAGCTGTATCACCAGAAGATGAGATAAAGCTGTTTGAATATAGTTGCCACCATAGAAAAGTTGCCATTCATATATAGTGTGTCAGTGCCAGCAAGGTTCACTTGAACCATACAATAGAATGAGGTTATTTACCGGTATATTTGTTCCTTCTCCATAGAGTAAAAACCTCTTTTGGATTAGGACCAATTGACCAAGTAAACTCAGGCAGGAATTTCATCTAGATCTTTTAGCAGACGTGATACAGGTGGTGTTGGCCATTGGTTGTGCAGAGTTTATTAGCAAGTATCAGCAGAGGTTATGAGTGTGTGTATGTCATCACCACACGGACTCACGTCATGTTAGCATCTTGGTCTTTCATCCAGTTGTGTACTTTGACAATATGTATTTGGCGTTTATCTGGGTCATGGTTGTGAGACTAGCGTGTCTCTGATTTTCTCTCTGTAGGTTTGCCATCATGCTGCGCTATTGTACTAAATACAAATATTGCTGATCCACAATTGTACTGGGCGCCAAACCTTCAACCATGGCCAGATAACATAGAAGGCCCAGCTTGTTGTGATAGGCTCACACTACTAGCTTAACTGTTTACTCTAATCTCAGTCAGTGGAGAGTGGGAGACCTAGTTATATTGTAAATGAAAAATGGAATGGTAGTTTGGGCAATTTGTGCAGTGTGTGTGGAGGTAAGGGGTGAAATTACAGAACCTCCTCCCCACCCCCCCTCCCCAGTAGTGTGCAGTGTATACAGGGGTATTATAATGTGCAGAGTGTGCTGGGATATTACAGAGCCCCCAGTAATGTGCAGTGTGTACTGGGATATTACAGAGCCCCCAGTAATGTAAGGTGTGTACTGGGATATTACAGAACCCCAGTAATGTAAGGTGTGTACTGGGATATTACAGAACCCCCAGTAATGTGCAGTATGTACTGGGATATTACAGAGCCAACAACTAAAACTACATTTGCATCATATACATCATACTTGTATATGTATCAGAAATATACAAATGCATTCACACTCATAGAATTTTACACATGACCCAAATATTTGTCAGAATGTGATATTTATGGTTACACACTAACCACTCAACTATAGCAAATTGGAAATACAAACTGAAATATTTGATGTTTAAGTAACCAAGCTGTGACAATAATTGAGTTGGACAATATCTCGAAATCAGCTATTTTTGCTTTAATTTTGCAATGCAAAAAGTATTAATGTAGATCTGTCATGCTTTATATAACTGCACAGCACACTTATTGAGCAGTGGGGTGTACACTTGTGGTGACATTCTGTCATCAAACTAATATGGTGACCAGGGGTCATGTGACCAAGCTCATGTTTGCCTTTCTTACAGTGGGATAAGCTTTACCCTTTGATATGGTAATTGGGTAATTCGATACCTTTACAAGTCAGGAAAGAGATAACTACTTCCCCCTATCTCCATTCCTCTCTGTTCCTTCTTGGCTGTGCTACTGAGCAGTCCTTTAAGCAGACATGGCCTAATTTCTATCATGGTGAACTGTGAGTGGGATTTTATAAGATGTAGTTGTTATTGTTAGTTAGGTTGTTGTTGCTGTTGTTGGTGGTATAGTTAGTTAGATTGTGTGTCATTATTTGTATGTTGTTGTTGTTTTGTCTCTGAATAAATATTTGTTAAAGTAGACGGACCAGAGTTTATATGTGTATGCGTACATAATAATTTAAAGAGTTTGGTAATACACCACATTTGTCGACCACGAATTTTAGACTTCTACAAAGGTTATTTATGAGGTAATAACACATTAATAGATAGTCAGATTTATTTTTTGGAAAAAAAAAAAGTACTTTGTTAATTATCCTCTACATGGGAAATCAAGGGCTGATTGTGTTTGGAGTCTAGTTCTGGCCTCCATTTTAATATACCAGCTTAGGCATCAGGCCTCAATTTTGAATATATTATTAATTTTTTTGTGTGTTTCAAATACCTGAGTTGAGTTTTGTTGTGTTTTGACTGTCAGAGTACAGGCCTAGCCCTGCATTTTAATACACTATAGTAGGCTTCCATGCGGCTTCTTTTTGTATTTGAATGATGATTTGATTCCTCTGTATCCTAATGCAGGCCTCCATTTTAATATACAAGCTTGGGCATCAGGCCTCAATTTTAAATATATTTATATATATTTAAATATATTATTGTTTTAGTTGTGTGTTTCAAATACCTGAGTTTGTTGTGTTTTGACTACCATAGTTCAGGCCTAGTAGTTTTTCAGGCCTTATTTTTTTTTTTTTTAATAGACTACCAGCATAGGCCTCAATTTTGAATATATTATTGTTTTTAATCCTTTATATTGTACTAGCTTATTTTGATACATAAAACACAGGTATAATACAGGTTGTTTTTTGTGGGTTTCAAATATCTGAGTTGAGTTTTGTTGTGTTTTGTGTTGTCAGAGTACAGGCCTAGCCCTGCATTTTAATACGCTATAGTAGGCTTCCATGCGGATTCTTTTTGTATTTGAATGCTGATTTGATTCTTTTGTATCCTAATGCAGCCCCCCATTTAATATACAAGCTTGGGCATCAGGCCTCGATTTTGAATATATTATTAGTTTTTTTGTGTGTTTCAAATATCTGAGTCGAGTTTTATTGGGTTTTGACTATCAGAGTACAGGCCTAGCCCTGCATTATAATAGGCTTCCATGCTGCTTCTTTTTGTATTTGAATGCTGATTTGATTACAATAGTTCAGGCCTAGTAGTTTTTTCAGGCCTTCATTTTTTAATACACTACCAGCATAGGCTTCAATTTTGAATATATTAATCCTTTATATTGTACTAGCTTATTGTACATAAAACAAAAGTATAATAAAGGTTTTTTTGTGTGTTTCAAATATTCTATCATAGTACAGGCCTAGAAAAATTATATTTTTTTTATTTATTTCAGGCCTGCATTTTAATACACTATAGGCTTCCATACTTTTTACTTTTTGCGTGTGTCTTGAATATCCTAGTTCAGGTATAACTCCTACCCTCCAGGCCTTGCTATTATTTTTTAATATGCTAATTTTGGCACTACTGGTTTTGAAGTTAATTAGCAAGTATTACCTTCACCATACTAAGGTAAATATAATTTGCATTGTGGATACTAGTCTATTTTGCTACATATAACAAAACTGGGCGTGTGTTTAGGGCATATCCTAAATCAAGCTTCACAGTAGAGTTGTGGATATTGTGTTCCCCACCCATTGTGTTTAGCATACGAAGGTAATTGAGTTTTGTTTTTTGTTTTTTCTATTTACACCTGGCCTACTGAATAGACATCAACTATTGATGGCTATTCAGAAGCGTGCTACTTTAGTTGCAAATTGATTTAAATTGGGTTCTTACTTGGGTGAGTAAAAGAGTAGGAATGTCTTTTCAAGGGGCCAAATACTTTTCCACAGAAGTACGTGAGTACTTTAGGACAGTGTTTCCCAACCCAGTCCTCAAGGCACACCTACCAGTCCAGAATTTAGGGATTACCCAGTTGTGTCTAAGGTGTTTTTTTTCTTCTTTGTAAAAACACCTTAGACACAACTGGGTAATCCCTAAATCCTGGACTGGTAGGTGTGCCTTGAGGACTGGGTTGGGAAACACTGCTTTAGGAGACATATTCAAAAACATGATGGTCCATATGAGCTTCCAGAGCCAGCAAACTCGGACAGTGAAAAAGAGGAGAGATTAATGGATGTACTAACACAAATTGTAAATAACAAAAAGTATAGAACAAAGAAAAGAAAAAGTTTGGTCACACAAGCTGTTGTAGCCACAATAGGAGGCCTAATAGACATAGTTGTAGAATTACGGCAGCATAATTTGTAAACAACAAATAAAATGGAGGAAGCAATGGACAAAAGGTATTGTTTAAAAATTGCAGCTTTGAGAACAACTACAATTGTTTGGGAACTCGAAAAGGAGTTAGGAGAAATAGAACAACAGAGAGATGCATATAGTGCTAAGATCACTGAACTCAAAGACCTAGTCATGGAATATAAAATGAAAATGAAAGAAAACACAAATAAATGGGATAAGGAGATTCCTATAGTATGCCCAGACCAGTCTTATTTTATATCTGAAAGTAAAGAACCAGTGCTGGGAACAAAACACAAGGGAAATGTACCGATTGTAAATTGTGTCCCACAAGCCCCTATAATAATAACTGAACATTTTAATGTAAGAGAAATGCCTACTAGCTTCTCTAGACAGAAAAGGACTATGTCAATCACGGACAAAGATAATTTCCAGAAATGGTGGGGAAGTATGCCAACTGACAACCTTAACACCTTTACACATTGGTTTATGAGGGGAGCAAATAGAGCTAAAAAAGGAGGTCTTAAGAATGGACAGAACTGTTAGAATATGCTGTGGGTCCTTTGGCTAGCAGACTATTTGGATTTAATAACAGTGTGTCTGATCAGGCAGGAAGAATTGCTGCAACAATTTTCTATCTACTCAGCATAGAGAAAGACACAGTTAATATTATGATGAGGCCAGCAGATGGTCCTAGAGAGGTAGCTCAAAAGATATTATTCTGGTATACGCTACGCCAACCTCAACAGCCTCTGGTCTTGGGCTCACCAGAACACATTGCTAAAGTAATGGAAGCCCTTCCCTGGGAGTGTCAAGAATATGTGAGGCTTTTTGATCCAACACCAGCAGACTTAGAAATGGTACTAACTAGAGCTGACAATTGGTGGATCAAGCATCCTTCCTCAGAACAGGTCTTCTCTGTTTCAGCCATAAGAACATTCAAGGTCGACTCTGGTAGAGATATAGATGGTAAATGGAGAAGCCGGAGGTGGGATGTACCCCAGAACAAGAGGGATAATGAGAACTGGAGACCAAAACAGGACTTTTTTTTGTTTTGTTAATCTGTTGAGACCAAAACAGGACTTTGACAAAAGATGGAGAGATACACAGAGGGACCATAGGAATGTAAAGGGAGATAATTGGAGGAATAGATGGGAGGGGCCTAAGGTAATCAATAATAATTGGAATAATAAAAATACCTGGGAGAGGCTAAAAAAGACAGATATTAACTGGGAAAATCACAATTGGGGAGAAAAACGGAGAAACAACAGGAACAGTTATTCGGAGAATAATTGGAGAAGGAACCATAGATGGGATGAGCATCAGACCAATAGACGGAATTGGGATAATTGGAGGAATAAAGAAGGGAATAGAGACTACTGGGACCTAAAGAGACAGACTGAAAGATTGGAGGCAGACGTGAAAGCGCTGAGGGAACAGTTGAGAGAGGAGGAAAAGATTGATCAATTGGGGGGTCTCAGCAATCAATAACACTCATAATTTTGTGTTGCTCTCTACATCTGTATGTATGTTTGTTTTTCTTTTGTTTTGTTCTTTCTCTCAGGCTTCCAGTCTCCCATTTAGCTATACCTTTCTAATGATGAGATCTAGTGTTCCCACAGAGCAAGGCAAAGCTGTATTAGGATGATGCAACAGAAGATCGTAGTGGATCCTTGTTACAGGATGGATAAGTATAAGCTGTATCACAGTAGGGATGGGAGACAGGCAATACAGCCAGAATATACTCCACATAAGGGAGAAGATTAGAGTCTATATTTTAATAATCCTTCTATTTCCGGAAAAACGGCGACAGTGTTTTAGGCAAAGCAGGGTGTCAGGAAAAACGGGACAATTTGCAGCTCTACTGGGAGGAGTCGGAACTGGATTGAGAGTATGGAATTCTGCAAATATCACATCCAGTCCTACAAACTTTGCCACTAGTACTCATGCTCATAATTACACTATACTTTTGTGTGGCAATGAAATAGATGAGGAAGAAACTTGAAAAGGGGGATTTTTTTTTGTTTGTTTCTCTCTCTCTCTCTTTCTCTCTCATACATTCTTCAATAAAGTTTAACATTGCACACACACACTCACCTAAATTCTATAAGTTCTGATTTTTGTGACACTTTGTATAATATGTGAATTGACAGCCATAGGAAAGTACAGGAGAACTTATGTCGCTGAGGGAACTATTCCGGAGGGACAGTGGGTTGAATTTCTCCTGTATATCAGGTTTTTGCTCCCACTAGGTTCTCTTGTACTAGAGGGATAACTAGATAATGGAGCAACATAGAAGAAGAAAAAGTGGGAGAATGTGGGGTGATGCAACCCCTATTTGACTTTTCTTTTACCTTGCTTATATCACTCACTATAATTCCTGTGCTCCCCTTTCCTACTTCAGATCTCATAGTTTAGATAGATAAGAGGGATATATTACTATTTTTAAATGTGCTCAATATAAGAGAAGAAAAAGTGAGGGAATGTGGTGACATTCTGTCATCAAACTAATATGGTGACCAGGGGTCATGTGACCAAGCTCATGTTTGCCTTTCTTACAGTGGGATAAGCTTTACCCTTTGATATGGTAATTGGGTAATTTACAAGTCAGGAAAGAGATAACAACTTCCCCCCATCTCCATTCCTCTCTGTTCCTTCTTGACTGTGCTACAGAGCAGATGCCATGTGCTATCTTGGTGAACCATGTTACACTCTGTTGCTTCATTTTCTTCCTTGGTGGATGTGATGTTGAACTTGCAGCAGTGAGCCATTACTAGATGTGAAGGCCTAACCGTGGGTGAGATCAAATGTGTGGGGAACAGGATTACTATATAGATAGATAGATTTAAAAAGGGTTGTTGCTCCGTGGGCCTGGGCTGTGTGTTTGTGATACATTTATAGTATTGTGTTGTTGTCTTTTAATAAATACCTTTTAATGTAGACGAACCTTGTGTAATATATATATTAATTTGGTGATACACCACAACACTGATCAGGTACAACATTAAAATCATTGACAGGTGAAGTGAATAACATTGATTAATTATATTGTTACAATGTCACCTGTAAAGGGATGGGATATATTAGGCAGCAAGTTAACAGTCAGTTGCTGAATTTCATGTGTTGGAAGCAGGTAAAATGGACAAACAAAAACATCCGAGTGATTTAGACCATGGTCAAATAGTAATGGCTAGACGACTGGGTCAGAGCATCTCCAAATGATAAGTCTTGTCGGGTGTTCCTAGTATGTAGTGGTTAGTACCTACAAAAAGTAGTGCAATGAAGGACAACTAGTGAACTGGCATCAGGGTCATGGGTGTCCAAGGCGAATGCTAGCTCATCTGATCCAATCACACAGAAGAGCTACTGTAGCTCAAATTTCTGAAACTAGTATTGCTAGAGATGTGTCAAAGCACCCAATGCATCGGTTTGTCTGTGTAGGGACTGCGTAACTGCATTAGAGTGCACATGATGAACCCTGTTCACGGCCAAAAGTGCCTTTAATGCACTATAAAAAGCATCTGCACTGGACCAATGGGAGAAGGTTGCCTGATCTGATGAATCATGTTTTCTTTTAGATCAGGTGGATGGCTAGGTGCTGTTTGTTTACATGCGGAACCGATAGAAGCAGGGTGCATTATAGGAAGAAGAGGCAGTGTTTTTCTGGAAAACCTTCGGTTCTGGCATTCATATGGATGCTACTTTGACATGTACTACCTACCTAGAGATTGCTGCAGACCACAAATACCCCTTCATGGCACTGGTGTTCCCTGATGACAGTGGCCTCTTTCGGCAGGATAATGCACCCTGCCATACTACAAAAAATTGTTCAGGAATGGTTTGAGGAACTTTACAAAGAGTTCAAGGTTTCAATCTGATTGAGTAAGCATCTTTAGGATGTGCAGGAACAACACATCCAATCAATGGAGTTAAGTTCTATTACTTGCAGAATTTAAAGGATTTGCTTCTAATCTGTTGGTGCCAGATACCACAGGACATGTTCCGAGGAGCCAATGCCTCAACCCATCAGAGCTGTTTTAGCACATGAGGCAGGAGGTTTTAATGTTGAGGGTGATCAGTGTATAGATATGTTTAGATAAAATATTATGACAGCACACTTATAAAGACTCTAACACTCCTCAATATGAACATAATACAAAGAAAAAGAAGAGAAGGTTGCGCCTGTATATTATAAATATATTTAAATAAAATATGTATAAAAAAAATTATATGGGGATTATACCACCTACGCGCTACACACCGAGCAGTGAATTTATCTTAATTCCAAGGCTCAAGCTTATAGGTGTCATATAATGATATCCTATATTAAAATTGGCTAACGTGGACTCAGGAAAGGAAATGCTTGATGCTTAACACAACACTTAAGACCATATATGTCTAGTTCCGGGAGCAATGAGCCCCCACCTGAGATGTCTCTTCTCTAATCTTTTTGTTCTTTCTTACCTTGGAACTTATTTGTTATGTGTACATGACATTCATCCCTATGTCTTATCTGTACTCCCTTCCTATTACTGTCCAATGAGTATTTGGACGTAAGCACTTACTTTTTAATGTATAAAACCCAGCTGATGAATAAAACGGCAGATGCTTATTTTGAATACCAACAGGTGTCTAATGCTCGCTTCTCCAAGTGCACTTGTAATAATAATTTGGGCTTCCTCTGAATATAACAAAGATCATTATTTGGATCCACAACAACTTGGTGCAGTGAAACGCGGGATCAGACGAATCCAGTTCATCCGGACCCAGAAGGGTTGGCTTAGAGCCCAGATGGTTAATCAGCTGCAGCGGGTAAGAAAAAGCTTTTATTTTTCTACCTATAAATGATTTTGACTCTCTGGTGCTCTTTGAGACCCCTGTCCGGGTGGGTAAGGATTTAAAAAATGTTTGATCTAAAGAACTTGTTTTCTGTGGTATTATGGTTATATTCAGGTGGATGTTATGTTATGTCTTGTGAAAGGAATCTTGAGATAGTGGAAATTACCATTCTCATCAGCATATCTGGAACCATCTACAAAAAACTCAAAATCTGCATTAGATAATGGAGAATCAATTACATGCAAAAAAACTGTTGTTTCTTGTGCCATTAGTGCTGCACAATCATAGGGTACCTGGGTGTCAGCTAACTCATCTGGTGAAAGTAAATTTACAAAAAGATCAGATGTACAAGTACCATTCCCACTATCCCACTCCCTCTTTTAAATTCAGGGGAAGTAATGTAGATGGATTTAACACCATATACCTTTTCAGAGTAACATTAGGTGGCATAAGCAAGGCACATTGCATTCTGAGATGCCTTACAGCCTGCTCGGTATATTGTGAGTATATTTCTTATATTTTATATTCACCTCTAATCCTTAGCCACAGTGAGCACTATATTTTACTACTTTTTATTTTCTCGGTTGAATTCTCTGCTGCTGTACACAATTGAAAGCTTGGAGAATACATATATCCTTAAATGGGAATCATTCCACTTCACGCTTTTCTAACTAGAGCTAGATTTTAGCTCTGGTAAATGTGAGTCATATTTTATTTATATACTCCCTGAATATACCGTACATACATACCATACCATTGGAGTTCCCCTTTGCTTTCTTTTCAAATGTTCTACCGGATTCTGAGTTTTACTTTGTGGTACTACTTCTATCAACAGTTTGCTGCTCCATAGAGAATCTTTTCCCCCCTACTTTTTGACTGCCTTATGTGGACATTTGTATTTATTTATTTGATTAGATATATTTTTATACATATGTTATTTATATATATTTATAATGTACAGATGCAACCTTTTCTTATTTTTCTTTATACAATGTTTTATCCCTCAGGTGTCTGAGGATTTGTTTGGTAATTGCATTGTATTTATATGCCCTTTTATTTTACAGTTCAATTTCATTTCTGCATTTTCCTACATAGACAAAGTCAGCAAGAGCACTTCACACACAGCTATAATATATATATTTAGATATCTAAATTAAATAAAATGGTAATAATTGAAAAATATTATATATTCTCTGATCCAGGATATATGGGACTGCCCCCGACAATTTGAAATATAAGTCAGGACAGCATGTCTATTCAGAGGTGTTTGCCCTGCATGTTAATTTCAAGGTGAATTCTTGGGTAGGGAGTGTGTTTACCTATATGCGGCACAGATATACGGCATAACATCTGATTTTGTCTCTGGTATCCTTTGACCTTGGTAAAAGCCATGGAAAGAATTTCAAATGACCTTGGTGGTTGGGGGTTATACATCACAAGAGTCAATCTACACTCCCAAGTTATTAAAAGGCATTATTAGTATTTTTTTTTTTTTTTACAGAATAAATTAAGATAGGGGGAAATAGACTAGAGAATTGAACGGCGGCGCACAGAGTGGGGTGCTTCACACTAAAATGTATGAAGTACTGTTTGTAAGATTGAACAGGTGACTGAAAGAATGCACTCTATGCTTGTCTATTGAGTGATGTGTCAAGGGCATTCTAAATATAACTTCTCATTAGCTCACAGAGCTGTCACTCACTTAACCCTATAAGTCCTCTATATGCTTCAGACAGGAGCATTGGACATATTATTATTTTTTAAAGACGAAGACTAATGTTTTCCCTGATAAGTATGTTGCATAATCCCCATAACCAGAATTAGTTTTGCTAATCTAAAACCATGAGTGATACTCTGTAAATGCACATACTTAACTCTATAATGCCATCGTACAGCGCTACGGAATTTGCTGGCGCTATATAAATAATAAAATAATAATATGTTAGCAATTATTTACCAGTCCAATATGTATATATTATTTAAAAGGTCCATGATCACTTACAGATTACAAGTGGTTATGATTTGCACACACTAATGTGAAGCGTGATCTTACATCACAAAAGTCATTATGGCAGATCTTTATTTCTTGCATATTATTATGGGGTAATATTTATATATGGAATGGTGTAGACCCCAGCTGGGTGATGTAAATCCATGTTTAGGCACCATAAAGCCATGTTTAGGCACCATAAGCAAAGTTTAGGCACTATAACAACTTCAAAATGAAATTATTATGGTACCAAGAGGTCCCCGGTGCTGGATTAACTTTAGGGTTCAACCCGCTCACAAATGGTTTGGTTTAACCCCAAAGTCTGTGCTCCATTGATTGGCTTAGAGTGGTCAGCTGACGATCTATGCCAATCAGCGGTGCACCTGTCCGATGCTGCCCGTACTTATAATTTAAGGACAAGGACAAGGGGGCAGAGAAATCCCTTGCTGCAGCACAGACTTTAGAGTTAAACGGTTTCGTGAAAGGTGAGCAGGCGCCAGAGACTTCCCGGCACCATAAAAACTTTGATGAAGTAATTATGGTACCCAAACTGATCCTTTAAATTAACTCATAATGCACACTAATTGAAGATTATGCTAGCGCAGTGTACTAATAATCTTAATTTTAATAATGACAGGAGGCGAGTATTTGCATTAACTTTCTTTACTAGCTCCATAGCAGCAAAGAAAAAAATCATTAAAGAAAGAACCAATCAGAGTAGAACAGAGGATATATAAGTCCCAGCGTAGCCAATCATTTCCTCTTGACTACTGCGACATCACAAGATCCAAATGTAGTAATAAGTCCTTAGTAACTTTATTCCAACCGTCATAACGAAATCCAACATGGTCATAACAATGGCCTCTTCAGCCTTCCCATCATCCTTGTGGTTTGTCAAACTGAAAAGAGAGGGAGAGTAGTATCAATGATACGGGACTGACCAAAGAAAATCCAATTATCTGTAACGAATCAACTAGTCAATAAGACATCTTAAAATTCACCATACCAACTAGTCTAATAGCTTATAATAAATATAACAGCATAACAAGCTAATTCAAGTAAGTAAGTCCCGATATACAACCAAACTACTCCCACCAACTACTTACCTCCATCTGGGCGGGAACTTCTATGAGAAAGAAAGGGTGGGAAATACTCGCCTCCTGTCATAATTAAAATTAAGATTATTAGTACACTGCGCTAGCATAATCTTCAATTTTATAACATGACAGGAGGCTTCGTATTTGCAGTTTTAACGCTTAGGTAGAAGAGCGAAAGCGGCATTGGATGACGGGCGAAAATAGAAGGTCCGAAAGGTAGATTCCCGGGACCAATCTGCCGTGTGTAGGATATCCGCCAGAGAGGCGCCTGCTAAAAATGCCGATGATGCCGCTGCCCCTCGAACGGAGTGTGCGCCAAATGAGGCATCCACCCCAGCTAGAGCCAGAATCCACCTGACCCATCTGGCCAATGTGATGACCGAGACCGGGCCGTGTGGAGTCACATATGATACCAAGAGTTGTCGTGCGGACGGTGAGCGTAAGCCTTCCGTTGCCGACACGTAGGCTCGGAGGGTCCGGACCACGCATAGCTGGGGATCCGAATTGAAAAACGGATAGAACACTGATGTTGTATTGGATTTGTTACGCTGAGATATGTGAAACGTGACTCTTTCGGGTCCAATGGAGAAAGCGTCCTTATCGAAAGTCCGAACGTCAGCCACTCTCCGGAAGGACACCATGCACAACAGGAAGGTGAACTTCGCCGTCAGTTGTTTCAATGACAGCTGTTCGTTGGGAGGCCAGTCCCTGAGAAAACGAAGGACTATCTCCACGTCCCAGAGATGTTGATATTTAGGTGCTGGCGGTCTCCTTAGTTTGAGGCCCCGTAGCAGGCGGCATATTAGCGGATCCTGTCCAACTGCCCTTCCTTGAAACGGCACGTGCGCTGCCGAGATAGCTGATCTCGTGACATTTATGGTGCGGTACGACTTCCCGTCCTCGAATAGGGTTGAGAGAAAATTCATGATATCGGAAACAGGGGCTGTAAAGGGATCCAAGTCCCGTCCCACGCACCAACTGGTCCAAGCTCTCCATGCGGATAGATAGCTTCTCCGTGTTCCTGGGGCCCAGGAATCCCAAAGGAGGTCTTTAGCCGTTGACGATAATTCGTCGGTACGCCAGGTTCCCCTGAAAGAGTCCAGGCCACTAAGGTCAGACGGCCGTCTGACACCATCGGATGTGCGTTCCCCGTCGGGTCCCTGAGTAACATGTCGTTGTTCGGTAGGAGGATCGGGTCCTGATAAGACAATTCGAGAAGGTCCGGGAACCAGGGCTGACTCGGCCAAAGTGGCGTCAGCAGGGTCAGTCGGACCCTCCGTCTGCGAAGGTGATTGAGAACTCTGGCAATCATGGCGAAAGGGGGAAAGGCATATGCCCCTTGATGTGGCCAGTGCTGAGTGAAGGCATCTACCGCTAAGCAATCCGGGTCCGGTAGCCAGTTGTAGAATTGCGGGACCTGCCGGTTGTTTCTTGAGGCAAAGAGGTCCAGTCGAAAGGGTCCCTTCTGGTCTTGTAGGTGTGCGAATATCCGCGGGTCCAGTTGCCAGTCGCTGGCATCCCTCCAATGACGGGAATACCAATCCGCCGTGAGGTTCGTCTCCCCCGGCAGGTGTTCTGCCCGTAGTGTGATATTGCGCGGGAGGCAGTAGTCGAAGATTTCCTTCGTCAGATGCACCAGGGTTCTCGACCGGGTGCCCCCCAAGCGGTTGATGTATCGTACCGCGGATACATTGTCCATTCTCAACAGTATACAGCAATTGGACTGCCCTTTTGTGAGGCTGCGGATAGCAAAGGAACCCGCTAGGAGTTCGAGGCAATTGATATGCATCGATAATTCCTGTGGTGTCCACGTGCCCCCTGTGGACGTTTCTCCGTCCGTGGCGCCCCATCCTAGGCGACTCGCGTCCGACTCTAGGACGAAGTCCGGTTGACTGCCGAAGATGGCCCGACCATTCCAGGCCTGCATGCAGTGGAGCCACCACTGGAGTTCTTGGTATACTTCTTCCGACAGCGGGACTGGTTGGTTGTATGTGGGATTTTGGCGGAGGAGGCTGGCCTTCAGCCGTTGCATCGCTCGGTAGTGAAGGGGTCCCGGAAATATGGCTTGTATTGAAGATGATAAGAGTCCCACAATCCGTGCCAGTTGACGGAGCGGAATGGAATCCAATTTGAGAACCCTGCGGATCTCCTTCTTGATAGCCGCCACTTTGGTTGAGGGGAGATGTAGGGTGCAAGACCTGGAGTCGATCTCGAAGCCCAGGAATTGGATTCGTTGGGCAGGCACCATTGCGGATTTGGCCTTGTTGACCACGAAGCCCAAGGATTCTAACAGTTGTACTGTATACATAGTGTGCCGGATGGCCAGTTCCCTTGTTCTGCAGAACAGGAGAATGTCGTCCAGATAAATTATGCATCTGATCCCGTGTGTTCGGAGGTGGGATACCACCGGTTTGAGCATTTTTGTGAAGCACCACGGTGCCGAGCTCAGTCCGAACGGAAGGCACGTGAACTGCCATGGCGTGCCATTCCAGAGGAAGCGGAGAAATGGACGGCTGTCCATGTGAATTGGAATTGTCAGATAAGCGTCCTTGAGGTCTAGCCGCGTAAACCAATCCCTTTCTTGGAGGAGATCCCGCAGTAAATGGATGCCCTCCATTTTGAAATGGCGGTAGGTCACAAACGTGTTTAGTCCTCTCAAATTGATCACTGGCCGGAAGTCCCCGGTCTTCTTGCGGACGAGGAACATGTTGCTGAAGAATCCTCCCCTTGTGTGCGCCGGTTCGATAGCGCCCTTTATGCGAAGCTCGCGGAGCTCCCCGTTTATGAGGCGATTGTCCGCAGCCGAAAGGTGCAAAGGATAAGGGGGAAATCTTTGAATGGGGTGTGATCGGAGTTCTATTCGATATCCTTGGACGGTCTGTAGCACCCAAGCGTCTGTGGACAGATGCGCCCAATTCTGGGAAAACAGGGAAACACGGCCTGCAATCATAGTTATATGAGGTACCAAACAAAGGTGGTCTCTTACCTGTAGGGAAGCGTGCCCGGCCTCGTCCTCGACCGCCCCGTCCTCTGTCAGAACCCCTTTGGTAATAGGGGAATGGTTGTTTGGCTCCGTTGCCCTGGTAGCCTTGTTGAGGGAAGAATTGGTGCTGGAAGCCCATACGGGGGCCTGAAGGCCAGAACCGGCTGGCGGCATGGCCCCGCTGCCGACCAGCCCTTGAAAAAACACCCTTTGCGGAGGAACCTCGGAAGACCTTACGCATGGACGTGCAGGCTCTATTCAAGGAGGTAAAAACGTTTACGTGCTTATTAAGTTCCTTCATAAAAGCTTCACCAAAGAGCTTGCCCTGTGCCTGTGGGCCCAATTCTTTGACCCCGAGGTCAGCTAATTTGGGGTCGATACGAAAAAGTGCTGCCCGGCGCCGCTCCGTAGAGAGGGCCGCATTTGTATTACCGAGGAAACAAAAGCCCCTCTGGGCCCACTCTCGGATATTATGTGCCCATTCTCGTACCATGTCTGCCGTGAAGGAGTCCGCTCTGGCGTATGCTTCGTCCGCCAGGTACATAACTCGGGCCAACGGGCCCATTGTGTCTAGGAGTTTATCCTGAGCTCCCTTAAAACTCTTCTCAATCCCCCTCCGTGGGTCGCGGCCCCCTTGTTCCATAAAGGTCAGCATAAGCTGATCAAATTCCGGCGTATAGGCCACCTTATCGGGCAGGGTAGGTCTCAGGCACTCTGCCCGCATCCTCTTACGGATATGTTTTTCCAAAGGTTTTCTGATCCAAAAATGCATGAAGCGGATGAGATGATCAGGAGGGGCCCACTCACCCGAGCGGGGGTGGCGGATCTTCCTAGGATCAAACATTCTCTGGCCCGTGGAATCCAGGAATACTTCCTGCTCCTGCGTGGCCGTGGCGGGGGGTTCCACATCTCCTTTTTGCTGGGGCTCACCCAGAAATGTCTCGGTGACATAGGCGTTGGGGCCCCAATCGCCTTCGTCAGAGTCGGAGGTCTCAGCCTGCCACTCATCCAGAATGGAGAGAGAGTGGGGCACGTCCTGCTCCTCATCCGAGGAGGCCTCCCCAGCGTACACGGGAGGTATCTGATTAGTGCGTTTATCGCACTTCATAGGGGCCTTGCCTTTGAAGGCGGCTCGCTTGGAAGCTTCGCCCTTCCAGTGGCGTTTCGCCGGGCGCTTCTTTTCTCTAGTGGAGTCATCCGACCCATCTGAGTCTTCGTGAGCCTGGTGTGGCTTGTTAGACAGCGGATGAGATTCAGCGGGGGCAGGAGCCGCTTTTGCTAACGCTTTTTCCAAAGACGCAGCTACCGCCGCGTTGATCATTGCTTGAAGGTCACTGGTATTAATTGTGTCCTCCATGGCGTGGGCACTAACAGGCACAGGTATAGCTACAAGAGGTGAGGGACCGTACGGGAGGGACTCAAGGTAAAACGCGCAGTGGCGTGGTACTGGACTCCGAGTCGCTGGGGCTCACCCAGGTTCACAGGGAACTGCTTCAACAGTTCCCGCTATGCAGCACTCAATGGGGGCTCACCCCTAGCCAGGATATTGGGCTAAACCCTACTGGCAGTCCCACTCCCCAGGGGCAATGACACCAACCTGTGTAGGTCCCAAACGAATTCCACCACAGCAGAATTAGTAATAAGCTTGATAGGGCTAGAGCCTTCTCTTGATAGGTGTTACACTCCACGAAACCGGTAACCCACAAAATGGCCGCACGGGTCTCGCGAGACAATCAGGCACAAAGCCCGCGAAAATGGAGCCCTTCCAGCGTTCGGCAGATTAGCCGCGAACGGCCGTTCGCCTGGCTGAAACTGCCGAACGCTGTGCGCATAAGAAAAACCCGCGAACGGACTGAATTCCCTTGAGTAGTTCGGGAAACTGTCCGTTCGCAAATTAAATGCGTTCGCGGCAAAACCCCGCGAACGGCTAGGGAGGGGGGCGCGAGCAGTAACGGTTCGCCGTTCGCGCCTTTGAAGCTGACGGCGCGAACGGATCGGGCCGCGAAAGCCCGGCGCCCTGAGAGACGAGGGTCTCGCCTGCTCGCTCTACTAGAGCGCGAGCAGAGCTAGACAGCAGAGAAAAAAGGGGGGGGTGGCGAGCGTAGCCACCCTGGAATAGGTGAAACGGAAGAGAGGGGGGTGGAGGGGGGGTGGGAGGCAGTCGGACGACAGTCCGTACGAGCAGTGATAGGAGAGCCTCAGCCCAGTACCCTGTCCCAAAGGGAGCACAGCTCCCTGACAGGAAAGGGTAGTCCCACTCAGGTTCCCCCTGGCCCCCAATCCACTACAGCATATAGGTAAATAAAACAATAAGATAAAGTGCAGTTAAGCCAAAACATACAGTCAAAACATCTTAAAGAAACCTTACAGGAATCTTAAAGAAATCAGTACTCTGACCTGACTTGTGATGGAGCAGCAAAGAAAGAGGAAATGATTGGCTACGCTGGGACTTATATATCCTCTGTTCTACTCTGATTGGTTCTTTCTTTAATGATTTTTTTCTTTGCTGCTATGGAGCTAGTAAAGAAAGTTAATGCAAATACGAAGCCTCCTGTCATGTTATAAAATTTAGGCCTTCCAGCACTGCAGCAGTGAACATCAGAGCTCAAGTCTGATAACAATGAGATAATCACAAACTACTAAATGTAAATAAACAACATTGATGGGGAACTATAGTAGCCCTATGTACTTGATGGATATAATGTGCAATCAGGGGAGGGCTGGCAGCCTTAGGCCTGGGGTGCAAAACCAGTCAAGTGGCCCATTGCACCACCAAATCAGTGCAATGGTGCCCACCTTTTCCTGGTTTTATAACGGATATTGATGTTATGCTAATCAGTAGCTCTTTGCCATAGCTGCTCCTTCACGGCTCTGACTTTCAATGTTGTCAGAGCGCAGGCTGAGAATCTCTGAGCCTGTGCTCTGACTCACTAACTGAGCGCCGGAACCACGAGGAAGAGGCTATAATCTGACTGCACCTACTGCTGGTGCGCACCAGTGGACCACCAGCGAATCGTTTACATTGAATAGGCTGGTGTCCCCAACTTGTGAGCTGTGTTGTCCGCCAGGCGCCTCTATTGTGATGGCACCCTGCGTGATCGCACAGCGTGCACACCCCAACGACTGGCCCTGCTGACACACACTGACGTTACTACTTAGAAAAACCTCAATATTAATACAGACATCAGAGTAAACACCAATAAACTGTGGAAACAGAGCTGATCCCACCCAAATTTATAAAGATTTGCTTACTGGATTTGTTGTAAGATTAAATCATGCCTCCTCCTCTCTCTCTCCCATGCGCTGCTCTGTAAGCTGGGAGGAAGTGAAGAGTAATCACAATCTCCCAGCACAGTGGCACCTGTGGCTGCATGGGGAACAGCTGTATTTACCGCCCCCCATGTGACATCGCAATGCCCACCTATATAAGCTGCCATACGAACTAACGCCAGTGCAGCCCACAGTGTGTGTTTACATTAAAAAGCCTGCAGGGACCGGCTATAGACACCAGAACCACTTCATTAAGCTCCAGTCGTTCTGGGGACTATAGTGTCCCTTTAATGTGAGGTAAATTATAGATTAGTGTCACTAATAATATACTAGATTGCCTACTTACAACCAAATGAGGATGATGATGGGCTGCAGTTTGGCTCCACTGGTCTGGTGTAGAACAGGATCTCTGGAGGCTGTTTGCAACTGTGGTCACAAAATGCAATGTTTTGGGAGAATTGGAAGGAGCTCCATTTATTGGGGGCCCCTTACACAGCTCAAGGTCTGGGCCTCAGGGCCTGACGGTGAGTATGCCCACAAGGCCCACTCATAAGTCCACTTATATGTTCCACCTACCCATGAGTTCGCTCACAGGGAGTGGAGTGTGTAGGGGATGTGTTATGTGTTATTGTAGAGGATCTAATATGTGCTTGCGGTTTGCAGTGTGGCGGGGATACCAGTTTGTGCAGGTGATGCAGTGTGGCTTATGTATAAGTGGGATGTATTGTGTGTTTGTTTGTGTAAGGATGCATTGTGTGAATCTTGTGTTTGTATGTGCATGGGTGATGCAAAGGTGTATCGAGTGTGTGTTAGTGATGTATTGTGTTTGTGTGTATGTAAGTAAAGTGTGTGTGTGTGTTTGCATAAGTGTTTTGTGTATGTGTGCAAAGGATGCATTGTTCGTGTGTGCTGTACTGTGTGTGTGTAAATGCATGCATTGTGTGTGTGTAAGGGAAGTATGTTGTGTTTCTCTGTGTGTGGGATGTATTGTGTGTGTGTGTGCTGCAGTGTCCTTCTCCTTCCTGTGTCCTTCTCCGTCCCCCTCCGTTCTCCTCATCTCCTCTTTTCCTCACCCTTACTCTCCCCCCTCCCTGTGTTCTTCTTACTTCCCCCTTGTTCTTCTTACCCCCCTTGTTCTTCTTACCCCGTTCTTCTTACCCCCTTGTTCTTCTTACT